>PVJH01001595.1:0-201321 GCA_004026705.1 Nesogale talazaci | reverse complement strand
CAGCTAACAATGCAACGTAATCTACAAATGTAACAAGGAGGGTCATATTTATTTATTGTGAGCTAGGTGAAGGGTTGACATTTCAGATGACTCCCTCTACATTCAACAGGACAGACCCCTTGATCCCTTCTCCCAGCAGTGTACCTCACTCATCCCCTGACTGCTCTTCTCCCTCGTGTAGACTGCCACCCTCCCTTTCACCCAAGTGGAGGAAAAATAATATTGGGAAGATGATCTCCATGTAGAATGTTGAATTAAAGATTCCTCCAAAAAAATGTTTGCTTGGAATTTGTGAATATCACTATCTATGAAAAAACAAAAAAGAAGACATTTTAGTGGCTCAGAGGTTAAGTATTCAACTGCTAATCACAAGATAGTAGGTTTGCATCCAACAGCCTTCATGGGAGAAGGACAATTGTCTGTTTCTGGAAGTGCCATATTTTTTCAAACCACATGACACACCTGTCCATAAGACACACCCAGTTTTTAGAGCAGGAAAAGAAGAAAAAATATTTTGAACCAAATCGTACCAGTATACTAAAATATTTATTAAAATGAAGCAAAATACAGTAACATTTAACAGCATAAACTCAATAGTGGTATTAAGAATCATCATCACTTTTATTAACAAATTAGTAGAGTGGTGTGCTGTGTGGATCATGTGAGCACTGAGCCTCCAGGAGGTGGGACTTCCTCTGAACACACAGCAAATCACAGCATGGAATCATAAACAAATTGTGAGAGTTACCTAATCTGGTGTCAATTTGAGGATTAAGAATGTAGAGGTGCAGTCTAGCCTGTCAATCTGGAGATTACCAATGAGATCTCTGTGTGGGCATGTCCTTCTCCTGAGAATTCTGGGGAACGTGATAATTTTCTTATTGGAAACGGGAGACAGTATCTCATTCACTCTCTTGGAGATACTCAACTGTAAAGACTCACTCCTTAAGAGACATCCCTGAGGAGAAGACACATTTAACTACCATAGTGACCAGAGTCGGACCAGCTACATGGATGCAACCAGACCTCTGAAGCCGGAGAAGTCACAGAGAGACCTCTGCCAGCACTCAGATGCTTCTACCACCACTGACTTTACACACACCGACCTGTGATCTTCCTGCATTCGGCATCATTGCAGATGTTTCATGAGTCTGGAGAGGACTTTGGATTGTCAGACATATGATATTGGGTTGAACTGAGTTGCGATGATTCTCTTCTATATAAACCTCTTTCTTATACACATATGAGTGTTTATGAATTTGTTTCTCTATTCTACTCATGCTAATACAAAAATGTTCTTGGATACCACACCTTCAGACCATAAAATGCATCCTCAATTTCCCCCACTTTGGAAGGAAAAAAGTGCATCTTATGGTCCAGCAAATATAGTATTTACAATCTTGGAAATCTCAGGGGCTTACTTTATGGCTATGACTTGGAACTTGATGGTTTATCGTTAAAAATTAGCATACATGGCAAAAGATATGATTAACATGGATTTTCGGGGAGTATTTTATCTTGGATTATCTTGGGAGTCCTTAAATGTAACCATAATTTGTATCCATATAAACAGATGCACAGAGCAAAAGATGACGTGAAGACACAGCCAGAGACAGAAGACAGCCAGGTACAGAATACATTCTTTCTTAAAGCTGAGAAATGATGCACTGCCAGGAATTGGATTGGAGACTTCTGGACTCCAGGACTGGGAGAGAATGAAGTTATATTATTCTAAGCTGCTGAGTAAGTGGTAAGGTGTTACAGCAGCCACAGAGAACAAATATACCCCTGAATAATTCTCTGATTGAGACATTGATCGTTGCTCCATTAATCTGCACAATGTTTCCAAAGCTAAGGGAAGAGCCTGTCCCTTCCACTGGTGTTTGATCGCCTGTGTTAGTCGGCCGACCACTTGCCTCTCAGTTTGCTGCACTGTGCGGCTCATCAGTTGCTCGGATGTGAGAAACTCTCACTGGCATTTTAAATGCCAGAAAGTTCACAAAAAGTGAGCAGGTTTCAGCAGAGCTTCCCAACTAAGAAAGTACACAGATGAAGGACTTGACTCTCCACTTTGGATTAAGGAGCCACTGAAAACCTTATGCCTTAAAACATTGCCTTATCCCTTAAAACTGAGGGCCTATTGCATGGAAGCAAAATGCTGTCGGAGACCTGGATGCCCAGGTCTGTGGGCACTCAAAATGTGACTCAAGAGGAGCTGATTTCTCTGAGTGGGGTCCTCGATGGTGGTGTGAGTAGGGTAGAGCCTGTGGGAGTGGGGTCTTCCTGATCTTCTTTTGCTGAGAGGGCACAACTCAAGTTAAGGAGAAATGAATGTAAAAATCTGTGAATAATTGGAAACTTGGAATGTACAAAGTACACATCTAGGAAAAAATGGATCATCAAAAATAAAATGGCACTAGTCTCAGTCAACTGAAATAGGCTAATTTTAGTTATGTTGAATTAGAAAATCATAAGGTTTACTATGCAAAAATAACAAAACCAAGAGAAGTACTGTGAAATTGATTGCCAAAAAAGACATTGAAAAATCCATCATAAAGTTCAAGACTGTCAGTAATAGGATTATATCTATCTGCCTTCAAGGAAATCTAATCAATACACCTATTATTCAAATTTTTACACTGACTCTAAAGCTGAAAATGAAGAATTCTACTGATAATTTCAGTCAGAAATTGACCAAACATGCAATTAAGATGCATTGATAAGTATTTGTGTCTGAAATGCAAAAGTTGGAAACAGAGAAACAGGAATAGTAGTTGGGAAATCCATGCTTGCCGATAGAAAATGAAGTTGGAAGTGGATCCCTGGTGGCGCAGTAGTTGCGTGCGGGACTGCAGCCCACAAAATTGATGGTTCAAATCCAGCAGCAACTCTCCAGAAGCAAGGCTGGGTTTCCTACTCCCACTACAGCAGCAATGCCAAGAAAAATAAAAAGAAAGAAAGTTCTATATCACAGGACAGAATATTGCAAGACCAACAACTTTTTCTTTTCAAATAGCTTTCTCAACAACACAAAAGTGACTACACACATGAAGTTCTTCAGATAGAATACACAGAAATCAAATTTATTACATCTGTGGGAAGAGATGTTGGAGAAGGTCAATATCACAGGTTAAACACAGACCAGAGCCTGACTGAGGAACAGATCAGCAATTGCTCATATATAAGTTTAGATTAAAACAGAAGAAAATTAAAACGTTCATAAAACAGAATATGAATTGAGTCTATCCCACCCAAATTTTGAGACCATCTCAAGAATAGACTTGACATATTGAACACCAATGGCAAAAGACCTGATGAGGTGTGGTAGGACATTAAGCCATTCATGAGGAAAGCAAAAGGTCATTATAAAGGCAGGAAGGAAAGAAAGGATCAAAGTTGATGTAAGAGGAGACTCTGAAATTTGCTCGCAATCACAGAGAAGGTGAAACAGATGGAAGAAAAGATGCGGTCAAAGAGCTGAATAGAAAATTTCAATGGGAGGCTTGAGAAAAAAAAAAGCCAAATGTGGTATGGGCAAAGACTTAAAGTTAGAAAACCTAAAGGGAAGAACACATTCAGCATATCTGACACTGAAAGGTCTCAAGAAGCAAGTCAAGGCTCAAGCAACAATACTAAAGGATTCTATGGGCAAAATATCGAACAATGCAGGAAACATCAAAAGAAGATGGAAATAATGCAAAAGAAGATAAAATAATAAGCCACTGTACCACAAATAACCAGGCGGCAGTCTACCATTTCAAGAGGTAGCATATGATCAAGGACCAATGATGCTGAAGGGAAAAGTTCAAGTGGCACTGAATACAATAGCCAATAAACCAAGGCTCCATGAATTGGTGGAATACTGATTGCAATGTTTCATAAAGCTGATGAGGCACTGGAAACACTCAATGATCTATGCCGGGAAAATTGGAAGATAGCTTCTCAGCCAATTGACAGCCATTCCAAAGCAATGTGACCCAACACAATGTTCAAACTATACAATATCATTGATACACAATTTTTCTGAAGATTATCTGAGAATGATTGCAGCAGTACATCTATAGGGGGCTTCTAGAAGTTCAGATCAGATTCAGCAGAAGACTTAAAGCAAGTGATACCTTCGTTGATGTCAGATGGCTCTTAGCTTAAACAGAGAATACCAGAATTATGCTTATTCTGTTTTATTGACTAAGCACAGTCATTTGACAGTAAGGATCATAAATAACAATGTATAGCCTTAAGAAGATTGGGAATTCCAGAACACTTCATTGTGTTTCTGCGGAGCTTGTCCATGGATCAGAACAAGGGGATACTGGATGGTTTAAAATCAGAGGCCGTATGTATCACGTTTGTATCCTTCAAAAACACTAGTCAATCTGAGTGTTGAGCATACAAATCACCAGAAAAACTGGCTAATGTGAAGAATAATCAAGAAGAGAGGAAGACATCAAGAAGAGACATCAAGAAGAGAGGAAGACTTATTCAAAATCTGAGATATGCAGATCACCCAGCCCTGCTTGCTGAAAGTGAGGAGGAGTTAAGTACTTACAGCCTGCAGTATGAGTTGCAACTCAATATAAAGAGAACTCAAATCATCACAACTGGATCGATAGGTAATATGAAAAATGGAGAAAAGATTGAAGTTGTCAAGGATCATGTCTTTCTTAGATCCCTGATCAGTGCTCATGGAAATTAATCAAGAGATATATTTCACAAGACCACTTTAGAATGTTGAAAATATGTATAATATTTTGAGGACTAAGTTGCACCTGACATAGTCATGGGATTTTCAATTGCCTCATGTGCTTGTGAAAGTCTGACATTGAATAAGAACACCCAAAGAAGAGTTAATGCATTTGATTTGTGGTGCTGGAGAGAAATGTTCAAGTATTATGAATGGCTATCAGGATAGAAAGATCTGTCGTGGAAGAAATACAGTCAGAGTGCTCCTCTGAGGTAAGGCTTGCAAAAACCTTGTCTAACCTACAAAGGCCAAGTTGTGAGGAGAGAGCAGTCACCAGAAAAGGACATCAGGCTTGATAAATGGCGGAGGCAGTGAAAAATTGGAAGGCCTTCAGCAAGATGGATGGACACTGTGGCTGCCCCTATGGGCTAAGGCCTGGGGACACTGGTGAAGATGTGGCAGGACAGAGCAGTGTCTCATTCTGTTGTACAGAGGGTCGCTGTGCATGGCAGTGGACTCGATGGTACAACAACAACAGCACATTATCCTTCTTGAACTAATTTGTATGTAATGGCCTACATAGCATCTTGGAAGCAATGCATCTTTATAAATTTACTACCTACTGTGAGTAGTATCCTCCTGTATGGATTTTTTTTTTATGACCCAATGAATTTTCATGATGAATCCATTTGTCCTGTTTTCAACTTTTACTTAATGCTTCTATCATTAGCTTAAAGAAATGTGAGAGACAATTGGACTCCACTAAGTAGGAGAAAGGTCAAGGAAGGAAGCTTGAAGCAGTTAGACCATATTCATGAGACACCAAAAAGGCCACCTTTTCTGAGGTTGAAAGATTCAAAGGTGGAAAATTTCCTGTTTTAGAATGCAGGGTTTCAACTGAAGAGGGTGTCAGAGGAGGGCCTTGCAGGTCAATATTCATCTTGAAGATTTCCGCAGGAGAGTACCCAGAGTTAAAATCATGCAAATACACAGAAATTAAACTCTTCACAGCACTCCACCACTACAGAATGCATTCTCTTTGAGTCATAAATAGAAAAATGACCATATCTTTGGGTCAATATTATTGCTTAACCCTGACAAGGTTAGCAAAAAGATCTTAATGATTAATCACATAAATATGTTACTTATTACTTCTTTTGACATCTTCATAGTATCTGCCACACAAAGCTAAATTTACAAAAATAAAATTAGAATTTGTAGTCTATAATCTTACATAAGCTATTAATATTATAAGGCAGAATACATGAAAAAATGATTGCTAAATATTTAAGCAATCATTTTAAGTTATATAATTAAATATACATTACTAAGTATTAATTAAACCTAAACCTAAAATTTGAAATCCTTTATTCTAAGGCACTTTTTGTGACTAAGAATCACTCAGGTAGTAAATTAAAATTGGGTTTTGGGAAAGTCTGATTTTTCCAATTCATTAGGCCTAGAGAAAGACTGGGCTTTGTACATGCATAAATAGTTACAGTTTCCGAAATGCATGGGGGGCCACTATGAAATAACATTGTCCCAGTGGCAGTGAATGAGGGAAGAAAAGGGGGGAGGGGCGAGTGGGGAGAGTATTGCATGTCGGGAAATGTGGCTTTAGGCTATGTGTGCGTTTATGTATAAATGAATATTTCCATGTATGCTAGCCCAAAGGTTGGTGATTCAAATTCACCCAGCAATTCCATGAGAATCACTGTTTGTGGAAAAATTAAAATATAGAAAACCTTATAGGGTAGTTTTATGCTGAAATGAGGTCACTATCAGTCAAAATTCAATAATATATCACATAACACAATGATAATATGCTACAATTTGTGTTGAAGGTTGGATGACAGAAGAGAAGCAATACATACATATAAACATCTCAAACATTGCCTAATTTTTATGAGCCACAGCGACAATATTTCTATTATACACATGATACAAATATACAGTGATGTAAGCATTCCTTGACCACTTATTGTTATAAAATAAATAAATAATTCTGGGAAAGATGATATCTTAATCATATCTTATGATATCTTACTCCTCACAACAATGCCATGAGGTAGGTGCCATGATAAATCTCTCTTTTACAGAATCGGAAAGAGGCCAGAGATTTACTCCAGTTTCTTGGGTCACGCTGCAGTGAGTGGTGAAGCCGGTATCTGCACTCAGTGGCTGACCTGGGAACTCAGTACCAGGCAACATGGCATCTTTACAACCTTTGTCCACTGCGATTGCCTTTAGTGACATTTTTAAGTCTTGTGTGTGTGTGTATGTGTGTGTATAGGATTTTGTCATTGAAGAAATTGTCATTGAAAAAAAAATTTTTTTTTTTTGCATCACTGCCCTCTGGTAGTCGTGAGAGCTACCCAGTGCTGCTCCTGAGAGCCACCGCTGGATTTGAACCGCCAAGCCCGTGGTCCACTGTCCTGCAGTCAACCACTTATGCCACCGGGGCTCAGCCACGAAAATATTTTTATTTCCTCTATTATTTTGGGCCATATATTAATTGAGTGGACTTCTTTCCCTTCTTTTCTGGCCTATGGAAGACGGCTCATTAAATAGAACTCTAGAGCCTCTAGCATATACCAGGACCTTGGTTATATTTTAGAGCAAATGTACAGGAATCCAAATGCCACAGACACTTTATGCTTAGTGAAGTGGCTTGTCAGGGTGCATGCTGGGATGTTGGCATTCCATTTCCAAGTTCTTTTAATAATCCCCTACAGGACACAGAGCACTAAGCAATTTCTTCTTATAATTACATCATAGACCCCAAATGACATGGTTATAAATATCTCAAAGACTTCCTATCTTTTTTATTGGCAACAAGGGATAATATTTCTATTATAGATATGGGAACACATCCACATTATGTTTTCCTTCACAGAATTACAGATTCCACTCTTGAATCTAGGATTTTCCTCTCACTTTTAAACTTAGGTAACCTTCTTCCTGAAGACTTTCTTTTCACATTGGCCTACTACATAGGGGAGATCTTATTTTAAAATGTGAAAAATATAGTTATCCTTGAGTCCATTCTAATGATGGTAATCCATGTGATACTGAGTAGAAGTACATTCTATAAGGACTTTATGACTATGACCTTTGGAAAGTAAGTCTCCAGGTATTTTTTATGAAGTACTTTTGGGTAAATTTGAATAGTTAATAGTAAAGCTAATAAATAATGAGTTAATTTCCTCTCTTATCCTCACACCCAATTACAATCCTTACCTTGTATTTCTGCTTTATTTTCTCTACATGCAAACCCATTTTCAAGTTACCGGTGGGCCTTTCCAGGCTTCGCTGCCTCAATCCACGCTATTTTCTGTCTTGGCCTATGCACATGAAAGGCGGACAACGGGTGTGGAAGAGCACAGCAAAACTGCATCACTTGAATTATGGTGCTGGTGAAGAACAGTGCAAGTGTCAGGAACTGCCAGCAGAACTAAAGAAATCTGTTTTGCAAGAACTACAGCCAGAATGTTCCTTAGGGTGGGTGATGAGTGTACATTTGCTCACTTAGCAAATCCTTATCAGGAGAGGCCGGTCCCTGGAAAAGGACATCATGCTTGGTAAAGTAGCAGGGCAGAGAAAAAGAGGAAGGCCCATCTGGAGATGGATGGATACATTGGCTGCAGCAATAAGTTTGGGCATCAGCAAAATTATGAGGGTGGTGCTGGACTTGCCCTGCCTCCCCCAACTTTAAGGCACCTAACAGCAACAGCATAGGGCCATGAGGTGGCTGCCCCTTACTAATGCAAATGAGGGCATGCTGAATGAGTTCGCTTTTGCAACTTTGGGGAGCATCATTACCACTCGCTGAAGAGGTAGCAACCAGAAAAACTTTACCTTGAGAACGCCCAGAAGTGAGTTAATGGCCAGTCCCAAAGGGAGAAGAGTAAGCACTTTTTAAGCATTTGCTGATCAAGATTTTTGCATATCTGAGCTTCTCCACCTCAAAGGAGACTTCCTGCTGGCTTTGCTTACTCCTCTAACTAAGTCTTTGAATTTCTGGGCAAGAGACATTCCTAAAAGTGGAGAATTTTAAATAGTCAGAAGTGATATTCAAGTTAATGTACTCATACCTGTTCTCCTCTCCCTCCCTCCTTCTCCGCCCTCCCATCCCTACCCCCATACATCCTTAGGAAAACGATTTAAGTAAAGTGCTATTAATTGCACAAAATATTGCCCCACCTAAACTCCAGATGACCTTTCAATGGTGGTTGTAAAATCAGCAGGTTTTGCAGTGCAAATAAAAAGTGCCTGAATGCCTAGGATGAAAGACTGGGATCTACAAATCAAAAGGCGCCAAGAGGTCAAGTTACTAAAACCTGGATCACTAGGGTCAGAACATTCTGCTAACAAAGCCGCATCCAGATTGTGGGATTGGAAGAGCTCCATGGGTGTGACATAGCAAAAGAAAGATAATTAAGCTTATCTGTCAAGGGGAAAAAAATATGGGCCGTAAAATCTGGTGAACCTGAATGTATTTGGAAACACAAGTTTCCAAGTTCAGTCCCTTGTGTTAATACGAGTGGTGTGCATTTCAGAGGGAGAAAAGTGTGCTTTTATCCGTTTAAGGCCTAAGCTGTGCACTTTACTATTCGTCCCACATATCTATAACCTCGTGCACCAGGCACTAGAGCTGTTCTGAGGATGGCAGAGGGTCGGGCTATGTGCCTGTCTATTGTACGTGGGCTGCAATGGGTTAGACAGATGGACTTGATGGCACCTTTTAGCTGCAGTCACGTTGGCCAGGGGGATTTTCTCCATGTCCTGCTTAGCTCAGACGAGATGCACACACAGCAATTCTGAAACAATGGGATGACATGAAGATGCAAGCATCAACAGTTTCCTAGCACCATATTCCAAATAATATTTCACAAGGACTAAAATGGACACAAAGGACATTAAAGTGTTACCTTTAAGTGCATACAAATAACACTAAAATCATTTTTGTCTAATGGTTTACTTTCTACTTTTTTACTTACCTTTCTATTCTGAAGGTTGCATATTAATAGGTTTGAGCTACAATATAAAAATATAGCTATAATCCACATTTTGCTTTTAAAATGTGAGGGGACTTCAAAGAGGTCATGACAAATGGAATTGAAAGATGATACAATTTTCCTTAAACTTTATGAAGACTCTTTGTATCCCTACTAGTTATACTATTTGTGGAGTGCTACTATGAATAAATACATCAAGTGCTTGATTTTCACCCGTTGAAATTTGCTTTCTCATGTCAGGAGGCTGAAAGTCCAAATCCAGCAGAATGGCGCTACAGGAAGACTTTCTCCTTGTGCTGACTCTAGGGAAAGCTCCTTGTCTCTTGAGCTCCTATGCCTGGCTAAGTCTTCCCATGTCTGGTTTCGAATCTCTCTTCCCCCATTTTGTATTTTCCCTTTAATTTCCTTTGTATCTAAAATGAAACTGATTTCAGATCTGTGGACGCTGTTAGGTGTCATCCAGTTGGTCCCAACTCACAGCAATCCTGTGTGCAACAGAACCAAACCTTCGTCATGATGGCGGTTATGTTGGAGTCTATTGTGGCAGACATTGTGCCAATCTATGGCCTGTATGTTACCAAGTGAGATGTCCTTTTCTAGGTACTGGTCTCTCCTGATAAAATGTCCAAAGGAGGTGAGAGGAAGTCTTCTCACCCTCTGTTTTAAGGAGCGTTCTGGTTGTTTGTTCTTTGGGGAAGTCCATGCTACTATCAAAATTATTTGTCAATACCATAATTCAAATGCATCAATTCTTCTTCAATATTGCTTATTCAATATTAAACTTCCATATGCATATCAGGTAAGTGAAAATTCAAAACAAACCTTAGTTCTCAGAGTGACAGCCTTGCTTTTCAACACTTGAAAGAGGTCCAGCAAGATGAAATCCGTTAAAATATCAACTTCTCCTTTTATCCTGATGTGATCTACTTGTCCAGTTGTGAGATTTTGACTTCACATTACATTGTACTCTATAAGGAAGAGACCAATACTTGATCTCCATCAAAAAGTGATTCAGGTCCTCCTCATTTTCAGCAAGCAAGGTTGTGTCTTCTGCACGTCAAAGGTTATTGACAAGACTTCCTTGAGTCTGAATGCTATGTTCTTTTTCATATCATGCAGCTTCTCAAATTAGTTGCTCAGCATATAGATTCAATACATATGGTGAGAGGACAGAACCTTAACACCCACCTTTCTTCATTTGAAAATTCAAGCCCCAACATTCATCAAAGATAGCTGTGATGATAACCTTACATTATTAGGATTTTTTTTTAGGTTACAGAGTGAGCTCTTCCATGAGTATTGCTCCATTTGTTACCCAATATATACAACATAATCATGAGGAAATGAGTTGTAGAATTCATGCGGTCCATGCTAATGGCCTGGATTTGATTCCTGGCCATTTTGCCTCTTACTGCTACAATGCTAAAAAGGTTGTTAGAGAATGTGTTGGACCAAAACAGCATAGGAAGAAAAACCCGACAATCTATTTCCAGAAACAAGTCAATGTGAACCTATGGTACATAACAAAAAACACAAGATTGGCCAGAACTTCTCTCCATTGTGGATGGGGACCCAAGACTTAGGAGTCAGTTTGATAGTAAATGACAGCAGCAAACACAAGATGCAAAGTAATTAGGTTAGTTGTGAATTCTTTTGGTCTTAAATGGCACTTGTCCAAATTAAGGCAATAGTCAGTTTTTCCTCTTTTTTCTGGCATGTGCATTTTTAATCAGTTCTAGTGATATTATGGCTGTAATCCCTTGTTCAGTGTATCAAAAATAAGCCCATGTAACCTAACATTAGTAAAATGTAGTGATCTTTGACTTGTCCCACCTCTAGAATGTACCAGGCACAAAGAGCATATTGCACATTTGAATTATACAACATAGTATTTTAAATATTGAGATTTAATTCTGTTATCACTGTAAGATCTCTTATAGCTGAACTAATGGCAATATATTTCGGCTTCAGCAACATTCAATTTTCTCCTTTAAAATTAAAAGTCATTCTCAAGAGTTAGATTTTCATTTTACAAAATTGTTCCTTTAAAAATACACAGGACACAAAATTATTCCCTTCGAACTATACAAAAATACTAAGGCTATTTTTAAAAAGAAAAAAAATGCTACTATAAGCACAACAGCTGTCCTTTAAGGAGATACTGTTTCCTTAATCACTGATTTCAATGTTCATTCTGATTTGTATGTGATGTATTGAATAGTGAATGCAATAACTATATTTTGCTAAATATTGATGTCATGCAATAACTAATAGTTTCAGTACAAAGTGAAAAGTGTGTATTTTTAAAAACAAATTAACATTTGACTAGATCATTCTAAAAATGATGTTCTTATTGGGAAAGTACTATCATCAATACACTTCCTTTAACCAGATTCTCAGACTTTTTCTCGAGTTGTACATTTGATATGTACCTTTGGTGGGTTGTTTTGTTTTGTTTCTTTGAAAGCTCTTCTGATGTCAGTTGTTGCCACTCAAAATGCTTCAGTCATGTGAGATGATGTGCCATCAAAAGACACATCCTGATTATATTGTTGAACCCAACATAGGCAAAGATTTAAAATTATAACTTTTATAGAAAGTTATGGAATTTTTTTTTCACTTTTCAAGAAAAGAATCTAATTCAGACATATGAATGCAGTCAATGTTTCCTTAAACTCCCCTTTAGTCATGTGTACTTTAAAAGTTATATTATCTTCTTAAAATAAAGTCTCCATTCACAGGAGAGAGAGTAGAACACATCTTGACCCATGAAGCCCCGAGGACAATATTCCTGCTCAGCATTATATATATGTGTGTGTGTATTTGTGTACATATATATATATATATATATATATAATCAATGCTATCTGTTTGCACTGAGTTCAATAAATATGTCATTATTTTCTTATTATTTCACCTTCTATTTGTCTCTCATTTGCTTCAAGGAAATAAGAAAAATAAAAGTACAGCTTACTCAAAGAACTGGGAACCATGTGAATGGATATCTCAGAATCTCCCTCCACTGAACTTCAGCAAGACTAGATCTAGAGTAAGACATAGTTTATCATACCAGCACTAGACTTAGTTGTGCCTACTTGTCCCATAATTCTTGTTCCCTTTTTCTGTGGCTATTGTTGTTCTCAGAAATCAAACTCGCTGCCATTGACTCAGAGTGACCCTGTAGAACTTCCCTGTGAGTGTTTGAGACTCTGACTTCTGTCTCTCTCTCTCTCTCTCTCTCTCTCTCTCTCTCTCTCTCTCACTCTCTCTCTCTCTCCAATAGTTTTATTTGTGTTTTATCCACTTACGAACAATTCAATAGTTCAACCATATAAGGAAGAGTCACACAATCTTTACCACAGTCAATTTTATAACATTGTCTTTTCCCCTATACCCATTGTTATTCATGTATTTTTAAAAATCTTTGACCGATATATACACAAGAAATATTCACCAGTTCAACAGTCTTTACATGTATAATTCAGAACCATTGACTATTCTCTTCATGTTGTACAATTGATATCCCTTTCCAAATTGTTCCACAACACTTAAAATGAACTCACTGCCCCCTAAGCAAAAACTCTTCATCCTTCACTCTTAGTAGTCAAACGTCAAGTTGCTTTCTTCCTCCCTCCCCAGTTTTTTCTTGATAAGACTGTAAAGCTTTATGAGTGTAGAAAGCCTCATTTTCCCCTCGGAGCACCTGGTGCTTTCAAAAGTGATCTATGTTGATGACAGCACTCAACCCATTGTCTATTTTTGCTAGGGGTTGTCAAGTTCATTCCAACTTGCTGTGAACCTATGCACAACAGAAGGAAACCCTGTCTGCTTCTTTGTCTTCCTCATAATTATTGCTTTGTTTGACACTGCTGCTGTAGTCATCTTGTTAATCTATCTCCTGGAAGATCTTCCTCATTCTAGATGTCTCTCTACGTCACCACGTAAAATGTCTTTTTCTAAGAATTTGTCTCTTTATCCTGATAACAATGTCCAAAGTATGTGAGATGAAATCTTGCCATCATAGCGGCAAAGGTACATTCTGGTTTGCTTATTTTTCTGCCAGTCATAGCACGTTCAATAGTCTCCACCAATACCATCATTCAAGTGCATCTTTTCTTCTATGGTCTTCCTTATTCATTGTGCAGCTTTCGAATGTACAGGAGGCTGTTAAAAAGCCCATGGCTTGGGTCAGGTGCACTCTAGTTCTTGAGGAGATGTACTTGTTTTTAAAAATGTTAGAGATGAAAATAAAATAAAATAAAATAAAAATTTTAGAGAGATGTCTGGAACACACATTTGCTCGATGGAATGTTATTCGATTTCTGGACCACTGCTTTTAGAAGCATTGATTGTGGATCCAAGTAGCATGAAATTTTTGATAGCTTTTATCTTTGATGTTACCTATAGGTTCATTTGGGGTAGACTTTTGTTGACTTTGCATTGACTCACAATCTATACCAAATGTTTTCATCCATGATCTTCATCAGCAAGTGCTTCATGTCTTCCTGCAAGGTTGTTAATAATCCTTCCTTCAATCCTAAAGATGCATTCCTCTTCATATAGTCCAGCTTGGTGTTAGTCTGGGTTGACTATAGAACCAAATTCATAAACATTCATATGTATAAGAAATTCATGTGTATAAGAAAAAGTTTTACATAAAGAGTAATTGTATATTAAGAAAAAATCCCAGCCCAGCCCAGATCTAGTCCATAAGTCTGATACTAGCCCATACATCAGTTACCAATCTATAAAATTTTCTTCAGGCTAAGGAAAAACATTCAATGATGCTGAATACAGGAAGATTGGAGGCCAGTTAGTGGAAACTCTTGTGGATTCAGTGGCAGTGTAAGTATCTCAGCTCTGGCAGGGATCTCCACATGACTTCCTTAGCTCCAAGACTTTGGCTGCCATCAGGGTGTCTCCATGTGGTTTGTCGACAAGAATGTCTCACAGAGACTGAGCATGTGTGTCCCCACCAATGAGCTATTTATCGCCTTAGAGCCTCCAAATGAAGTCATCAAGCTGTGACCTGATGGACAGGCCAAACTCCACCCCTTCACTTGTAAATCTCCAAATGACAATATGTTAGGTAACTGCCACATACAACTTTTTTTAAAATTTTCTCAGCATACAGAAATTTGGAAGACAGCCACTTGGCCAAGCTACTGGAATACATGCAAAATTGTGCCCATTCTAAAGAATGTGAACCCAACAGAACACGGAAATTGTCTAACAATGTCCTTAATATCATATGCAAATAAAATTTGGTGGAAGATAATTCTGCAAAGCTTACAGCAGTATAACAACAGGGAGCTTCCAAGAATCCCAGCTTAATTCAGAAGAGGGTGTGGAATGAGAGTTCCTGAGGAATGTCATTGCTAACTTCAGATAGATGTTGGCTGAAAGCTGAAAATACCAGAAAAAGATATGCTTGTAAATACTAGTTATGCAAGGATATTTGATTGTGTGAACCATAATAAACTAGGGATAACATTGAGAAGAATGGGAATTAGAGAAAACTTTATGTGTTCATGTAGAACCTGCACATAGAACAAGAATCAATCATTTGAAAAGAATGATACTATGTAGTTTTCAGTTAGGAACAGTATGCACCATGACTGTATCCTTTCACACACTTCTTCAGCCGCTTTCTCTAATGTAATCCTTTTTCTGTTCCTTGTTCTTGCCAGTACAATTCTCTAACAGAGATTAACTGCTCATATATGAAAGATCCCAGTCACTCCCTTCTTTCTGCTTGCCAGAGAGGATTACACCATGCTTTCTTAGTTTCTTTTCACAACCTGTAATACTATAAGAATTTTCCTTTGCCAGACCAGATCTTTCGAACTTCTGTTCTGCAAATTCAGAAGGAAAGTAGTAGAGAAAGAAAAACAAAACCTGATCTCAGGCTGCATTTGAATTGTGGAAAACTTCTTACTCTGGGAAGTTAAAACCAAAGAAGCAACTATGGAATGTCAAAGAATAGAAAGGAGTTTAAAAGATATTTTTATGTACCTGACCTCTGTGATGGCTTAGAAACAGAAGCAAAAGATTTAAATTACTTTGAAATGACATTGTTGTTTCTGAGATTTTAAATAGTATGCAACTATGATGAGACTGTACTACATGAATCATGGCTTTATAACTATTGACCAATTTAGGTACATGATTCAATGCTATCAAAATATGGGAAAGAAATTTGGAGGCACAAATTTGGTGATACAAATTTAACAGTATCAACATCCAGTTTGTTATTCCAATGGATTGAATAACATACGTCCATTATAAACCAATTCATTTGGCAATCTTCGACAGTTTTTATTAAATTAGTCACACTGCTCATTGCGGTCCTAAATATATAGTTTTTTACAAATTCAAAACTACTTAATATTTTCTTTCTTTTTTCACATATAAGCACACATGTTCTTGCGTTTTGATCTTTTTAAAAAATAATTTTATTGATACAACTCTTATCACAATCCATATATCAATTCAATCAGGTATGTTTTGTGCATATGTTGCACTCATTCTTTTCTAGACCTTAACTTTCTTTTTTGTTGTTGTTGTTGTTTGTTTTCAGCCCTCTGGTGGTGAAAGTAGCAGGCCCAGCCTTGCTACTGGATTTGAACCTCCAACCCAGTGGGCTGCAGTCCCGCACACAACCACTACACCACCAGGGCTCAGCCCAACATTTACTTTCTATTGAGCCCTTGGTATCAGCTCTTTTTTCCCCTCTCCTTGCCCCTACCTTCATAATCTCCTGATAGATCATACATTGCTATTATTTCTATCTCTCACACTGACTGCTGTCTCTCTTCTCCCATGCTTTCTGTTGTTCTTCCCTCTGTAGAGGGGTGTATGATTATGTGTCCATCATTGAGATCCATTCACACTTTCTCCTTTACTCTCCTTTCTTCGCCCTACCCTTCTGGTATACTATTCCCACTCCTGTTCCTGAATTATGGGTGTTCTTAGCTCCCATCGCTTTCTATACCTGTGTACCTGTTCTGGTCTAGAAGCAGCACTGAGGTCATGGTAATGGGGGTGGGGTGGGGTGAGGAAACCTCAAGAAACCAGAGGAATATAGTGGGTTTCATTGATGCTTTACTGCACCCTGTTGTCTCATCCCCTCCCTGTGGGCCCTCTCTCTGTCTACAGATGGACTTTGGATATCCACTCTAAGCCCCTACATTCTCAACAACATGTTTCTGTTTCTTGCTTCTCTATCTTTATGATGACCCATAAATCTATTAAAAAGAAGCAAAAGCAACTCATTGTCATCAAGTCTTTTCCAACTTATGACAACCTCATAGGACAGAGTAGAATGCACGTGTGGACTTTTAAGACTGTAAGTCTTGACAGGAATAGAAAACCTCACCTTTTTCCTGTGGAGTTGCTGGGGGTTTTGAGCTCAACCCATAACAAGTATGCTACCAGGACTCCCTACAAATTCAATTAGAATATGAGAATAGTATGTTGTCTACATTATTCCCCATTACTATTTTGATTCTTGAGAATCAGTAGTCTACAAGAAGCAATGGTGACAATTAGAGTGTCAATTTATGTAGACTCTCTGTAGAGGTTGGTCACAAATTGGTTTGCCGATGGCAACGTCCAGTTGTTCAGCTGGATTATGGAGCAGAGATGAAACTTTCTGCTCCCATAAAGATTTGCAGCATAGGAAACCCACAAGGACAAATCTACTCTGTTCTATAGGATTTCTGTAGATTAGAATTGACTTGATGGCAGTGCATTATGGTGTCGTTACTTTGTCAAACACTAGTATGAAAGGTTGTATTTTGTAGCTGTGACTAACGTTTACCATCAATTGACTCAAATTTGTAGAGTTCAGTTTTAATAATATTATTGAGTTTCATGCAATCAATTGAACACTTAGCAAAGTATGAGATTTCTAGGACAAAAAAAAAATCTACCTTACCCACAGACTGGGAGAGGATTTTTGGCAATGGCACAACAGAAGGATTTATTGTGAAAATCTACAATACTCTCCTTGCCTGCAAAAAGAGGGAAGCAGTTAACCCTTTGAAGAAATGGGAAAAAGAACTAAGAAGAAGTTTCACTAAAGAGGAGACCCATATGGCCAATATATATATATTAGAAAATGCTCCCGATCATGAGCCATCAGAGAAATGCAGGTTAAAAACAACCATGAGATACAATCTAACACCCTTGAGGTGAGCCCAAATCAGAAAAGCAGAGAACAACAGATGCTGGAGGGGATGTGGTGAAATAGGAACACTTCTACAGTGTTGGTGGACCTGTACATATGTGCAGCCACTATGGAAAGCAATCTGGAAATATCTAAGAAAAATGGAAATTGAGCCACTTTATGACCCAGCTATCCCTCTACTGGGTATATACCCAGAAAAGGTAAGAAATAAACTAAGACCAGCAGAAAGCATGCCAAAGTTTATTGCAGCACAATTCACTATCGCAAAGAGTTGTAAACAATCTAAATTTCCATCGGTAGGTGAGTGGATCAGCAAACACTGGCACATACACACAATGGAGTACTACGCTCCACTCAAACACACTGAGGAACACATGAAACACGTCTCCTCATGGATGGAGCTGGAGGAAATTATGCTAAGCAAAGTGAGACAATCACAAAAGGTGAAATACTGCATGAGTCCCCTGAGGTAAATGCAATCAGCAAGGTACGTATAGAAGAGAAGCCTCCTATAACTTAACAGTAGGGTAGAAATTTAGGGAAAGAGGAGGAGGTGGACCAAACCCAGGGAGATACATGTGGGGTACAGCACAGTAAGGGAAACGGAGGGAGGAGGGGGGAGAATAGGGGTTGAAAGTGAAAGGACAACAGAGGGAGCAGGCACTAACCCACCCAGGGGAAGTACAGGTCCTATCTCCACAGAAGCTGCGCATGCAGAGCCTATCATGAAGCACCCAACCGTGAAGACGGAATGGACACATGGAAGAAGGCATGAAAAGAGAGTGCTACGGGGCTGGCTGCATCCAGAGCTGGACCGACTCCCGACCTGGAAATAGGGGTGGAAGAGAACAGGTTGGAGGAGGGACCAGAATGCCACACCCACATGGACACAGGTGGACACAGAGGATGAGAAAGAGAGCTGGTCCAGTCCCCACAATGATCCGAGCCCTGCCCACACCACCCAGAAGACTATACCCTTGCAGGAACCTATGCCACAGGGAAGACTGAGCAAACAACAACAGGGCCTGTCATAAAGTCTCCATACGGAAGCAGACAATGACAGAGGACATTCCAGGGGTCATATGTTGAGGAAGGAATGTGGTCTGAGCCCCCAAAATGGACCTAATGAAGAAAGAAGCACTACTGGTTGGACAGTCAGGAGGAGAGAAAGACTGGAGTAACACGGGGGTGTGGGGAGAGAAAGGGGGGCCAGGACAGACTCAGGGATGAAGGGAACAATGGGTGGTCCACAATTGGTGGCAGGGAGGGTGTGGGGGGACTGGTGGGACTGAAGTAAGGATAATGTAATAGAGAGGAAGTACTGAAACCCAATGAAGGCTGAGCATAACGTGGGACAGGAGGAAGGCAGAAGGAAATAGAGGAAGGAACTAGAAGGCAAAGGGCACTTGCAGAGGTCTAGACACAGAAACATACATATGTAAATATAAACATATCTTATAAGGAGGGAATAAATCCAGATACTTATATTTATATGTTTAGTACTAAGGTAGAAGCTGGACCTTGGACCCTGTGCTTATGTGCTTATGTTAATTTTAAGATTGAGATGTAGGGGTGGAGTCTAGCCTGTTAATCTGGAAATAGCCATTGAGTAGCCAATGAGGCCTCTGTGTGGGCATGGCTTTCTCCTGATACATCTGGGAAATTTCACGATATTTCCGTCGTGAAGATGAGAAACTATCTCCCCAGTTGTTGAGAGTTAATCAAAGAGACGATGAATGATGGACAAGACAAGAGGCAGTGTCTGAGGAGCCGGAGAAGCCACACGGCTTGGCCCTGATGGAGGCAGACCTCTGAAGGTGGAGAGGTCATGTGGAAATCCATGCCAGCGATGAGTTGCTTCTGCCACCACTGGATGCTGTTGATGAACCCTGAGCCCTGGAAGGAAGGAGCCATGGGGAGACCCCTGCCAGCGCTGGGATTCTGCACCCACTGACCTGTGACTTCATGAGTCAGAAAGAGACATTATGGACTGGTATAGGGCATATATGCTAATATTGGACTTAAGACTTTGAACTGGACTGGGTTGGGATGCTTTCCCAGTGTTCCATTCTTTTGAATATAAACCCTTTCCCTATATCCATATGCGTGTCTATGAAATTTGTTCCTCTAGTCTACCTGGACAAATACAGACTCCTACCCAGTTGCTCTCCCTCAAGGCAAGAACACTTTGTTCTACTAATCTGGCAACTCAGAACGCTCACTATCCCAATGCGATCACTAAAGGCCAATAGGTTCATAAGCAAATGTGGTGAAGAAAACCCATGGTGCCCCGCTACCAAAGGATATAGAGTCTGGGGTCTCAAAGCTAGAAAATAAACAAACAGTCATCTAGCTGAGAACTGTCCAAGTCCACATGGAAGAAGTGGCCATGAGGGGTCAAAAGGACCAGGTCTCAGGCATCAAGCAGGAAAAATATCATATCACTGTAAGCGATCTGTCATGAGATGATCACTGAGGACATGTGGGAATTGAGCAAGAGTGGTAAAGGTGGCTGATGCTACCTGGTTATCAAAAAATACAACATCTGGGGACCTAAAAGTTTGAGGGTGAACAAATGGTTATATGACCCAGGAACAACAAAGCTCACCTTAGACGATGCACACCAGCCTGTGCGACCATCAGATGTGAAAAGAACCAGATATCAGGCATCAAAGAACAAAAATCATTTCCCACAATCCTATGAAGAAATGTATATGTACACCAGTCATTGGGCCCATAATGACTCACAGAATCACAAGAGTCAAGTAGAATTGCCCCTTTGGGTTCCCCAGACTGTAACCCTTTACAGGAACAGAAACTTTCATCTTTCTTCTGTGGAGTGGCTAGTGGCCTTGAACTGTTTATATTGTGGTTACCCACTACCCCACCTTGTTACCCACTAGCCCACCAGGACTCCTTAAGAGAGATTCACTAGACTTGTGAAACTCAAGCATGAGAGGTTACAATGCAGAAGATTATGGTGATTGCTGTTTTTGCAAATGCCAAAGAGGTAATCTTGATAAATTTTCTCAAAGCATATAGGAAAATCACAGGGACCTAATATAAAGAAGCTTTATTTTACATCATTGAAGACTGTATTGGTTTAAAAACTTAGAAAATCATGTGGGAGGATTTTATTTTTTCAATCTTGACAGTGCACTTGTTCACAAGGGTGTTGAGATTTTCCTACAAGAATGTTATTGGGGAAACTCACCTTATTCACCTCAAATCCCTGATCTTGCACCTTCAGTCATTTTTTGGAACAAAACTCAAAGAATATTGAATATAAGCATGATTTGAGTATCTTTGCTGTGCTATAAAAGGAAAAGTTCAAATGAGGAAAGTTCAGAGAGATAGAAAGACTGTCATCTGACATATATAGACCTAGATGGAGGATGTACTGAGAAATAATAGCTTCATATATGGATATACATGGAGATTTCTGAAAGTCCATGGAAAAATGAAATTTAGAAGATAAAGAAATTGTTCTGTGAACTTTCACTCCCTTGTATATAGAGAGCCTTCTATTAGTTCATCTAACCCTGAAAAATAAAAACATAGTCTACTTTATAAGTAAGTTAAAATGCCATGGGTTTTAAAGGATTTGTTTGGGAGCAGAACTGGCAAGTTTGTCACTAGGACCTTCAACAAAAGCAGCTGATCCTTCTCTCTGCTACAGTACATTAATGCTCACGATGCTATTGTGATGTTTAGCACCTAACCCTCAAAATACCACCTTGTTTCCTGAATAAATGAAACAAATATTTAACAATGCTACTCATTTAAGAAGGAAAGCTAATATAAACTAGTATGTACTGAGCATCTACTGCTTGCAAACAGTGTGCTAGATTCTACAAATCTAATTTAAGAATAGACCCTGAGATTACATGAACCATAAGCACAGATGATGCAAGTTCTTTGGAATATTCCAGAATTATGCGCTACTGAAAACTCACTGTGTGAATTATTGAAGTTGCATCTCTCTTACATGAGTCTTAGTCGTAAAGAAACAAAAATCAGTGGCCCAATTACAGTCAGTGCAAATTGGGCTACAAAACACCAGTCCATTCTCTTCACAGATGTAAACCCAGCAGTCGCTGCATTTCTTTGATTCATGCACTTGGAAGGAAAGCATTTTCCTCTTCTTCTGTGTTTCCTGGTTTATTTTAGGCTCTTTGGGATACAGGTAACAGCCCAGCTCAATCCAGTTTAAGCTAAAGTAGAATAGATTATAAAATTTCAGGAGAACCGCATAAAGCCATGCACCTAAAAGAATTGGAATCAATAAGAAAAGCTTCTTAGAAATCCAGTTAGTAATACTCTCTCTCTTCGTTGTCACCACCTCTTGTGTCCAATTCTGTTTGTCTGTTTACTTGTCTGCTTCTTTTTCATTGTGCTAGGAGGTGGGTGATGGTGCAACACCTATCAAGTGTTTGCATCTTCAACTATGTTAAAGAATAAGGGCTCTGACAATTACTTCTTGGTAAACTAATTAGCTCACCCTGAGATGATAAACAACAACCAAAGTGGCAAAAATCACATAAGAAAGAGGAGGGTGGATGGAGATATGAAAGGGAAAATTCCTCAGAAAGGGGGCTGTGTAACTCGAGACAGTCCTCAATGATTATCCTTCCTAATGATGTCCTAACACATAAAACACAGTTTACACATGCATGCACAAGCTGTCTACTTGACTTGCTGGACCTCAAAATTGAAGACAGTCATAGTCCCATTGGGCACGTAATCATTGCACACTCCAAGGCATCTTCTCACAGTGAACCTATCAGACAGGACAGAACTGACCCTGTGAGTTTTGGCAATTGCAATTCTTTACAAGAGAACAAAGCCTCATGGTTTTTTTTTGTTGTTGTTGTTGAGCAGATAGTGGTTTCGAACTGCTAATCTCACAGTTAACAGTGTAGTGTGTAACCCTCTATGCCACTGCAGCTTCTCTCTTTGCCTTCTTCCTCTCCCTAGCAAAAGATATATTGCCATCAAATCAATTTCTACTCATGTGACCCCAGAAGACAGCTTCGAGTTGCCCTATAAGGTTTCTTAGGCCGGAATCTTTATAGAAAGAGCAGAGTGCCCCATGTTTCTCCCTTGAATGACTAGTGGATTTGGATGGACCTCCCTTTAGTTATCAGGCACCAGGACTCCATTATAGGAAGCAAACATTAAAAATAACAACAGATTTACGCAGGGGGCAATGTTTGCCCTTCCCTTAATGGCTCATGTATCTTCTTGTGTTTGGGGAAACGAACAAGTCAGGTGGTTCAAATCAGATGCCACGTTCACATCACCACTGCCTCCAGGGACCCCCCGGCTGTACTGTCCGGGGCTTGTTTACCTCTGAGGTTTCTGGTCTTCTGCTGGCTCTCAATGGGTTTTGTCATGTTAGTGGGATGGTCTTTGCATAGAATCTTCCAAGTGTTTGCTATTGGCTCCTTCCATGTTACCCAAGCCACAGAGGCTCTCTGGCTCCCACATTATCCAGACACCCAGAGTTCTGAGGATAAGTGTGCAACACTTATATGAGGTATACTCAGGCCTTTTTCTCTGCACACATAAGTGTAAAGCTCTATCAATTCTGCTGGTGAGCCTCCTGGCAGAGCTGTAGGACTATGCTGCTATAGGGAGACCCTGGAAGAGGATCCTCCAAAGCAACCCCTGCCCTCAAAGCAAGCTCAGGTCTCTCTCCTTCGTGGACAAATAGAATAGCTCTTTTCTTGGGCCAGATGCACGTACTTCTTGCTCAGTGGGTGTGACAGACGCACTCTCAACCTCTCCAACATCTTCAGTATGTGTTCTTTCTTGGGCATGTAGGAACTTCTCAGCACAGGGACTCCAGGTCCTTGGAACAAAGAACTCCTGCTCTAGATTCCTTTTCTTGATGAGAGTGAGCCCCATGCCTGTTCTTCACCAGTCTGTGGAACTAGCTCATCAGTCAAGCAGGATAGCAAAATAGATCAATCTCTTTGGAAGGCCATGGTCATTTTACACACAGTCTAATCCCACAAGATTGTTGGCATTGTATTTGCATAGCCTTTGGTAATCATTTTGTAAGAATTATAAGACCATGCCTAGAAAGGTACTATCAAATCAATTTACTGCATTATCATGCGTTACATTTTTATCAAATATTCAAAATGCACAATGTTAAGAAAAGCCCATTTTTCAATGCATTTGTGTAAGATTTTCTTTAAAAAAAATTAAGACCACTGTCTTCTGGCCACTATGAAAATTATCAGACATGATTGGAGTTACCACTTATGTGGTTGTTATGTAATTTTCTCCATTATTCCAAGCAATGTAACAGTTTCAGTTCAATGAAATTATAACTAAAGAAAATCTGCAGAGGAAATGTCTTTTCTTATTACATTATAATCATGTTTGTGTGATACCAGGGTGGCTAAATATAAGAGACTTACTCAAATCACTATAGGACCAAATTAGCAAATTGAATCATTCTGGTATATTCATGGAAAAAACTGTTTAACCTCAGGAGAGTCATGCTCCAACACACAGAGACTCCAGGTAAGAAGTTCTTCTTATCTAAAAACATAATTACATGTGGATGAAGAGGTAGTACAGAAAATGTCCAAATTCTTCTATAAATTTGCATAGAATTTGAGTCAAAATAATGAGCCTGCAGTCCTTAAAAATAGAGGTAATCTTTACTTTCAACTTAAGTATTTTTAATATAAAGAAATTTGTAAAAAATAAAATTGCTCTAAATATTTGGCATTTCTAGTTTTGTTAGAGTAAGCAATTCTTCTTTGCTTGCAGACCAACAACATTGGTTACTAGACAATAAACGGGGTGTGCACATTCATCTTACTTCACTCCCAAAGGTTATTGAGATGACAGTCAATGGTGTCAAAAGGAAGTTAAGCTAATAACAATTTTGTTAAGAAGGTAATGAAGGCAATGGTAGTGTGCAGCATAAGATGAAAAATAGGTTGAAACAATTGAGTTGAAGTAGACCTCTAGGGTAAAACAGGTCCTAGTCACTGTAGAAAAGTCTGTGGAATATCATATTAGATGACCCGAATCTATGCGCGTAAATCTGTAGATCCTCAAATCCTAGAATTAGCAAATCTGAGTTCAGGAATAGACTGTCAGCTTCCAACGACAACAGCAACAACAACAAAAGACTAAAAAGTCTACAGTGAGGAATTAATTTTTCACAGGGAATCGATTTTCCTGAAAAGTGTAAGAACTGAGAATATCCTTAAATTGAAGAGATTAATAATAGCTGAATACTTCTACTGCCACCAGGAATGGAATGGAGAAGGAAAGGCTCTGGTTCAGAGCCGAAAGCTGTGTCCACCCATCCGAAAGTGAAAATGACAGGTCTGCCCAATGGAAAGTGAGACCACAGAGAAAAGGACTCATTGGCTGGAACGGATGGAGAAAACTGAGCATGGTCTGAAATGATGACTGAGATGCCGCTATGGCTGCAACCAAAAGGTGGGGAGATGACTTCATTATAAAGGGAGCGTGAGGAATAAAGTTCCTCTTCTGCAGTTCAGGGCACATCAATTTTGGGAAATAGTTTTGGGAGCCATTGCTAAGCATCTATGCAGAGACAGTTCTCAGGGAAATGTTTTATAAACAAATTAACACTATTAGCAGGAGGGAAGGAGGGTTTCCACTGAGAGTCGGTACCTTAGCTCAAAGACTCATCTTTTTTTTTTTTTTTAATAATGGGGAAAAGAGGCCCTGACTACTTAACCTGCCTTCTGTGTTAGTCTAGACAGACTAGAGAAACAAATTCATGGAGACCCTCATATGTATATAAGGGAGAGGTTTATATACAAAAGTCATTGAACATTTGGAAAACATCCCCGGCCAGTCGAGATCAAGTTTATAAGTCCGATATTAGCCCAAATGTCTGTCAGCAATCTATTAAGTTATGAAGTTCTCTTCAGACTCATGAAACACATATAATGAGGCTGAATGTAGAATATCACAGGTCAATGAGTGGAAATTCTTGTAAATGCAGTGCCATTCTAAGCATCTCAGGACTGACAGGGGTCTCCACCTGGCTTTTCCACCTCCAGGTTCCTGGCTGCATCAGGGAAGGTCCATGTGGCTTTTCCTCAGGGATGTCTAACAGAGAGTGAGAAAAGACAGAAAACGTCTCCCACCTCCAAGGAAGATCAAGATTTCCAAGAATTCTCAGGAAAAGTTCATGCCCACACAGAGGGCTCATTAGCTCTGATCTGATTGACAGGCTACTCTCCACCTCTACATGCGTAAGCCTTAAATTGACAATTATATAACTACCACACCTCCAAACTCTAATGTGCATGTGCTATTCTTTACACAAAATCTACTCTCTTATCATAAGTTCTCAGGAACTATGCCAGCAACATCATAATTCCCTGCCTGGCAAAGAAAACTTACTTCAGTAAATATATTCTAAATTCCACTCACAATGAGTTAGCATCTGAAGAGCACAACTTTTTTGAGACAATCAGAGGATGAAAAAAAGGATTAGGATGGGCAAACAGAAAATATGATCCTAAGAAAAACAAAAGATGAAGAGGACAGAATTACAATGGGTCTCCAGAGAGATTCAAGAATATATTTTCTTCAAAAAATAAGCTCACTCAGGAGGAGACTACAATAAAAAGGAGCGTCAGAAAATGAAAGTTATTAGAAATTAAGTATATACAGCTTGTGATTTTTAAAAATCATTTTATTGGGGGCTCTTACAACTTATGACAATCTATGCGTCCATCCATTGTATGCCATGTACCTTTGTTGAGATCATCATTCTTAAAATATTTTCTTTCTACTTACACCCTTGGAATTAATTTCTCATTTTTCCTCTCCCTCCCCACCACCCTCCTTCAGGAACCCTTAAAAATTTATCATTTATTCTTATTTTGTCATATCAAACACTGTCCGAGGTCTCCCTTCACCCATTCCCTGTTCTCCGTATCGCAGAGAGGAGTTTATATGTTACATTACTCTAGATAAATTCCTCTCAGGCATCTTAGACTCACCTTGTCACTGATTTTGGATCACTTTTTCCCTTATCCCTGGGTTGGTCAACAACACCTCCTTTCCTACACCTCCCTCTCTCACAAGTCCCCCCAGAACCATCAGTCCTAATGTTTTCTCTAGAATGTTCATCCAGCCTAACATCTAGACAGACTTGCAGAGTCTATTTAAAAAAACCAAGATGACATGACAAGAGAAAACACAATGATGATACATGAATAAGTAAAAAAATAATAACAAAATAAAAACCTGCAAATAGTTCAAAGTCTGTATGTTGACTCACCCCCAGTTGAGTCCGATGAGGTGCCACACCCTGGCCCCTAAGTATATTCTTGGTACTCCCTCAAGAGCTCCATGCTCTGCTCCCCCTGCTGCTCTGCTGCAGGCCCTTAGTGTTTTGCCTCAGTGTGATGGGGTCAGACTAGGTGGAACCTGGACTCTGCATCTCCAGTGTTGTCCCTGTAGATCCTTGGGTCAGCGAGGGATGCCATGTTTCATACTGGGACCGGCCATATGGTCCTCTCTGTGCTTTGGCTGTTCTAAGTGGGGATATCGTCCTCAAGGCTCTGTGGTCCAAGATACGCTCCACTCTCTCTTCCTCCGCCTGCATTTGCTCTCCTGTGCTCTGGTCAGACATATTGTTCTCCCCAGCTGCAGCCTCAGTGCTGTCCTCTAAAGCAAGCTCCCATGTGGGGAGGGACAGCTGTCCACATAGTTGGAATTGGGCTTGGGTCATTAGATCCTTCCACTGGTTCCCTCTTCCATGCCTTCGTGCTGCATTCACATCCTGGAACACTGGGTTTAAATATGGTCCCTCTTACCCTCTCAAGATATAGACAATATGCTTCCCTTAGATGGGTTAGTGCCTGTTCCCCCCCTACACAACACCCTCTTCCCCAAGCCCCCCCCCCCCCCCCCCCCATGCAGTTGACTACCATATGTAGCCCTGGATTTGGCCTGAGCCCTGCCAAACTACGAGAGCCTTCTCCCAGGAAATTCTGTATACAGTAGCTTTTTCCCTATATCCCTTTTGCGGGTTTTTTAAAGAATACCTCAGAGAACTCATGTGGTACTTGTCCTTTTGTGCTTGGTTTGCTTCACTTCGCATAATTTTCTCCAGCTCTTCTCAAGCATGCTTCATGTGTTCATCACTGTTTTTCAGTCATGTGTAATACTCCATTGTAGGTATATACCACAGCTCTTTAATCCATTCATCAGTTGATGGAAATGTGAGTTGTTCCCAACTCCTTGCAGTTGTGAACTGTGCTGCGATAAACATTGGAGCACAGAATGTCTGGCTGTAGTTTGTTTCTTGCCTCTTCTGTGTATATGTCCAGTAGGGGGATTGCTGGGTCGTATGGTAGCTCAATTTCCATCTGTTTTAGATATGGCCAAATTGATTTCCATAGAAGCTGTACATACCTTCAGGTCCACCAGCTGTGGATGAGAGTTCCTATCTCACCACAGGCCCTCCAACATTTGTTACCTTCTGACTTTTTGAATTGGGCTAACTTTGAGGGTGTTAGGTGATGTCTCATAGTTGTTTTAATTTGCATTTCTCTTATGTCTAATGATCGGGAACATTTTCTCATATGTTTATTGGCAATTCAGTAATTTCTACCCCTGTGAAACTTCTGTTCAGGTCCTTTACCAACCTCTTCAGTAGGCAATTAGTTTTCTTCCTATTGCTAGCTTGCAAAGTATTGTAGATTTTAGTAATAAGGCTTTTTTCTGTTATGTAATTGTTAGAAGATGATTTCCCAGTCAATGAGCTCTCTTATTACTCTCTTGGTGAATTCTTTTGAGGTACGCCGGTGATTTATCTTCAGTATATCCCATTTGTCAATTAGTGACTCCTTCGTATTTCTATCATTCTCTATTTCTGATCTCTATTTCTCTATCCAAGGTTCTCAGGTTTGTCTCAATTCCCTCATTAATGGCCTTAATCATTTGGGGTTTTACCTCAAGGTCTGTGCTCCACCTTGAGCTTATTCTTGTGCATGGAGTGAGGTAAGGGTCCATCTTCATTTTTCGGCAAATACATATACAGATACATATGGGATATTTTTCCATTTGTTGAGGTCACTCTTGGTTTCTTGCAATAGTGTTCTACAGTTTTCCTCATTTTTTAGTCATGTATATCCCTAGATATTTCAACTTGTGCTTTGTTATTGTAAAGGGTAACAGCATTTTGATTGTCAATTCTGTGATCTTGTCTGATGTGTATAGCAGTCTGATAGAATTCTATTTGCTGATCCGGTATCCTGCCACTCTGCAATATTCCTTATGGCTTCCAACACTCCACTTGTGAAATTTCAGTGGTTTTCTATGTAAAAAAATTACATTATCAGTGAATAATGATAATTTCACCTCTTTTTTCCCAGATGAGTACCTTTGATGTCAGCTCTTTGACTTATGTTGTTAGCTAGGGTCTCCAGTATGCTGTTAAATAGGAGTGGTGACAAGGACAATCTTGTGTGGTCCCCTTTTTCACTGAAATTGTTTTCATCTTTTCTCCATTAATTGCCATGTTGGCTGTTGGTTTTTCATATATAGCTTGTATAATATTGAGGAATTTTCATTCTCTTCCTATCTACTTGAGTATCTTAAACAGGAATGGGTGTTAGATGTTGTCAAATGCTTTTCCCACATCTATCAATATCACATGGTTCTTATAATTTTTCCTGTCAATGTTTGTTGACTTCTTGCAGCTTCCTTTGAACTGAGGACATCTGGGCTGGCTTTCTGGTATCAGTTGTATTCTCTGTGCCTCTTGTTCCAGCTTACCTTTGGTCTTGGGGGTGTTCAGTCCTTTCTGTCCTTCTTTCATCCGACAAGTATAAATTTCAAAGAGTTGAAACTTTATTGGTACTGCTCATTGTACTAAAGAGTACAGAGATACAGAGGAGAAGAATGGAAGGTGTACATAAGTGCAATTTTCTTTATCTTACTAGTTGAACCTGAAGAGCTAATGTTAACTTTAATGAATAAAAATAAGTACAATAAGGAAGTAGATGGACTTTGGATCCTTACTTAAATCTTACCTCAGTACAAGAACAGTTTGGTTTAATAATATGGCAATTTATAATACTCACCTTCCTGAAGAACAAATGGACACATTACAGAAGCAACTGGGGTAAAGAAAGCTGATGGTGCCTGACTAATAATAGATATATCATCTGGGGTCTTAAAGGCTTGAAGTTACACAAGCAGCCATCTAGCAAGGAAGCAACAAAACCCACATGGAACAAGCACACCTGCCTATGTGATCATGAGATGTTGATGGGTGTAGGTATCTGTGACAGGTTGAAACGCTTGCTATGTGTCCACCTGGATCTACTTGTTGAATAGAAGTGGGAGAAAAGCAGCAACGAAGAGAAGGGTTGAGTTTGACCACTGACACCCATGGACTTGTTTCACAAGAAATAGAGATGATGAGAGCGGGCTGACTGCTCTAATGTCCATGACCTAGCACGAGGGCAAGGCTGATTGATAATTTGTGATGGGGTCATGGCCTTAAAGGAAGGTGATCAATGGAGGCCTTGGTGAAGTTAAATGAGACAGCTCACATTGAGTTGACCAGATCCTGACCAGATTAAGTTATTTGCACCTGTGAACTCATGCATATTGCTGCAGATATTATGGATGGTATGTTCAGAATTGACTTTGCTTATGGATGCAGACTTCAGAAGGTTCCAAATAGAATGAAGATTTTTCTTGTCAAAAGATATGATTGTTTCCTCAGAGCAGTGGGTTGATGGAAGAGGGCAATACAAAAATTGGATACCTCCCCAATAAAGAAATTGGATTCCCAAAATGGGGAAATAAAGGCACGAAGTGGTTGGCTTACACTACCAATTTTCATAGGTGGGGAATACATATTCATAGGATTATAGGATTAAGGTGTCGGTGTTACCTAACTGCAATTGAAAGGCATAGGATACTTATTTTTGTTTTGTTCACTTATAGAATGTTATGTTTAAATGAGGATGACACATGTTGAATTGTATGTGTTTTAATTTTATCCTGTTAGGGATAGATATGATTTTATTATTGTTTGTTTGAAAATTACTTGGCTACAGAGTTATGTGAAAGTGTCAAATTGACAAGAAGTGGTCTCTGAAAGTCACCGAATCTGGTGTCAATTTGAAGATTAAGAGTGTAGGGGTGGAGACTAGCCTGTCCATGTGGAGATGGCCAATGAGACCTTTGTGTGGGCATGGCCTTCTCTGAGATTTATGGGAGATATGATAATTCCTTCTTGGAAGCATGGGACAGTCATTCACTTCAGTGATGACTTTCCACTGACAATACTGGCTTGGAGACACTCTACTTGACAATACTTACTTCCTGCAAAACAGCCGTGAAGAAAAACCACATGGAGCTACCCTAGTGCCCTGAGATGGATGAGTCACATGGACAGAACCAGACAGCTGAAGCTGGAGGAGCCACTGGGAAATCCCTGCCAGTGCTGAGATGTTCACAGTGCCACTTGGTCCATAGTTATTCTATCCATCTGGCTTGTGATCATCTTGCATCTGGCATCATTTCATGTGTTTCATGAGTCTGAAGAAAATGCTATAGACTAGTCTCGGAAATATAGACTAATATTGGACTTATGACCTTGGACAGAACTGGGTTGCAATGTTTTCTCAATGTTCATTTTCTTTTGCACATGAACCTCTCCCTTATATACTATGTGTGCTTATGAATTTGTTTCTCCAGTCTACCTGGACTGAGATGACACATTCCTCCTACCCCAGTTCCAAGTGGTCTGCGTTATCTGTTTATATTGCTTGTCTGGCCCCTATAAAATAGGAGTTAAAAGCCAAGCAGCTTGATGTGAAAGAGTGTGGACAAAACTACCTGCAAGTTAGTTGGACAGTCTCTCACAGAAGGGCCACAGGGGAGGGATGATGTATCCAGCGTACAGAATGGCACTGATGAAGCACGTAACGATCCTTTAGTTCTGTAATGTTTCCTACCCTTAATATTCTGGTCTTAGTTTTGTCTCATTATTCTTGTTAGACCTTCGTATGTTCATTTGTATAATTAAGATTGCTCAGTGCATGAAATCCAAGACAGATAAATCCTTCAGAAATAGCAAGGGAAGAAAATGACTCCCTGAGGGCACGGGAAGTGGGTGGGGCAGGGGGAACTGATGACAATGATGGCTCCATAACTCCACTTGAGGGGAATGAATAACAGAATTGTAGGTGAATGGATACACCGTTTGGTGTAAGATATGGCAAAATAATAATACAAATATATAAAATAATAATAAGTGTTCTGAGGGGATGCAGAGGGAATAAAGCATAACTGACACCAAAGAGTTCAAGAAGAAAGAAAATGTGGCAATGATGATGCCAGTAATTGCACAACTATGCTTGACCTAATTGAAGTATAGATTTTTATGTCTGTAAGAACATTAAATAAAATGACAAAAATATATATCATGCTTATAGCAGCATGCACATTTAAGGGAGAGAAATAAATAGGGCAAGGAGAGACCATAGGAAAGCTGATAAGGGCTGCATTAGTTATGCATTGTGTTGGGATCCCTACGGTGGGGAATTTGAAACTCAGTATTTTTGAGGGAGAGAGACTGAGCTTTCTATTCCCATAAAGTTATATTGTTGGAAACTCATAGGGAATCACCATGAACCAGCACTGACTGGCTGACAGTGGGTTTAAATGGAGAGTTAGCCTTTTAAGTTGAAATTTTGGGTGCTTACGATTATTAGATAGTATAAAGTTGATCAACAGGAAAGGGAGGTATGATTGTATGACTTAGCACATGAGCTGAAAGTTAGTGATTCATATATATACCAGCTCTGCAAAACAAACTACTTAGTTGGCTTCACTTTTGTTCTCATGAAATGCTTGTGCATATTCTAACACTTGATTTACAAATTCAGATTTTTTTCTTTGAAAAAATTAGAAGAAAAATTCAGCACCATGGTGATTCCTGAGCAGGAGTATTTGACCAGAACTAAGCTGTATAGTGTGGCAGACTTCCCTTGGATGAGTCTGTGGTATGCCATTGGACATATTCCTTGGCCTTCCCGCCTCCCCCCACCCCCAGGTCTAAGTGGTCTGCTTTATCTGTTTATATTGCTTGTCTGGCCCCGATAAAATGAGTTCATTGTAAGTTGTTTAATTTAATACAAGCAGGTCTATCGTGGCTCAAGGCTGATTCCCTCAACAACAACAAAAAGGTGTAGGTTAGAAGATAATTATCTTTCCTTTTTATTCTTCAGCACAGTTGAGCTAGACATTGTACTTTATTGAATGCTTCCCTGGCCTTGATCGCAGACATATTCTGATATAAAGCTCCAGAAGCAATGGAGAAACAATAGGTTCTGGGAAGCATTCTTTGGGAAGATGGCTTTTTTTGTGGGCATGGTTCAGTGCTAAGAGCCCATGGTTGCTATCATAAGATGATATAACTAGAATGTCCTCACAACCAATCTTGAAGCAATAGAAAGTGTCTCTCCCCTTGTTTGCAGCAGACTGCTAGCTAGCTTCTTGAATAACCACATATTTCTCTGCATTTCCCCTCCTCCTTTGTAGAATGTTAGCAATTATGCAACTGGACTGTAGCCAACAGATAGAACCAGTTGTGATGTAAGCCATTTACAAACCTGACCCATAAACTCTTTACAAACACTTCTTCAGACCTTCACTCACAACCTGAAATCTAGGTGTCTATGGTGTTTTAGGTGGACAAGACAGTAGACTGACAAGAGCAAAACATAAGCCTTTGTTTTATTAAGCTATTGAGATGATGAGAGTTTTCTACTCTAGCAGTTATAATTAATTGCCTAAGCCAGTGTTTCTCATATTTAGCACGTTTCAAAGTTTCCAGGAGGGCTTGATAAAACAGACCACTCACACGTGATTTAATATTAAGGCTATCATACACTAGCATTGAAGCGATGCTTACTGAAACTTCATTGCACTAAAATGAAGATGTCAGGAGACTGGGGTGATATGCCAGATGTCTAAGACATAGCACAATGGCACACTTGTCTGGACTGAGATGACTGTAAGCAGTCTGGAAAGTGATGACTTAAAGTTACCTTGAAGCGCAATGTCAATTGCATCATAATAATGATCTTCTGGGAAACAGAGGGCAGCTAGCTCAGCCTCCTCTGAGGTCACCCTTGTTGAGTAAGAGTCCTGGGTCAGATTGCAAGTGATAAAATAGTACAGAAAATATGACTAGACACTGAAAACAATGACTGGCTCAATAATGTGAGAAAGTCACAGGATCATGAACCACATGCACATTATCTAAATGCTAATCATGAACAAGTCTTTATTTTAGCCTAGAAATTTTAGCACAATTTGTTTGCTCATCCATCCATTCATCCAACAAGGCTTGCCTTATTTACACCTTTACCTACTGTGAATAGGACACTGTGAACATTTGCATGAATACCAGTTATCAATTATTTCAATATTTTTGTCCCTAGACACATGAGTCAGTGTCAAAAGGTTGGTAACAAAAAAAATCAAATTGAAAAGTAATGAAATTTCCATGAATTTTCTGAAGCCCTTCATCATACTCATTTATACTCCAATAGGAGTTCCTGGGGTGCACAAACAATTAAGCTCTTGGCACCTGAGTTTACTCAGAAGCATCTTAGAAAAAAACCCTGAAAATTTGCTTCCCAAAGGTCATCGTTTTAGAAATCCTAAGAATTCTTGTTTACAACATGTGACATCACCATGTCAGTTAGACAGTAACTGTTTCTATCTATATCTATCTATCTATCTATCTATCTATCTATCTATCTATCTATCATCTATCATCTATCTATCACCTATCACCTGTCTATTTATCTATCCATCCATCTATCTATCATCTATAATTGACTATCTACCTTCTAGTATCTTTCAATCATCTATCTCTATCTCTACCTCACCAGGAAAGTTCAGAAAGTTAGTAAATAGTCCCCTTACTTTCTTATTTATCATGTTCCTTGTACTTTCTGAAATCCTCTTCTGTATGGTGCAAATGGTGAATGCATACAGTCGATACCTAAAAGGTTGGAGGTTGGAGGCTACTCAGAGAACCTTCAAAAGAAAGATTTGCCTATTAATTGTAGAAAGTCTTCTGGCACTCAGTTGTACTTTGACATATATGAAGTCACTATGAATAAAAACCAACTTGATGATGACTAGTTATTACAAGCCCATGTTTTAGTTCTTGAGGAGTTTCCAAACTGTTTTTCATAGAGGTAGCGGAAAATTATCTTGCTTTCTTTTTAATTTTTGAAGATATTTTTACAAAAGCGGCTTTTCCCATATTGTCAAATCCATCATTCTTCTTTTAAAGGTAATTTTGCATCCTCATCAGCATTATATGATCTATAGTCTCTAGCACAGGTATATGAACTAGGCTTTATGTAAAAGGTTGAGACTTGCTTTTTTCTTTAAGGTTGATTATTAATATTTAGCCTGCTATCTCATTCTATAGTAATAATTTAGACATACTTTCTATGAGCTACCTTTTCTACATCATTTCTTTCTCTTGGCTTCTTCCATGAACCACGTCACAGCAGTGTTTCTATCAGAACATACTTTGCTCCCAATAGTGAAAGTTAAATTCCATAATGAACATCAACAAAAAAAACTCCATCACTAAGTTGATTCCACGTCTTTGTGCTCCTGTAGTTCAGGACAGAACTACCCTTTCAAATTCCAAGATTGCTTACAGGAGTAGAAAGACTAATCTTTTTTTTCAGTGGAGCAGCCATAGGAAACAGAAATGTCAAACTTAAGCAAGTTATTAATTTAGAGTTTGGTGAGAATGACTTGATTACACTTTTGATTTTTCCATTTTCTTGGCAGACCAAAGGGATATTTGAATTGATGCTATTAGCACTTCACATTTTATTGTTTAGTCTTCTTCAATAGCTGTCTCTTGCCCAAAGTATATAGGTTTAAAAAAAAAAGAAGGAAAGAAATCTGGACTTTATTCTTATGTGTCAATTCGAATCAGGGAAAAAATGAATGATGAACTGAAACATCAACATACATTTCAGTAAATTTATTTTCTCTAAATTTGTCAAATTTTCAAACTGCTCTCTTTGATTCATTCTGATTCTTCTGAATATTTATAATGAATTTACTATCTACAAACTTATCAGTCTGGGAAGGTTCAGATATCAATGAAACACAATATTTGCCTTCATAAATCTTAGACATATGATAAATTAATTATTTTCTATGTTCCCAATAGTGAGAGATGTGTTCCATAAGAAATCCAAATCCCGGCTGAGCCCTGGTGGCATAGTGATTCTGCGCGGGACTGCGGCCCACTGGGTTGGAGGTTCAAATCCAGCAGCAAGGCTGGGCCTCCCACTCTCACCACCAAAGGGCAGTGATGCCCCCCCCTAAAAAAAAAGAAATCCAAATCCCAAACCCATTGTGATTGAATTCATTCTGATTCATAGTAACCTTTCAGGACAGAAGAGAACTGACTGATTTTTCAGGCCTATAAAACATTAGAGGGGAAGACAGCCTGTCTTTCTCTGTGGAGAACCTAGTAGATTCAAAGTACTGATCTGGTAGTTAGTAGACCACCATATAATCCACAATGCCATCAGGGCAACTTTGAAAGGAAAAGAAGAACCTAAAAGCTATTGATCAGAAGGAGGATAATTTTTTAAATGACACTTCCAAGAAGAAGTGGTTTGATCTCAAACCAGTTCTTGGAAAAGGGTGGGATATTGATTTTAGAGAAGGTCTAATTATTTGTGAAGGAGCAGCCCTTTAAGGGAAACATGTGAGGCGATGAGTACATTGGAAGCTTGCCTGTAGAGATCATACAAGACAAAGCAAGTGGCTGTCGAGCTGGTAATGACTCATGCAGCTCCAATGTGTGTCAGAAGGGAGATGTGTTCCCAGCAGCTTTCAAAAGTTGTGATCTTTCAGAAATGGATTCTTGCACTTTCCTGCCTAGGCATCTTCACGTAGGTCTGAGTCACCAACATTTCGGCTAGGGACTGAGCAACACGTAATTGTTTGTATTACCCAGAGACCCCCAAATATATGGCAGTTACTAGTACAACCTAAAAGGGTAAATTGGTGTCAGATTCTAGAAGTTTGTATGCAAGATTCAGGAATTTGGAAGTCATCATTAGATTGTTCAAAGTATGGCAAAGAAGAGAGAAAACTAATTTTGTTTTAGGAAGATTGAAGTGATAGATAAGTGTGCTAGTCCCGGTAGACTAGAGGAACAAATTCATAGACACGCATATGGATATAAGGAAAAGGTTTATATAAGGAAAGGGTTACAAAAGGAATGGAACACAGAGAAAGCATCCCAACCCAGTCCAGTTCAAAGTCATAAGTCCGTTATTAGCCCATATGCCCAATAACAGTCTATAATGTCTCCTTCCGACTCATGAAGTCACAGGTCAGTGGGTGCAGAATCCTGGCACTGGCAGGGGTCTTCTCATGGCTCCTCACTTCCAGGGTTCAGGGTCCATCAACAGCATCCAGTGGTGGCAGAAGCTACTCATCGCTGGCAGGGGTCTCCACATGAATTCTCCAGCTTCAGAGGTCTGGCTCCATCAGGGCAAAGCCGTGTAGCTTCTCTGACTCCTCAGATGCTGCCATCTTGTCTTTCCAACAACTGCAGAGATAGCTTCTCATCTTCACAAGGGAAATATCACGAGATTTCCCAAAAGTCTCAGGAGAAAACCATGCCCACACAGAGGCTTCATTGACTACCCAATGGCTATCTCCAGATTAACAGGCTAGACACCACACCTACATCTCAATCATAAAATTAACATAAGCATATGACCACCACAATAAGTATGTATAAAACATAAAAAAGAAAACATAAGGCTATTGTGGGAATCAAAGAAGAAAGAGAAAGCAAAGAATATTTTGAAGATGAGACTTGAACCATGGAGTAAATGAGACAGCCATTTACATAACAATAAGGAAAATAAGAAATGGTGCTTATTTGAGAAAAGAAGTCACCATAGATATGCTGAATCAAAAGTGCCAGTTTTAAACAGCAGGAGGAATGCACAACAGGCAAATTCATAAATGATGCTGGAACTTAAAAGTGTTAGAGCTGGAGATTTGGGAAATGACAGCTAAAGTCACATTGAATTAGTCGAGTTGAAAATCATGGCAACATACAAGAAGTGAACTAAAGGTTACTCGGGGCAGGCATCATCTCTTTTAATTTATTTGAGCTAAACGAGAGGATCAATGTGGTCACAGTCTTCAGAATTTCTGTGAGAGGCTCTAGAACACTTCATGGAGGGTGTGATTAACAATGGTCAAATACTGCAGAGGAGAGAATCCTGTCTTTCCTTGTGATGAGAGTCATAAATGAAATGATTGATAAACTATTCAATGTGATAAGAGATATATGAGCCCCAATGAAATGATTAAAAAAGAAATAGCTGATAAACTTTTTATTTTCTCAAACAACTGTAAATGTGGCAATTAAGTAAATCATACAATAGAAGCCCAAACCAAAGTGAAGAGCTCCTAAATTCCAGATCCACCTAGAGTCTGAATTATTTCTTTTATATTGACCACCTTCTCTTATAACGCCATCTCTTTTCACTAACTGGTAGCTCCTATATCATACAAGTGTTTTACTTTAAGAGAATGTTAAACATTTGTTATTGTTGTTATTAAATTAGCAGTGGAATATAAATTGGTCCCAACCATGTATCGATCTGCAACCAGTTGGGATAATTTGGAGTAAAAACAGAGAACCAAAAACTTAGCATAATGTTTGTTCCAGAGTCAGTAGAGACTAAAGAAAGAAGCATTAGTGATGATAGTGATGATGTGGAGACTCTTGGATTAATAAATGAGTCAGCCTTCCCACAGCTACCAGAAAGACTTGCTTCATGGATTAATTAACTATAACTCTCATTTTACAAATGGGTTTACAGAGGCAGACAGGTTAAGTCAGTTCTAGAAGATCATAATGTGTCAGCAGGAAGTCAAAGTCTGTCAGAACAGGGTTACCTCTTAAAGCTTGTGTGTGTGACCTAATAGAAAAACTCCAAAATTCCCCCAAACGATGACTCCATAGATGATGAATTGCTAAGGTTTTTCCTCAGATTGTTTTACATGGGAAACTCGGTGGGGGGGAGAAAGGTGTACTTTTAAGTGGCAGGAAAAAATGCAATTGCAGCAATAACTTTTCTAAGAACTCAAATTTTAATTAAGGACAAAAAGGGGGGATTCTTTTAGATGGGAAGATGAAGCATACCCCAGCTGTTTTCCTTCAGAAATAAACATTCGTTGCAAAATAAATAACTATAAGGGGGCTTCAAAAAGGTCATGGAAAAAAATTCTATTATCTCCTAATTCCCTTCTTCCCGTGAATCTTTTGAAGCTCCTTCCTATGTCCCACCCCCACCCCCACCATTCCCCGCATGTCTTATGTTTTATCTGTCAGTTTGGATATGATTAAGTGGATCTTTGCTCCCATTTGTAAAAAGGGTGTTTAATTATTAGATATTACTAGGAAGGTTCATTTCTTGAATAACAATGGGAATAAATGGAGCCAAAGCTACTGTACTGTTTCTATTTCAGTTGGCCTCCTTGCAATTCTGTCACAGGCAGAAAAGAGTTCATTTGAGCCCCAGACAGTCCCCTGCTGATGCAGTAATGAGTGAGAGCTGCAGCTGAATGTCAATGGTGTGTTGTGAACTTGGGTAACCCAGCTGAGCCCTCTGCTTGCCAGAGCTGGAGGAGGTAATCAGCTTGACCTGTGCGACCTTCCTGCGGCTCTGCCCTGTCCGGCACTGGGAAGCCTCTTTGCATATGACTCCTTCATGCTGCTCAGCTGAATCCCTTGCAGAACTGAACATGAGTTAGACTCCAGAGAAAACAGCATTAATGAGTCAAGGCTACTTAGAGGCTGCTCAATCTAGGGGCTTAAAAAAAAAAAAAAAAAAGAACACATCCTGGAAGCTTCAAAAGGATTTCCAGGAACTGCCATGACATCTGCCCTTCAGTGTTATTAAAATAAACTGAAGGTTATATAATAGTTCTGTCAGCACTTTATATTTCTTTGTAGACTTGTTGTAGATCATCAAACACTTCTCCATTTTGGGGGTTTGAAAATTGATTTATTTTTGTTTCCTTGTTTCCTGTCACTGTTTTCATTGCACATGGCCAAGATATCATAATTCTTAAATTATAGATTAAGAGTATATTTCATGGCATTGTCATTGAATATCTGTGTAGCATTTGATCCTGATTCTCTTCAGAAAAAGAAACTTGACCAATAACTTAAAACACTGTCTGTTGTGTGTCTGAATATATTGTTATTAAAAGAACGTTCTTATTCATAAGATGTGAAAGTGAATGCTAATTCTGCTCTTAGACTGCATAACTTACTTATATAATCCTATAGAGTACAGTACAACAGTGCTTGCCATAAATGTATGAACGTGTGTGATTTGAATAATAAAGATTACCTTTTATAGACCCAGCAAATCCATAAACAAGTACCTTTAACAAATGCAGAGTTTATATTCCTGAGAGAGGAAACAAAACTCACTGGCATTGAGTTAATCCTGACTCCGAGTGACCCTAGAAAACAGGATAGAAGTGGGGTTAGCACCTATCACGTTTTACAGGAGGATAAAGTCCAGTCTTTCACCCGGACAGTGGCTGGTGGTTTCAAACTGCTGACCTAGGGCTTGTTTTAGGGTATAAAAGAGACCTCATTTCAAATATAAGGAAAATATTTATTAAATATCAAAAGAGACAAAGCCAACACCAAGCCACAGGCACATAATCTGGATGAGGGAGGCCACCCAGTTGAGGTTCAAATGGTGTGTCAGGGTTTGCTGAGACAGAAAGTTTGAAAAAGGGCATGGGTGGGTCAAGGTTACTGTCTTAATAGCAGGATTTGTGGCAGATCAATACATACAGTTACAGGTGGATCTACAGAAGCAAGAATGGAGCCAGGATTGGGATGTATTCATCATTAGATAGAAGAGCTTACAAGATTTTCCAGAGTCTTGTGATCAAAGCAGTTAGGGTAAGATGAATAGAGCATGAGCACACGACACTCCCACCACCCCACCCCCCAACCCCCACCAATCTCCAGAATGGTAACCTCCAGCAAGGGCACTCGGAGGCAAGCCCCTAAGAGCAGCAGTTCTCAACTTGTGAGACACAACCCCTTTGGGGATCAAATGACCCTTTCACAGGGTTCACCTAAGATCATAAAAAAACACCTATTTCCAAAGGTCTTAGGAACTGAGGGACTGCTCCTCTATCTATTTCCAGGTGGGTCCACGCACATGCAGATATGCCCACATACAAGTAGCTGCCATGAAGACAGTTCCTCATACTACACCATGCTTCGAGGCAAAATTTCATTTCTCTGTAATTAGAAATGAATATTTCACAATATATAATCGCATATTATTTTTTGTGATTAATCACTATGCTTTACTTATGTCCAATTTGTAACCATGGAAATACATTCTGCATATCAAATATTTACATGATGATGCATAACAGTAACAAAATTAGAGCTATGAAGTAGCAATGAAAATATATATTTTTTATTTTTGAAAATAATTTTATCATTGGGGGTCACCACAACATGAGACATGGTATTCAAGGGTGGCAGCATTAGGAAGGTAGAGAAACACTGCCTAAGAGAGAAACTGCCCTCTCTGAGTTGTCCAAAGTTGCGTAGACAGAATCCTCTCTCCAAGGCATTCTCTCTGCGGGCAATATTATCTCTTTCCTTGGTTAAGGATCACAGAAAGCTCTGAAAGGAGTCGTAATCTATGTGATTGCTGCTGGGCATCATCAAGTCCACTTTGACCCAGAAAACTATGCACAATAAAACACTCACCTCCCTGCACCATGCTCACAGCTCTTCCTGTGCCTAAGTCTACTGTGCCAACCCATCTTATTGAGGATCTTCCTCTCTTTCTGCCCCTTCCTTTTACCAAACATGATGCTACTCTGCAGACTTCAGTCTCTCCTGACAATATTTCTAAAGTATGTCAGATAAAGTCTTATCATCCTTGCCTCTAATGAGCACTCCTGCTGATTTCTTCCAATACAAATCAGTTTGGCCCTTTAGCAGTCCTTAGTGCCTTCAATGTTCTTCTCCTGTAAGCACCACAACTCAAATACATCAATTCTTCTAGGCTGCCTGACTCAATGTCGAATTTCACATGCATATGATACAAAAGAGATTGCCATGGCTTGGGTGAAGCACCACTCAGTCCTCAAAGCCTTGCTCATCATCTAAAGTGGTTTTGTGCAGAAGATCTACTGAATCTGTCTTTTGATATCTTGACTACTGCTTTCATGAGCATGAATTGTGGATCCAAGTAGGATAAAATCTTTGACAACTTCAACCTTTTCTTCATCATAATGTGACCTAATGATCCAGTGATCAGGTTGTAATCCATACTGAAGGCATATTCCTTGATATTCATCATCCAGTGCTTCAATTCCTCCTCACTTTCAAGAAACAAGGCTGTATCATTTGTATATTGAAGGTTGTTAATAAGCCTTCCTCCAATCCTGATTTCATACTCTTCTCCATATAATCCAGCATCTCTGATGATTTGTTCAACATATAGATTGAACAAGCATGGTGAAAGGATATAATCTTGACAAACACGTTTCCTGATTTTCGGTCATATTAAATTCCATTGTTCTGTTTCTGGCTCCAGTGTACATCCCCTGGTCTAGCTGAATTTATAAGGTAGAATTGCCCACTATCATGATAGTGGGGAGGAGGAAGCATTTAAGGATCAGAGGAAAGTTGCATATTTCATTGTTGCTACACCGTACCTTGACTGGCTCGTCTCCTCCCTGCGACCCATCTGTAAGGGGATGTCACTTCGCCTATTGATGGACTTTGAGTCCTCAATCTGTACTCCCCCTCATTTCTATTGATATAATTTTTAGTTCTTTGATGCCTGATATCCTATCCCTTTAAAAACTTGTGGTCACACAGGCTGGTGTGCTTCTTTCATGTGGGCTTTGCTGCTTCTGAAATAGTGGAGGTCCAATGCCCATCTGCTGTCTTAATATTAACCTTGTAAGTATATGCATGTAGATCTATTTCCCTAGCATGATATATAAATATATTCACCTATCTTCATGCCTGTATTTATACCTCTATGAATGCCCTTCCCCCCGCCCCCCAAGTTCTTTCCTCTAATTCCTTTTGCTTTCCTCTTGCCTCACTATCATGCTCAGCCTCCATTTGGGTTTCACTATGTTCTCTTTGTTAAATTACCCTTGATGAATCCCTATCAGACCCTAACCTCACTCCATACACTAGAATAAACTCAAGATGGAACACATACCTCAAAGTAAAACTGATAGGGCCATCAGTGAGGGAATTGGAACCAACCTCAGAATTTTGGCACAGGGATTACATAGGCTATCAGAAATAGGGAAGGACACAAAGACAAAGGAGGCACAAATTGGCAAGTCAGATATACTGAAGATAAAATATCTGTGTACATCAAAAGAATTCATTAAGAGAGTAATAAGGGAACCCACAGACTGGGCAAACATCTTTAGTAATGATAAGTCTGATAAAAGTCTTATTATGCAAATCTACAATACCTTGATAGCTTCCAAAAAGAACAAAACTAACTGTCCACTGAGGAGGTGGACAAAGGACCTGAACAGAAGTTTCACATGGGCAGAAATTACTGAATGACTAATAAACATATGAGAAAATGTTCCCAATCATTAGCCATAAGAGGAATGCAAATCAAAACAATGCGATACGACCTAACACCCTCAAGGATAGACAAAGTCAAAGAATCAGAAAGCCACAAGTGTTGAAGGGGCTATGTGGAGACAGGAACTCTTATCCACTGCTGATGGACCTGTGGGTATGTACAGCCCCAATGGAAATTGATTTGGCAACATCTGAAACAGATGTAAATTAAGCTACCATATGACCCAGCAACCCCCTTACTGGACATAGACCCAGAAGAGATGAGCAACAGACCACAACCAGACATCGGTGCTCCAATGTTCTTGCAGCACAATTCCTAGTTGCAAGGAGTTGGAAACAACTCAAATTTCCTTCCACTGATGAATGGATTAAAAAGCTGTGGTGTATACATATAATGGAGCGCTATGCACAACTGAAAAGCAGTGATGAACACATGAAGCACATCACTACATGGGGAAAACTGGAGGAAATTATGCTAAGTGAAATAAGCCAAGCACAAAAGAACAAGTACAACATGAGTCTGTTGAAGTAAACTTAAAAAAATAATGCAAAATGACATAGAATAAAAGTTACTATATACAGAAATTCCTGGGGGGAGGCCTAGGTAGAATGGCAGGGGCCAGACCAAATCCAGGACTGCATATGGTAGACAACTGCAGTGACAGAGGGGGGCAAGTTGGCAATATGTATGAAAGGGAATGGGGTGCTAAGCATGGGGAACCATATTGTTCCTATCTCCACAGGGAAAGAGGGACCAAACTTAAACCCAGTGTACCAGGATGTGAATGCAGCCTGACAGCATGGAGTGGGGAACCAGGAGAGTGGTCTGAGGGCTCAACCCCAATCCCAACTACATGGACAGCTGCCTTTTCCCTCAGAGTAGGGTGCTTTGGAAGACAGCACTGAAGCTGCAGCCATGGGGAGTGGGACATGCCTGAGCAGAACACATGAGAACAAATGATGAGGAAGGAAAAGAGAATGAAGTGCATCCAGACCCACCAAGCCTTGAAGATGATACTCCCACTCAGAACAGTCAATGCACAGTGAGGACCATATGGCCGGCCCCACTATGAAACATGGCATCCCTTGCTGACCCAATGCCCTATGGAGACCACTATGGAGAAGCAAGGTCGGGATTGTACCCTCTCTGACCCAACCACACCACAGCAAAACACTAAATGTGTGCAACAGAGCATGGAGTTCCTGGCAAAGTGCCAAGGATATACTTTGGGACTAGGATGTGGCACCTTATCCAACTCAACCAGGGAACACTCATGGAGGTCAACAAGCAGATCTTGAACTATTTGCAAGTTTTTGTTTTGTTATCATTTTTAACCTATTCATAGACATATTTTTTGGACATTGGGGGTTTTTTTTGTTGCTATCATTGTTTTGTTTTCTTTGGTTGCTCCATCTTAGGATGCCTTGCTTTTATGGCACACACTATTATCTCTGCAGATCTATCTAGATAAGATAGACTGGATGAGCAGTCTGGAGAAGAAAACAGTGGGACTGTTGGTTGAGTGGGGAGAAGGAAGAAATTTGGTGGTGTTGAACAACCCTGGGATAAGGGAACAACAAGTGATTCAAAATCAGTGTCGAGGTGGGTGTCAAAGACTCTGCATTCTTTACCTCTTCTTTTGATGCTTCCAGTATCCTATAGAATCTTTCAAAATTGCAATCTGAGGCTAGAATTTTTCTTGAGAATTTTCCATTTCAGATATACTTAATGCATTCTTCCCTTTAGGTTGTCTAATTCTAGGTCTTTGCACATTTCTTTATAATATTTTTCTTTGTCTTCTGGAGCTGTCCTTTGAAATTTTCTATTCAGCTCTTTGACTCCATCCCTTCTTCATTTTGATTTGGCTACTCTACTATTAATAGCAAGGGTTAGAGTTTCTCCAGACATCTACCTTGGTCCTTATTTCCTATGTTTTTCATAAACTTTTGCTTTCTTCATGAATGCTGGTCTTGATGTCCTCCCCTAGATCATCAGAGTGTACATCATTAGCATTCAATGCATCACATCTATTCTTGAGATAGTTTCAAAATTCAATAGACTCAGATAGACTCAGATAGACTCAGGATCATATTTTGGCTCCAGCAAATATATCTTACTTTTTTCCAATGATTTTATTGGGAGGTCTTACAGTCCTTATAACATTCCATACATCAAGCATATTTGTATACATGTTGTCGTCTTCATTTCCAAATATTTTCTACTTGAATCCTTGGTATAAGTTCCGCTTTCCCCTCCTTTTTTTAAGTAAATTATTTTATTGGGGGATGTTTTAATTTCACTTCTGCTTTATCCTGAACTTACATATAAACACAGGATGGCCTCTTACAAATTTGACCCCTGGTCTTGTCTTAGCTGCTAATATTGTGCTTCCCCATACTCTCTTCCCACAGAAATCAATTTGATTTCTCTGTATGCCATCTGGGAGAATCCTTCTGTATCACATTTGTGTTGTTAATAAAAAAAGGTATTTTCTATCAAAAGGTAATTTGTTGTGCAAAATTCTAAGATTTGATCTCCAGCTTCAATTCTATCACCAAGTCTGTATTTTCCAACAACTCTTCTTTCTTTTGTAATCAACTTTTGCTTTCCAATCATCAAAAACCGCCAATGCATTTGAATTGCATATTTTATCAATTTCAAACCGAATTTGTTGCTAATCTTCAATTTTTTCATCCTAGCTTTTGTGCGTGGTTCATAAAATGGAAAAATGGTAGTGTTAATTGGATTTCCTTGAAGGCAAAAAAACATCATCTGGTCACAGATAGTATTGTCCTTTATGATGGATCTTTCTGACAATGAATGTCTCTACCTTCTTCTGGATTGTTTTAGTCCCTGCTTAGCAAATCTTGACTTACTGAATCAGGATGGCCAATAGCAATCGATCTTAACTCATTAATTCTTAGGATTCATTTATTCCATTTCACTTTTGACCACTGTCAATTTTCCTAAATTCATATTTTGCACATTCCAAGTTCCAACCATTGAAAGACTATTGCAACTGCTTCTTTTTACTTTGAGTAGTGCTCAATCAGCAAATGGAGATCCCGAAAGTTACACTTCCACTGGACTTACCCAACTCATGTCACCAGGAATGATTCTCCCCCAAGAAATCATCCTCTCTTCTGTCACCTGTTGAGTGACCTTGGACTTTAGGGGCCCTTTCTCCTTCAGTATTTCTGACAGAGTTCTTTCTGCTTCCTTTGTTTAGACTTTCAGTGTTTGGCCTTGCTTCAAAGCTATACATACAGTTTCCATTGTCTTTTTCTGCTACCTTGGGGAGCCAAGTCCTCTTTTGTTGTCAGTTTTCAGTCTGGAAGTTCCTCTGAAACCACGTGTCTGTCACACTGTGCTGGGCTCTGTGCTGCTGTGATCCTGAAAGCTATTCCACTGGCATTTTTCCAGCACCAGCAGCATCGATCTATGTGTAGACACTGCAAGGAGGTTTGGAGCTAGCAGTGCCATCCATTTCCTTTTTCAAATCAGGGTTCTTAAAGTTTAATCTCTAATACAAGGTTATCCACTCAACACATAACCACGAGGCCACAGATAGATTAAGAAAAATTGTCTTAAATGTACCCAGAAGATTCAGCTTGTTTAACTTAGAGGGGTGCCAAGCTTCAACACTTTAATACATCATTCCATGAAGAAAACAAAGGCTCTATTTGTGTACTAACATTAAATTTCCCCGAGGATATTTATGATGAATGAATAATCTTTAGTCAAAATCAGAGGTTGGCAAAATTTTAAGATGGAATCCTGTCCTTCATAATAATTTAAGAGTGATTTGAGAGCCATGAATATACTTTTAGAAACAAATGAAATCACCATTATGTGAAATCACCATTATGTGAATAATATCCATTAGAGTGATTTTTTTCAATTTTACTTTAGAGTTACATATACATACTAAAAGAGCCACATATCGCTTAGGAGCCTCAATGTCCCTACTCCTGGTCTAGATGAATCCTAGACTAGAGACAGTGGTTGCTGCCTGGCAGGGGTTAAAATTCTTAATGTATAATTTTGCTTTCTCTATGTGGAGTTGCCATGCGTCAGAATTGCAGATTAAGCAGATAAAGAAAATGAATTTTTTGGAATGGACTAAGGAAATAAGTTGGCAATTATGAGCTGTAGCCAAATGTTATAAAATTATATGAAGCTTTCTTTGGACAAGCACATATGGTTAGATTATGAGAGGGAGAAAAAAGGAGGAAAGTGCTGTTTCAGGTCTATATTAAGCCTAACATTGTATTTCCAACTTGGTCCTTAGACAGACAACACAATTTATGAACTCTAAGATGAACCAAGGCAACAGATGGTAAAGATCACTTAATAGAGATGAGACCTAATCTATTTGACTATAATTATCAATCATATACATAGAAAGCTATGTAACAACTGCACTTTATCCAGTCTTGCCCATTTCTGGCTCAGGCATCTTGTAGCTGTGAGTCTGAACAACACTGAACAAATATCCTAAGAGAACAATCCCCAAAGGGGGCTGGTTTTTCAAAACACATGCCACGTGCCCAGGTAAGTTATGTATCAAGATTAGTTTCTGAAAACCACATTAAATGAATACAATATATTCCCCTGTTGATTGTTTCTTTTGTGTCACTGAATTTTTTCATGTAAGATCTTATCACATACCAAGTAGTTATTCTATCAAAGCCTAAGTTTGTATATGGCTGCTGGCATCTAAAACAGTTCACTATGGCCATATTTTTCCACCCCTAAGCCACTCTTTTTTATAAAAGGTTGTAGAATCAATTGTTGTGAGGTAAGTATGAAGATCAAAACTCCTTTATCTAAACAGAATGTGTTAGAGCAACTCACAGTGCTTACTTTGAAGTGTTTCATTTTGTTCCTCAGGCCAGTCCCACAGCTGCCCCCATCAATTCCCTGAAGGAAGAAATGCTTTGTTAAATGATTTTCTGGTAGATGTAAAGAGCTTTATGGATGGGAATAATGTGTATTGCCCCATAATGAGACCTACTTATGCAGTGCTTTCCAAAATGAGATTCTGCTGGCTCCGGTCAATCAAATGCCTTATACCAAAATGAATGAGGAAGCTTCAGAAATTGCTATAGGAAGTAGGTTACGTTTTTAAAATACATCTAAGTTTTGTATTACTCCATACTCTTACAGTCAAAATGTATTTACAGCATAACTGTTATCGTATACTTTTTAGGTTACCCTAATTGATCATTTTACTAGGTGCTAATCACTATGAATGCTGTGTCCCTTCTGTCATCCCACAGATGTTGTTAAGGGCCTAATTCAATCATTTCAGACTCTGTATGGCCCAGTAAGGGGAAAGAAAAACAATGCAGATATGGGTACCCAATTTAAGGGAGGTTAGACTCCAGCAGGAGAAAAATAAATTAACAATTTTTTGTGAAGGTATGCAAAAAAAAAAAGGGGGGGGAATTGCTCTTGGCGGAGCAGAGATTTTGTAATATACCTTTGTTTTGTTTTGTTTTGTTTTTTTGGGGGGGGGAGTTAGGCAAGCATGAAGCAACTCACTTTGAGTTAGTGCACCCAGTGGCATCACCTGGGAACTTTCTTTTGTGTCACTGAAGTTTTTCATAGAGGAAGTTTCACTTAAGCCTTATTTTTTGTGTAGCTTCATTTAAGAAAACAGTGTAGTACTGTGAAATTTTGTTTTCTGCTCGAGAAAAATGCCCCCAAACTGTTGCAATATTGAACCCAGCTGACCAGGACAGCGCTATAGGAAAAACTTAAGTATAGGAGTGGTTTTCCCATTTCAAAAAAGACAAAATGTTGATTGTCACTCTCTGGATGTCCACAAATTTCCCAAGTGGATGAAAATGTCAACTTGTGGTGCATTTGGCGTTAATTCCCCCAGGTCAGACTATTAATCAAGTTTTCTATTCAGAGGTTTTGACAAGAGTGCATAAGTGTGTACAACAACAAAGGACTGGTTTTGCCACCACAACAATGTACCTGCTCCTCATGGCCATCTCAGTGTGCCAGCTGGGGCAAAAAACGGAACAGCTCTCTTGCCCCTGCACCTTCCTCACCTGACCTTGCCCCTACTGACTTCCTTCTGCTTCTGCAGATGCAGAGGGGCATGAAAGGACAGCAAGTTGACAGTGTAGGAGAGGTGAAGGAAAAAGTGAGGAAGGGGGTGTCAGCCATCCAAGCATGAAAAACGATTGAAAAATGTCTTCAAGAATCAAATTTGACAATAATCAAAATTTCCATGAATCAGATTTGGCAAACATATTAGGGTATTAGAGAAAACTTTGAAGATGATGAGGTTGTTTAGTGAAAAAAAAACATAGCTTTGTAAAAAATTCCGTTTGGGCTTGGGAGTATCAGCATGTTTGTAATAAAGTTAGTGTTTACAAAAAAAAAAAAAAAGAAAATGTGTGTCACTGTGATTTGCTGTGGAGTCAGTTCTGAAACATGGCACACTTACGCATTACAGGCTCACACCTTGCCGGGCCCAGCTCTACCTCCTCTCTCAGTGGATCGTTGAATCCATTGCTTTATCAACAGTATCAATCTACCTCATTGAGCTGTTCCCTCATTTTCACTGGCCTACTACTTTACCAAACACAATGTCCTTTTCTAGCTATTATGGACACTAAGTATGCTTCTTTTCTAAGGTGCATTATGGCTGTGTTCTTCCAAGATTGATTCATTTCCTTCTTTGAGAATCTACTGCATATTTAATATTAGCAGAACAATGAGCAAAGTCCCGTGAGTAGCCAACGATAAGAGAAATCACTTCTATATGAGCAACAAAGCTAATATTTCATACAGAAATGAAGTTGAGACCCTCAAGGATTGCATGGATTAGGGGAGGAGAGAAAAACATTGCCTGCTACATTATGGAAACTTTGAGAACACAACACTAAGTCAGCAAAGGCAATGCATATTAACCTGTATTGCATGTGCTGGTGTTTATCCTAGTGAAAAAGAGAATAAAAAAGTCTAGATGTTTGGAAACCAACTTTTTTTTAAGTGAAAGATTTATGATAATCACAAAAATGAAGGAACAATGAAATGTTTCCCACCATTTCCATCATTCACGTATGCTTCTCAGCAGAATGGGAAAATTGACCAATCTCCCCCTGAGCATTTTTAAAATCACAATCCAGTCAGCATCTCCCCACACGTCTTCATTCTCAGACACTCAAGAAAAAGTCATTTGGTAGGAATTATAAACATGGCTAGAAGAACCAGAGCAAATAATTCATGGAACCACAATAGGGGAAAGGAGCCATATTTACTTTTGAGATTTTGAGTAATCATAAGGTAATGTCTGAATACAATACTGTCAGAGAAAGGCTTTCTCAACAGGACTAAAATATCTTCTCTGATGATTAATGGATTTTAAAACATTTACTTCAACAATGTTTCTGGATGAGTAATTCTTGCATAAGTTCTCAGAACCTAAGGGAAGGAAAAGAGAAAGAGAGAGAGAGAGAGAGAGAGAGAGAGAGAGAGAGAGAGAGAGAGACAGAGAGAGACCATTAAATTAGAGAACTTTTGTTCATAAAGAGTCCACACATCTAGGTGGATTTACATCACCACCCCTATGTTTAACAGCCAAAAGAATGGACCATTTCTATCACTCCAGCAAAAGCTTTAACACCTTCCAATCAAAAAGGCACTTATGCAGTTCTTTTCTCATAATTTCCTATCATTAATTGCAACAATCAGAAAATTGCACAGCGTAAGCATTTCCTCTATTTTTCTGTAGGAAGTAACTAAGGTTCAAGTTAAGTGAGGGAACTGGTCAAAATCGCAAAGTTGGCTATCAAGGGAGGCAAAACTTGAGGAGAAAGGTTTGATACCAAGATCAGTAATGGTTTTCTGCAACTTATGTTTGCTTTACATGTATTTTTCATTACTGGCATCCACTTGCATTCTGTTTGTCCTAAGACACCAGGACACGTGTAGAAGAAGATGCAAGTAGATTGAAATACCCTCTAAAGCTAACAACCTCTATTTCATATTATTCCTCCAGTTTCTTTAGATCCCTTTCATGTTTTTGTAACTCTCTTCAAAGAAGTAAAGCAGGGTTGTATTCCCTCACCCCCTACCACAGAACATCCCCGTACCAGTGAGTGATGATGCATAATTATTTAAAAGACTTGTTATATAACTAGTGATGTGTTCTTTTTAATCAAAGACAATTTTAGTTTCTGAGATCAATTCTTTATAGTATCACATAAATGTAAAATTACAAATGAGTCATTAACACTGCATTGAATTTTAAAGACATCACGTTTTCATATAAAAATCTTTGTAATATCAGGTTATCATGTTAAAATAAAATGAGAAGAGCAACAATTAGTTCTGTTTCAGTTATTCCATAGCAAATTACACTCAGTCAATTCTTATAAATAAATGTATATGTTCTTACATTATTAATAACATGAGCTACAACTTTTGCATTTCAGTTTTTATTATTGTTCTATCTGGAGCATCCCTTTTATTCAGTTTGTGATCTTATTTCTGGTCCAACTTGAATTTCCAAATTTTCATTTTCCTTCCAAGTGTTTCATTATCAAACATTTTCTGAATTTTTGGAAATGGAATTGTTTTGTAAAAGTGCCCTTACAAAAGATTGCTCTTAGACAAGTGCTTTAATTCTTAGGATTGAAAACAAAATTAGTTCAAGATATATGTGAAGATTCATTTTAGATTTCCTATTATCTAAGAGCCCTAGAAATTTAGTTGGAAGATCAATTGCTTCCACTTACAAGCTGGCTTGGCCCATGGGGACTATATTTGGTTCCAGAGTCTCATTGCAGCGCCTTCTGATTGAGATCACGCTCTGTCTTTTCACACAGTGGTTTCTCATGACGCTCCACTGAGATAGGTGTTAATTTCTATTCTCTTTTATTTCCTACAAGTAGAATTAGAGTGAGAACGCTCATCCGCCTCCCTCATCCCCACCCCCAAATTAACTTTCAGCACTTTGAAAGTTCTTGGAAATGAAAAAAAAATGCAAGCACTTAGATTAGGGTACGATTCAGATGTATAAAGCTGAAGTTTTGCTCTGTTTCATTACACTTTTATTTATTTATATTTTAATGGTGAGAACCAATGTTTCATTGACCCTGAAAACATTCTTTAAGGAAGGAGAATTACTGCTACACTTATTGAAATAAGCCATGACTGTTGATATGTAGTCAATGGATATGGGCCTTTTAGTCATCATCCTTTACGTGATCTATGATGCATTCTGACTTCTATGCCTGTGAGATTATGATGCCCTTGGGGAGGAGCAGACACTGAGTTAAGGAGACTATGAGACAGAAGAAAGTAGTTGTACTGATTCGGAACCTATTTGGCAAAGCCACAGGCCTGTTTCCTGCCCCAGGGAGATGAAGCCCCAGGCACCAGGGGACTGAGACTTGGCTACGGGCTGAGGAGAGCGGTTGCTGCAGACAAAAGACTGAAGTTTTCTAATCATGCTTTGTGGCAGCCATCTGTCCCCACAATTATGTGTCTTATTTGTAACTTCTGTGCATTCATTGCAATGGACTATCAAACCTATCATAGTAGAGGACCATGGAATGAAGGCTGGGTATCAGAACAGGTGAAGAGAGATGGTGGGAAGTGACAAGTCTCACTTCTGCCTGTGGGAATAGGCGTTGGGTTATTGAAGGGTTGAATTACCCTTCTCCCTGTGCAGCAGAGGGAGTCAGCTATAGCCCCCATGACCTTTTCTTAGTGAGATGATGGTCAAGAACTTGGCTGCTTGCTAAAAGGCCAGGATTCCAAACCCTTGCAATGGTTCGTCAAGAGAAAAGATCTGGTGATCTGCTCTCATGAAGAGGATGTCCATGAAAAGTCTCTGGAATCATTCACTTGACTTTGCAATGACTTGAAGTCCCCTTGATACCCAACAGCAAGCCAACCCAACCAACTTGCTACAGCTGCTACATTTCAAATAGAAAACAAAGGGAGTATTAGGATAGTGGAATTATGTTGTGTACAAATAAAGCTTTATAGACAATATACCAATGTTCACTTCTGAAGTTCAGGCAATGTAAACCCGGGTGTACACAAAGGTGGCATTGTGGGATACTGAGAATGATTGTGTTTCACACCTTTTTGAACTTACCACAGTACTAAGCATAAAATAGTGTTAGTCCGGATAGAGAAACAAAAATTCATAGACATGCATATAGGTATAAGGATAAGGTTTATATATAAGAGGAATGGAATATTAAGAAAGCATCCCAGAGGCTGAGCTCCAGTGGCAAAAGTGGTTGAGTGCATGACTGCAGCCTGCAGGCTTGGTGGTTCAAATCCAGCGGCGGCTCTCAGGAGCACCACTGGGTAGCGCCCATGACCACCACAGGCAGTGATGCCAAAAAACAAACAAACAAACAAACAAACAAACAAACAAAGCATCCCAACACAGTCCAGTTCAAAGTCATACGTTCAATATCAACCCATATGCCCGATACCAGTCTACAACGTCTCCTTCCGACTCACAAAGTCACAGGCCAGTGGGTGGAGAATCCTGGTGCTGGCAGAGGTCTCCCCATGGCTCCTCACTTCCAGGGCTCAGGGTCCATCAACAGCATCCAGTGGTGGTAGAGGCAACTTACGTGGCTTTGCCAGTTTCAGAGGTCTCGTTCCATGATCGTAAGGCCATGTGGCTTCTCCTCCGGCTCCTTCAGCTCCTCGGATGCTGCCATCTTGCCTTGTTCACAGTTCATTGTCTCTGAGGCTAACTCCCAGCAACTGGGAAGATAACTTCTCATCTCCCTGAGGGAACTATCATGAGATTTCCCAGAAGTCTCAGGAGAAAGCCATGCCCACACAGACGCCTCATTGGCTACTCAATGGCTATGTCCAGCTTAACAGGCTAGACTCCACCCCTATATCTCAATCATGAAATTAACATAAGCACATGACCACCACAAATAGGTATCCAGTAGGGTCCCCAGAGGCATGGTGTGGACAGCTAATGGCAAGCTCTGTGTTTGAAACTACCAGCCACTCCATCTGATTTAAGCAAGGCTTTCCACTCTTATAAAGATTTAGTCTCAGAAACTCACAGACACCATTTGCAGGCCTATAGTGGTTCTATGAGTCAGAATCAAATTGAGAGCAATGAGTTACTAGAGACTTGCTGCACGAATGATTGCAGGGACTAAGATTGATTCTGAAAGGAAATTGGACCAAGTGACATTTTGTCCGGCAGCTCTTGATTTCACCATTTCCCCCCTCACCCTTGTAGACTAAGGCCAGGATCGTGTTTCTGAAATGCACATCTGATCATGCTCTCTTATTAGCTCATCTCGCTCAGTGGTGTCTACTTCGCTCACCAGATTCGATCAGAATCTACAGAATGACACCAAAAGTCCTTCCTGATTTTGTTCCCCCTAAGTCTCTAGCTTCATCTTTTTCTTCCACACCCAATACCCTTACTAAGGAAATTGTACTCATTTACCCACATTCTCTTCCATATTTCTGGGCTTTATTCACGTTGTCCCTTGCTTTCTATTTGTGTACCTGCCTGATTGCTACTTGCAATGTTCAACTAACATCTCCTCTGAGAAGTTATAACCCATGGTCTAGCCTGTCTCTGGCTTTGTCAAGGCTCTAATACCTTCTGATATATATATATATATATACATATATAATTTATATATTATATGTAGCTTTCATATATAATATATGTAAATGATAGATAACTCACTCACTACCATCACGTTGATTCCAATTTATCGAGACACCATAGGACATAGTAGAACTTTACCTGTGGGTTTCTGAGACTGTAACTTTCTTTCCGGGAGTAGAAAGCTTCATCTTTCTTCTGCAAAGTGACTGAGACTTTAGAACTGCTGGCCTTGTTGTTAGCAGCTCCACACGAGCGTGGGATTTTCTTCCTCTGTCTTTCTGGGCAGTTCTCTGAAGACGCTAGGTCTTGTTCATATTTAAATCATGGACTCAGCACTGGAATTCTGGCTAGACCGAATTTACTCAAATATGTTGGAGCAGAAAAAAAAGTGGGAGGAGAGAAAGGAAAAGAAGGCATGGTGGTAGAAGGGAAAGGAAGGAAGAAGGAAGAGAAAAAAGAAGTGTGGGAAATAGAGGCTGTTGTACAGATTGTTTTTCTAGATTTTTTTAACTGAGCTCCTAGAATAAATTAGATTAGGCTTCATTCACATCAATTTGCGAAAAGCAGGGTGTAAGTTCAGATGAATGGATCCTGTTATTATTTAGATCCATGATCTTTCCATGGCTAAATATCAAAGACAGTACTCAAAGTAAGAAAAATAATTATTAAAGATAGAATATAAATTCAAAATGATTTCCCCTTGTTTTATTTTTAAAACTTGTTCATAAAGCTTAACAGCCAAATATGTGAGAGTTTCTATTTAGTGATTATATGATTAAAGGGAAAAAAGAAATACTTTATGTATTGAAGTCTGGACTTTGAAATCAAGGGAAGTATAATAATTTCCAAATGTATTTGACACCAAAGTTACGGGATAAAAAAAACAATTCAAGAATAGCCAAACCCTTAGCCTACAAGATATTATATAAATGCTGTGTAAAAAGTTAATTATTTTGCACCTGGGATGTGTTTTAGGGTCATGAGAACAGCCCTTTACTTCCTCTTTTCTGAAAGCTCTTAACTATTTATGGATTTGACTGCTCAGCAAGCTCAGCTAAACCAAACTCCTCATAGTATTGCAAGACCTTGTCTTTAACAAGCATTCCTTTAAACAGGAGTTATGGCAAGAATGATTCTATTGCTTAAAACTGTGCAAATGTAATGTCATTTTGAGAAAAATATTTTAAAATGAATCAGGTTGCCTATTCTATTTAAAAGTGCATTGCAAAATAAATTCCTAAGGAGAAAAAGAGGGAGTCAAGGTGAGAGAAACTAGGAAAAACATGGAGGAAACCCTCAAAAATCTGACACTAGATGATTCTCCTTTCTTTCCATGTACCTACTCATTCCTTTCAAATTCTTTTGGTGGTCAGGGACATCAGTGGGATCAAAATAAACCGGCTGCCCCAGCAACTGTGGAGGGCAGGGAGGATTGTTGCTTGACTTAAGTAAAACCCCTTGCCTTGATTCTTCATATCTGATGACCTTGCTTATGCCTAATATAGTCCTTCAACCTTTCATGACCTTTCTACTTATAAACAGTGAGTTCCACAGTGGGGAGTTCTGCCTATCTCTCACATCAGGAAACCATGTCCAAGGCCATTCAGTCCAAGGCCTTTCTGTGCAGAACAGTGAGTCTGAGGCGAAACGGAGAGGCCTGACCCGGGCTTCCCCCGCTGGTTGAACCACTCACCCACGTGACCCCGTGGGAGCAAAGACAAACAGCAGGGTTGCTCCAGGGCAGCCTTGATTTGTTTGCCAGCGTGTTTGCAGCTTTGCTGAAACCCGGCTGCCCTCCTTTATTTTTCCACTTTGCAGGCTATAAGCACTTTCCTCTTCCTTGCCCATTAGCTAGCCTTTTTCTGTGATCACTTTCTTCTGTTTGAAATGACATTCTTTGAGAAACTGATGAATAAAAGGGAATGAAAGTGAATGAGGCTGGCCAATCTGGAAGTACTTTTATATTAGGAAACCAGGGTGTATCTCTGTGTAGGTAATAGGAAAGACGTGCATCTGCATCGAAGAACAGTCTGCCAAACAGAAACATGCACAAAGGAAAAGGTCATCTGAGCGCTACGCCATGTCTTACTCTCCCCTCACATTTTCAGTCTAACAAAACAAAACAAGACTGAGAGGTTCCTAGAAGTGATGGGAGCTGCATTGTCAATCAATTGTGCTTCTTTCCATCTACATGAAACGGTGACTTTACCCCAAGAGTACAGTCCTGTAAACAAAATCTTATATTTCCAATGTGCCTACTTCAAGCACAGAGGGGGAGAGGGGCCTGGGAGAGCCATAGTTCATGTGTAGCTCCTGAAACTGTGGTCAATATAAAGTGATCAGATTTTATGTGGGACACCATTGATGGAGAAAATGGGTTCTAGATTAAAAATATGGAGCAACAAAAATTTTCAGAGAAAGCAAAAATACTATTGCAATATATTTATTTTAATTTTAGAAAGCCACAGGACGTTGTTAAATTGTTAAAAAGCAGATGTCTGGTCACTTTAAACACTACTAGAAAGGCAAGAAATAAAGTTGGAAAAGCACATCTTATGCATAATAATTGCTTATATTTTAGGAATGGTACGCTTTTTTACTTTCTTTTTTAGAGGAGAATGAGGAACTAGACACACTGCTGCTAGAATTCTAAAGGGAATCCTAGGCATCTAGAAATATTTTAAGGTTAGACCGGCTGATTTTATTTATGACTAATTTCATGTAGCTCTATTCCTTGACATAGGTTAATCCTAAGAACTATCATTAAACACTTTGGTTATATCAATATATATCTTGCAGATACATTATGTGGCAGTCATGTGCTTATGTTAACTTCATGATTGAGATGTAGGGGTGGAGTCTAGCCTGTTAATCTGGAGATAACCAGATGAGGCCTTGGGTGGGCATGGCTTTCTCCTCATATGTCTGGGAAATCTCGCGATATTTCCCTCATGAAGATGAGAAATTATCTCCCCAGTTGTTATTCGGAGTTAGTCTCAGAGATGATGAATCATGGACAAGACAAGGTGGCAGCGTCTGAGAAGCTGGATGAGCCAGCGGAGAGATCACATGGCTTTCCCTGATGGAGCCAGACCTCTGAAGCTGGGGCGGCCACATGGGGACCTCTGCCAGCACTGAGTTGCTTCTGCCACCATGGGATGCTGTTGATGGACCCTGAACCTTGGAAGAGAGGAGACATGGAGAGACCCCTGCCAGTGCTGGGACTGTGCACCGACTGGCCTGTGACTTCATGAGTCAGAAGGAGACTTTATAGACTGATTTCGGGCATATAGATTAATATCGGACTTATGACTTTGAACTGGACTGGGCAGGGATATTTTCTTAATGTCCTGTTCCTCTTATACATAAACCTTTTCCTTATATCCATATGTGTGTCTATGAAATTTGTTCCTCTAGCCTACCCGGACTGACACACATTACATATATAATATTTCTATGAAAATAGAAAATGTATTCTTATAGAGGCAAAACTGTTATTCATAGTCCATCACTTTGAAAATTTAGGTTTGATTTTTTTCTCTTTGATCCTTTCTTTGTTTCTATGGTCTTTTCTTTTCAGTTCAGAATGAGTTGCTAGCTCTGAATCCATTACAGGGGTGGGGTGAGTAGGGAGGGTCAACCTTCAGAACTCCCACTGTGTCACCATGCCAATGTTTACCTGGCCCCAGAGCAGGACCCCTGAGGCTACAGCCTCGCCTGACTCAGATCTGAGGCCAGTTGTTTCAGGCTGGGCTGAGTGGCTGGAGACAGCCAGTGACCTCTGTGTGAGTAACCTGGCCCTGAGCCCTGAGCCCTGACCCTTGGGTGGGGCTGGAGCATTGCAGTTCACACCCATTGCTTAATCCCTCTGACTCTTACCTAAACTTTTTTTTGAAGGGGTGGGTCATGGAAGGAAGAAGAGAAAAGATGGCCAAATAACCCTCGGGATGTTGGAGTTTCCTGGGGGAGAACAATTGTACCTCAGTTCTATAAAGGTAGAAGGTTAATAGTATAAGCCTTGTAGAACTGAGAGCAAGCCTCTGGATTTGTGAAGAAGCTCTGGTAGTGTTCAGGGTTAGGTGCTGGGTTGTTCACCTCTAGGTTGGGGGTTCTAATTCAACAAATGCCCTAATAAAATTTTAGCCTTGAAATTTGCTATGAATCTAAATCACCTTGATAATAGGGAGCTTCTTTGGGGGAGGTTTAGTTTGTCTTGAGAAATATGATTAGCAGCAAAATGGGCCAGAAGAAGGAAGAAAATGAAAATGGACCCTTCAGTGCCCTCAAAAGTTGAAAGATGAGTGAAATCTCATTTGTTTGTCAAGAATGTTTGTAAGCCAGGCTTCCCAGTGCTAGAATCTTGCCTTTATGAAAGTCCCATCCTGCCTCGTTGTAGTGAGGAACTCTGGCAAGCAGCTGGGAAGTTGGAGGGAAAGAGCATACTGGCTTGCCGCCTCTCATGAAAGTCTCCAACCCAAACTCACCAACTCCAACAACCTTAAAAACCCAAGCCAAACTCCTTGCTGCCGAGATGATTCCAACCCATAGGCATCTTTTAAGACAGGGTGGAATGACCCCTAAGGGTTTCCACAACTGTAACTCTTTCTGGGGGGTCTAAAGGCTCCTCATTCTCTTGGGGCGCAGCTGGTGGTTTCCGACGCTATCCAAACACAGCCTGACTCATCCACGACAACACCACTACAGTAACGTACAGAATAAAGCTGCTCTATTTGGGTTTCCAATGCTGTACCATCTTTTTGGCAACAGAAAGTCTTCGTATTTCTCCAATAGGTAGGTTCAAATGGCAAACCTTAAGACCATAGATTTTTTTTTAAAAAAATGAAAATTCATTGTTTCCTATGATATTTTGTAGGAGACATTGGTAGAATTCTTATCACGTGGGAACCCTGTGTTTGATTTCTAGATAAGGAACTTCAAGTCTGGCCAGGACCCATCATGGGGAGGGTGGGTGCAGGGGTGGGGGCTGTGTGGTGTACAGGTTGCAGCTGAAATTTTAAACTAAGAAGAATGGCTTGATGAACCATCTATGAAGACCAGCCCATGAAAAACCCTACTGACCATCTCATTATGCACGGAGTTGCCATAAATTGAGAGCCAATTCAACAGTCACTGACAAGAGCAAGAACAGATATTATGACAGTGATTTGGATTCTAGCTCAATGTATCTTTTTGCCCCTTTCATTTCATGTTGAAGAAACCAGCATGGAATCTGGTGACTGTGTCTCGTGTCTTAGTGTCCTGGATGCTCATTCAGAAACTGACTTGGTACACTTTAAGCAGATATTCTGTCTACTAAATTATTCTGGTCAAAAGTCTGGCCTGGAAGAAAATAAGTGTGATTTAGTGAATCTCTGAGTTTCCAGATAGTCTAAAGAAAACTCCAGTCCGAGCTGTTTCTCAGATATTTCCCCAACAAGTCACTTTCCATTGCTTTCCAACAGTCTTCCCCTAAATTTCACTGCCTTGAGTAGATCCCTATCCATGGTGGCCTCATGAGTTTTCCTTTATTTTTTAATTTTAATAACTGACTTTGTTGGGGCTCCAATAGCCATTATAGCAATCCAGACATTGATTCCCATGCATTTTTGACAGCTGACTTTATACAAAGTGGCCAGACCTTCCACTATTGAATTAGAGTCTCCAAGGATTTGGTTCACAGTGGAGTGAATTTCCTATTTACACCACCCAAGAATTCCCTATATAATACCCATCCAGACCTACACTTGGCCGAAGAGCCAATCCTGTCCCTCCTAACGACTTTAAAATCACTCAAGAGTCTTAACTATGTTTTTCCAAACAAATGAAATCACTGTGATCTGAAATAATAACCTTTACATGTTTTCAAGGTGACTTCAGAGTCGCACTTTCACATTGAAAGAGCCGCAGATGACTCAGGAGCTGCAGTTTGCTGACCACTGCCCTCAGGGTAGTCAGTGCTGCATCACTACTGAAGAAAAGCCACTCATTCATCCTTTTGCCTAAAGACCCTAAAATGGACATCTTTGCAATCGATCACCTACCTCTTCTTTTCCTTCCCACTTTTGCCTTCCTTTGCTTCCCTTTGGATAGGAAATGTTCATCCTCTGCTACAATTGCAAATGAAGATTAAATAGGAGAAATTGTTACTTTTTACCTTTCCTTCCTAGAATCTGAAGAGCATGAAGAGTCCTTGGAGAGTAACAGATTGCTTGCCTGATTGAGTCATTAGTTCCTTTCACCTGGCTGTGTAATATGCAAAGTGAAAGAGCCCAGAATGCAGGGACCAAAAGATTGTCTCATTTTCCATGTTTCTTTAAAACAGATGCAGAAACAAAGTTTGAATAGAAATCATGTCTCCCAAATTGAAGTGTGTGTGCCATAAATGCTAAGTGCCTTTATTTTTCTTTAAGGGGGATTTATGCTACTCTGAGTTCTCATCCTGTTTGGGTTCCGGAATGTTCAGTAACAGTCACTTTTCAGAGTTGTTATTGTCTTTGTTCTTAGGTCATGCCAAAGCCCTGTGCTCAAACTAGGTAAAGTCTCCACTTTAAGCTTGGATTCACATAGACTTTTTCTCAGTGTCTGTGGTCCAAACCGGGAGTTAAGCTTATTCTCGGAAACTTCACTACTTTGAGAATACACATGGACCACTGTGTCTTTGAAGACCTCGAGCCTGCTCCCAAGGCCAGTTTCCCTAGGTACACAGGCAGCTGCTCCTCCTTGAGGTTCTGCCACCTGCCAGGGCTCCGCCACAGAGCAGTCATTGAGCCCTGCTACCCACAAGACCCAGCTGTTTCATTCTTTTCCCAGAATTAGGAAGTAATAGTGCTCTTTCCTTCTTCTGAGTGTTCTCCACCCCTAACCCAAAGAATCTGCTCCAGAAGATAATATTCCCAAGGAACAAATACAAAAGAACAAATGTCAGTGACTTTGTTTGCTCCATAACCTTGAGAATGGAACCCGAAGGCTTTCACCACCATTGAGTCTGTTCTGAGTCATAATGACCCTATAAAATGAAGTAGAATTGTTCCTGTGAGTTTCTGAGATTGTAAATCTTTATGGGAAAAGAAAGCCTCCACTTTCTTTGGCACAGCAGTTGGTGGTTTTGAACTGCTGTGCTCTGGGCAACTCATTGCACGTACCCTAGCTCCTGCCCAGTGTTGGAGTGGGGGCTTGAACACAAGGCTAAAGAAAGGAGACAATTTGCCTTTTATAGCTTCAGGAAGACTTCCAGTGAAATTGAGGTTTCATCTGCATTACAAGAGAAAAGTAGTTGTTCATCATGTGGGGAAGATGTAGACGATGATTTTTTTCAGCGTCAAAATAACAGAATGCAAAAATTGTAGACAGATACAAGTGTTTGAGTCTCAGCAGCAATAAAGATTTCTGTGTGTGTGTTGGGTGTCTGTGTGCTATCAGAGGCGGATGAAAAGAGATAAGGCTATGAAAGGGTTTCGAGGTAAATTTTCAAGAAACTTAAGGGCATGAGTGGATTTCTAAAGTGAGTACACAGAGAGTTTAATCTCTACCTGCATTGTGATATGGAGGACAATCTTTAGATTTTGTAGTTTATTGGACTTATCTTGAAATTCCAACGCTACCATTTCCTTGCCAGATGAACCTGGATTCTATTTCCTCTCTGTAAAATATATATCAATAAAAATAACACCCTACCTCAAAAGTTTTTTGTTATAACTGAATAACACACTGCATGCAAAACACCAGTGAATACTGGGAACATAGTATGCTTTGAATAGATACTAATTAATAATGACACGTCTTTAAATTAAACTTCATGCCATTAGAGCTATAGCAAACTGGAGAATACCACCATACTGCCTTGACATTTTGTGATTTGTAAAAGCCTTAAGAGCTCAGAATATAAATCTCTCTTTGGATAAAACATACTGACTGATGTAAGAATTGATGTGCAATTGTGGATGATAATATTCTAAATGCCAAAATATGAACATTAGAACCAGTGTATGGGGACAGGACTTTGAAAAATCGCCAAGGGAAAAGGCAGCGTCTGGCATCCAGACACTTAACCAGCTCATTTTGTTTTAAAATGCTCCAAGTCCTGTGGTGGCTCTGTGTGTTATCATAAAGCTGGAAGCAATGCCATCAGTCTGTCAAATATTTACAGGGTCAGTCATGATGGATGGGTTGTTAGCAAAACTTTGAGACTAGTATAAACTGGGAAGAAAGCCCTTCCATTCAATGTGGGTTTTTTTTTGTTTGTTTTTTAACTATCCAACGAAATCTTTTGGATCATACTAGAATATTTTTTTGATCTTACACTGGAAGATGAGTTCCCTGGATTGGAATGAAACAAAATATTCCAGCCTATCAATGATCAAGAAGAAGACCCAGGGTCTGGCCTTCTGTTCTGTGACGCAGGGTCAATATGAAAGGAAGTGGACTAGCCGCAACAAAGAGAATGTGATGCTAATGTACATCTAAGTAAAGTTACATCTCAGGGATGGTTGTAATATCGGGAACCGCTGGAAAATGCTATGATTTTCTGTATTTTTCTTAATTCTCAAAGTGACACAAAACAAGAAGCAGACCCTGAAGTATCTAATTGAAACTGTGTATTCAGATCAAAGCTGCAGCTTGAGGAAATATGGATTACGTAACAATTAACCTAAGCCTTACTGACCCTGGCTACATTAGGAAGCATTGCTTATGAAAGAAGGCACTCGGTTTGAACAATTTCTTCAGTTGGGCAGAGGATTTTCTTTCTTGTGCAATTGCTAATTCCCATCCCTCCCTTAAAATGTGTTTTGATGAATCTATTTGGGGAAACAACATGAAGAATGAAAAAACATGAAGTTGATGCATTCTATAAATCTCATTTCCCCATGCAATGATTTGAGTTTTGAATATGGTCTGTTTATTTTAAAATCCCTCATTTAGATTAATTGCAAAATGGAAGATTACCATAGAAGACCTTCAGTTCTTGAGCAGATTTTGCTCAACATACAGATTGAACAAGAATGGTGAGAGTGTGCAACCCTGACACAGACCTTTCCTGACTTGAAACCAAGTAGTATTCCTTCGCTCTGTTCTCAATAATTTCACACCAGTATAACCTTGGGTACTGGAATTCCTACTCATCTCAATGATATTCATAGTTGTTTATGATCCCCCCAGATGAATACCATCTGGTACTCATCATCAGTTGCAGATCCAACTATTCTGATGCAGAGGGCTTTAGGTGACTTTAGAAGTAGTGATCTAAGCCTTTTCTTTTTCCCTAACTTTATCCCTCACTTGTCTTAGTCCACAAGTTTCACCACATCCTTCTCAGTCTCAAAGCAATGCAAAAAGCTTCCTGACAAATAGAAAATGGATACACATCAAGTACATTGCCTGAATATTGGTCCCAGTTTTCCACATGGAAGGGGAAAATGGAGTACCCTTGTCCTCCTGAAAAAAAGATTTACTGGACCCAAACATTATGGAAAGATTTTTCCCTGAGGTTGAGAAGTTTGAAATCTATTTTGTATGCAGCAAGAAGCCACTAAAGACTTTCAAGACGGTTGTTAGCTGAAGCAGATTTTTTAGATGCAATTCTTCTGGGGCATCGTAGATGAAAGAATGAGGGAGAGTTTGCATTTAAAGAAACCATCTGCAAATCTATTAACAAGAATATGAGCAAGGGGTAATGACTGAAAACTTCCGTCAAGGTATTGATGTAGAGGAGATGGATGGGGTGGGAATAAGAGACAAGGAAGGTCCAGAGCCAGCTGATCATAAGAGAGAGAGAGAGAGAGAGAGAGAGAGAGAGAGAGAGAGAGAGAGAGAGAGAGATTTTCTAGTTCCAGCAAACAGCAAAAGGATGTGATCCCTGAAGTCAGAAGTGTGTTCTATTTTGAACATGTTGAGTTGGAGGTGACTTCAGGACAACCCCGTGAAGATGTTCCCTGGGAAGCATGAGGTCACTATCTCTGTCCTGGTATGTTTGTCATGAAAGCTCCCAAGGGCACAGACTGCAGCCCTGAGTCCTTTGTTGAATTCAGATGTTCGGCACTGTGTTTACTGAACACCTACTGTTTCATTTCGGTACACAGCACTCCACAAAGTTAGTCATGACCTCATCATTCAGCCAGAGATAAAAGAGTCTTGTAACCTTTTTAATGCAGCAACTTCTAACAAGACCATTCTTCTAAAATCTGCTTTTTGCTAGGGACTAAAGAGTGGTGCAGGTATAGCCTAAAGTCACCAGTTCCATAGAGAGGTGAATTACAGGGGTCCCAAATCCCAGATGCTTATGTTCATCAGGCTACATGGATAAGTATTTTTTTTCTTTGCTAGTCAGTGTACCTATACTATATAGTGCAAAAGTTTCAAAGATCCCATCTCAGAAAAATGACAGAAAGAAAAAAAAAACACACAAAACCCTTTTGCTCCTAAAAAAGTGGGATGGGGGTGGGGGAGAGAAGGGTAAATTTGATGCCAAAAGCCATCTCGTGTTTTTAGATATGCCCTTCGTCGGTATGCTCATAAAAATAATTTACAAGGGGAAAGTTGATGGGGAGCCACATCATGTCCTTACAGACAGTCTTCTGACTTCAGTTAAGATAAACATAAATGTGAATAGGGCAGAGGTAAAGACATAACATGCACAGAAGTGGAAAATGCTTTAGAACAGTCGTCTTATCCCATAAGAGAAAGGATATGCCTTTGCTTTTCTGTAGACTCAGAAGCAGGCTGAAGAAGGAGATGTCTTTTTATACCTCAAGTCAGGACCTCTGGATTCTGCTTCCAACTGTGCCTTAAACAGAGATTCTGTTCCTAACCTTGGGTAAATCACTTCACCCTCTGCAGTTTCTGCTATAATTTTCTCTCCTTCACACATTATCTTCCTATTGATTCACCACCCCTGCAGCCATCTTTAAGCAATCACACACTAGATAGAAATCATACCTATATATTTTTGGATGATATGTATTTCCTACCGAGACAAGCGTCTCGTCTTGTAGCTAATAATGAAAATTGCAAGGGTAGGGCCTGGTTCCCTTATGTCAAGTTGATCGGAGTAAACGGAAGGTCACTTTCAGCTTACTTCACCATGCCTTGGAGGCATCGCTGATAAGAAAAAGAGAAAAGGACAAAGATAAAATTAACTTTTAATTTCCTATCCAAGCTGCAACTGTCAGAGGGAGAGAGATGAGTAGAAGCCCTTGAAACAGCCAATGGAGAGTGGCATCTTAAGCATCTTATCAGAGGGATAGCCGAGCACACTGACATTGTTAGGTGCCATCTCGCTGGTCCAGACCCATGGCCATACTTCACATCACAGGAGAAAAGGCACTCTTCAGGTCTTCCCCATCTTGCGAACCTTACTCTTTGATATCCACGGTGCCAGACCATCATGCTAGAGGGTGGCTTCTTTTTCTCTGCAGGAGGCCTGGTTTTAGAGTGCTTATGTGTTGGGCTGTACGGCCCACATGGTGGGCAGTGGGAAGCCACCAGCATCTCTGAGGGAGAGAGATGGGGTTTTCTATTCATGTCAGCAGTTACCATGCTGGAAGCTTACTAGGGTCCACGGAAGTCAGCATCAGCTCTATGGCAATGAGTTTGGCTTTGTAGTTTTCTTTATCTCTGACCCTCTACTGACCAAGTATGATGTTCTTCTCTCAGAATTAGTCTCTCCAGATAAAATGTCGGAAGTCTGTGAGACAAAGTCTTCCCAACGCACTCCAAAGAAACATTCTGGCTATACAACTACCAAAGTGATGGCCTTACCTCTGAGAACAGACAAGCTTCAATGACACAGTTTCCTATTCTGTGTCAGTCCAAAAATCTTTTGGCCCTAAATTAGATAAATAGACAAGTCAGACACAATTTTTTCTTTGGACTAGTGTTTTTCCATGTTATTTATATGATGACATAAGACATTATTTAACATAATGAGCAACAATTTTCTCAAGCTCAGTTATTTGCCACAAAACCTACTTATGTAATTCATATTTGTAACTCTAAAGCATCACCAGGAATATTGCTATAGAATCTGATTTTTAAATCTTACTTCATAAAATGAAATAAATAATTATGGCTGATAAAGCATTAGCTATTAAAAACCTCCTCAATCAATACATATATACCTTAACCACATAAAATCGATTTAGTAGAATACCCCATCCAAAAATGAACTATGAAAAAAATATTATTTCAAACAATAGATTTAAAAACAATTTTTGATTGTGTACTTTTCTTATGTAAAATTTTAATTTTTCCAATGGCTATCATAATTCTGACAATTTGATGATTGCAAGCAAGTTATTTCCTTGGAATCAAGAAAGTCCAAATTGGCATTGAAAAAATACATATAGGAGTGATTATTTTATTGCCTGAAATTTATTTTGTTCACTTTCAAAAGTTAAATCCACTCCACTGCATTTAATTGTAATCTCATACTGTGATGCATGTTTACTACTGTAAGTCACCTGACTACTATATAAAAAAATTAATAGTCATGGGACATTTAGGCAAAATGCACAATATTGACTTTAGATTTGAGAATCTCTGAAACTAACAAGGGTGCACGTATCCCTCAAAATAGTATTTAAAAAAATCATTTTATTGGGGGGCTCATGCATCGTTTCTCACAATACACAAATACATATATTGTGCTACACTCAAAATAGTACTTTAAAGCTAAAGAAACACCTTAAATTGTACCATAACTAACCACAGTCAGGACTTCACAATGAAGCAGAAACAGAAAACCCCAAAGTAAAATGATAGGCTTGAACTCTAAAATATATATAATAGGTATAAAACAAATAATCTGTATAACAGATCTTTGTTCTCTAAACTCATTCAAATGGGAAACAATAACTATTATTTAGAAGCCCTCTTTAGTCTTCAACAGAACAGTTACCAGGAAGGTATCTGTTAAAGTTAGTGAGGAAATAATGGAGGCATTAGATAATTCTAATTTAACATTTTAAAAAGGTATGTGACTTTTGAGAATTAGAATTTTTAAAATGGGTTTTTATTTCTTATTTTATTAATGGTACTAGTACACTGCCCACAACGTGGCTATAAGCTTGTAGTACTATGACAATACTATTTGTATGTTATGTGATGCTTCAAGCTACAGATCTTCCAGAGTAAGACATTCTGGAAAAAGCAAGTGGCAGATGACATCTGACAAAGATAAAAATGAAGGCTGAGCCCTGGTGGCGTAAGTGGTTGAATGTGGGACTGCGGCCCGCAGGCTTGGCGGTTCAAATCCTGCGGCAGCTCTCAGGAGCAGCACTGGGTAGCACTCATGACCACCAGAGACAGTAATGCCCCCCACCCCCCACCAAAAAAAGGGGAAAAAAAGATAAAAATGAGTCACAGAAAACCTTAATGGAATGGAACACTGCCGGAAAAGGTATCCAAAAATGAGCCCTTCAACTTGGAAGGCACTCGAAAGAGGACTAGAGAAAAGCTCTCTCCTCAATAGAGGGCTGGTCTTAATGATGAGAACGGAGTAATGCTTTCGTTTCCAGGACCTATCTTTGTTGATGTACAACTATAGGAAGATCCTGCTGCGAACATTCATTAACAATCAGGCACAGAAGATAGACAGTATGACTCTATAAAAATGGGAAGTTGCATACAAATAAACTAGACCACATAATAATTGGTATCCTAGGAATTGCTGTTGCCATATGCTTCGAGTCAGCTGCAGGTCATAGCTACCCCATGTACAACAAAGTGGGACACTGGCTAGTCCAGGGCCATCATCACAATTGCTGTTCTTAAGCCCATCGTAGCTGAGACTGTCCCAACCCATGTCATTGAGAGTCATTCTCTTCTCTGCTGCACCTCTGCTTTACCAAACACGATATCCTGCTCCAAGAACTGGTCTCTCTCGACAATATATCCAACTTATTTGAGATAAAGTCTCTTCATCATTGCCTCTAAGAAACTATACTTTTTCCGAGACAGATTGGTGTGTGTCTCAAGCAGTCTAGAGTACTTTCATACTCTTCAGCAATACTGTACTTCATAAGTGTCAATTCTCCTGCTGTTTTCTTTATTCATTCTACAGTTTTCACATTCATATGAGGCTATTGAAACACCTTGGCTTAGATCAAGTGCATCTTTGTTCTCCAAGTGATGTTTTAGCATTCTAACACTTTAAAGGTGTCTTGTGCTACAGATACGCCCAATGCAATATGCACTTTAATTTCTTGATTGCTGCTTTTATAGGTATTGATGGTTGATCTAACAACAGTTTAGAACTTCCTTTTCTTGAAATTAACAATCAATGCCTCTTATGAAGAATTTGATTTTCTTTATATTGAGTTGTAATCCACACTGAAGGCTGTAGTATGATCTCCATCAGTAAGTGATTCAAGTGATTTTTACTTTCAGAAAGCATGACCGTATTATCTACATATCACAGATATCACAGCTTATTAATGAACCTTACTCCAATCCTGGTTCTATGTTGCTGTCTTTTTTTTTCATATACTGCAGTTTCTCTAATATTTATTCATAATATAGGTTGGATAAGCATACTGAAAGAATGCAAAATTGTTCCTGATTTTGTAGGAATTGTTCCTGTTCCTGGTGTTTCCTGATTTGAAACCAGTCATTAACTTTTTGTTTTCTTCAAACGACTGCCACTTGGTCGACATAGTTTCCACCTGAGCAAAAGTAAGTGCTCTTGAATTACTATGCAATATTGTCCATAGTTGATTGTGTTTTTTCCATTCACACAGTTCAGTGTCTTTGCATAGTCAATAGGCACAAATAAATATCTTTCTAGTAGTCTCCCTTTTCTCTCGAGATTCATTTGATGTCAGAAATGGAATCTTTCAATGTCTTCTTCTGACACCATTTCAAATTTCTGGAAACTCCCTGTTGATGTACTGCTGCAACCATTTTTGAATAAACTTCAAAAAAATGTTACTGCAATCAGCCATTAATTATGACATTACATAATCTCTGTGTTCTGTTGGGTCCTTTTCTTTGAAATGTGCATAAATATGGATCTATTCCAGTGAGTTAGCCATGCTTGTCTTCCAAATATTTAGCAGAGTCTAGTGAGTGTTTCCAGTGCTTCGTTGGCTCATTGAAATATTTGAGTTGGCATTCTCTCAATTCCTGGAGACTTGATTTTCACTAATGCTTTCTGAAATACCATAGATTAGCGATAATGTGATGTCACTTAAAGTGTTTGAAGGTTGATCAACTTTCTTTTTATGGTACAGTGACTTTGCATATCCCTTCGATCTTCCTTTGATGGTCTTGCATCATTAAATATTTGACCATAGAATCCTTCAACAACAAAATATAAAATTAGATTTTTTTCCCCTTTCATATCTTTCAGTTTGAGTTATACTGTGTGTGTGTTCTTAACTTTTGGCTTTTTAATTATAGGGCTTTGCATATTTCTTTACAATACTATACTTGTCTTCTTAAGTTGCCTTTTGAAATTTTCTGTTTAGCTCTTTTACTTCATAATTTCTTCTATTGTTTTAGATATTCTATAAGAGTAAGTTTCAGAGTTTTTTTTCTAGCTTCCACTTTTTTCTTTCTTCCTTCCCTTTCAATAGCCTTTAATTTTCTGTATATTTAAGTCATCCAACCACCAGATTGGCTTTCAGTCACTAATGGCTAATGCTAACAAATCTATTCTAGAAAATATCTCTAAATTCAGATGGTGTATACTCAAGGTTGTATTTTAGTTCTACTGGATTTTTTTCTGATTTCTTCAGCTTAAACCTATACTTACATGTGAGCAATTGACTCTCCCACAGTCAAATCCAGGCCATGTTTTGAATGATGATATTGAACTTCCCTGTCATTTCTTTCCCACAGATGTAGTATTTTGATTCCTGTGTATCATTTGTTAGTTTCCATATTTATACTTGCTATTTATATTTTTGAAAAAGGAATTTGACACGCAGAGTTATTCGTGTTTGTCTGGGTAGACTAGAGAAACAAATTCCTAGATACACTTATATGTATAGAAAATAGCTTTAAATATGCGAGCAATTGAATATTGAGGAATTGAGACTATTTAGATCATGTCCATAAATCTGATATTAGCCCATGTGTGTGATACCAATCTACATAATCCTCTTCAGACTCACAAAACACATGCAATGATGCCAAATGCAGAAAGATCACAGGTTAGTGGGTGGGAAGTCTTATGGATCCAATGGGGTTGCAAGCATCTCATCAGAAGCAGGCGTCTCCATATGGCTTATCTGGCTCAGGGCACTAGCAGAGTTCCATGTGTATTGTCAGCTGTAGTACCTCACAGGGAGTAAGTGTCTCCTACCTCCAAGGAGGAATATCAGAATTCCCAGAATCTTCAAAAGAAGGCCATACCCACACAGAGGTCTCATCATCTGATTGGCAGGCTACACTCTAACCCTCGACTCTTAATCCTCTGAAATTGACAAATGATTATGTAACAACCACACCATTGATCTTTCAATATTCTATCATGCACTCTCCAGCTTCATTTCTATCACCAAGACCATATTTTCTAACGACTTTCCTCTTTGTTTCTATCTTTCCTATTTCAATCATCAGTAGTTATCAATACATTTTGACCACAGATTTGATCAGTTTCAGACTGAAGCACATAGAAGGTCATCATTTTTTTCATCATTAGCATTCATGGTTGATGAATTAACTCAATAATAGGTGGATTAACTGATCTCCTTTAAAGGGATTTTCCTATCAAAGAAGATTAATTTGTACTTCAAAATAAATACCAAAATGTTCTTTTTGATGAAGAACATGATTCCATTCCTTTTGATTTTATCATTTTGGTATAGAAAATCATTTGATTGATTGATTGACTGAAAACGATAATTCCAGTCAATAATCTCTCAGTAATGCCATTTTTGTGCACTCCATTCCATTTTAATGACTAGGTTTTATTAGACTCATGCTTTGTGCATGTCATGTTCTCATTATTAATGAATGTTTGTAGTTATTTCTTCCTATTTTGAGCTGTATCCCATCAGAAGATGAAGGACTTTGTTTCATCTGCATCACTAGAGTCGATCACCGTGAGGAGGCAGTTCTTTCCCACTTGATTTTGATGTCTTCCAACTTGGAAGGGTCATCCTTTGGCACGATATCAGGCAATGTTTCACTGCCTGGGATATGTTTCACTGCTAGGGATAAATTTTTTAGGGCTTAATTCCTCAGAAGGGGCCCACTTAGTCTTCTCTATGTCTGGAAGCTCCTCTGTAGAGTGATAACCATGAGTGACCCCGATGGCATTTAAAAAACTATGAGCATAGTTTCCATGATTACAGAAACATGCAAAATACCATAGTAGGACAAACAGAGACAAGCAGGGATCAGAAGAATTAGTAAGCTGGCAGAAATGGAATTGTCTCTTTTGAATGGGACAATGACTGGCATCACCAACATCCACAAAAAGAGTATTTCAAGATCTATGGTGCTAGCTATGCTGACAGTGAGAGAATATTATCCAGACAACAATGAAGAAGACTTACTAATGCAATTTTTCATATTATGTATTAACTACTAAAAGATGAAGAAATTGAAGATCTTTAATAAGAAAATTGCTGATGATTGGTATGTGGAAGTTGGAAATAAAGAAGGTGCAAAATCTGGTAAATATGGCTCCTCCAGCTTCTTGGACGCTGCCATCTGGTCTTCTCCATAGTTCATTGTCTCTGAGACTAACTCCCAGCAACTGGGAAGATAGCTCCTCATCTTCATAAGGGAAAATCGCGAGATTTCCCAGAAGTCTCAGGAGAAAACCATGCCCACATGGAGGCCTCATTAACTACTCAATGGTTATCTCCAGATTAACAAGCTAGACTCTACCCCTACATTTCAATCATGAAATTAACATAAGCACATGACTGCCACAAACACTGAGAGTAGCAGTATAAGAAGGGTAAGAGTAAGGTCAGGAAAAATAGGGAGAGTTGATCATAATGATTTACATATAACCCCCTCCCAGTGGGATTGACAACAGAAGAGGGGGTAAAAGGAGAGAGCAGCTCAGTGTAAAACAGGAGGAAAATTTTTTTTTATAAAATATCAAGGGTCCATGAGGGAGGTAGGGTAGGGAAGGGGGGAAATGAGCTGATATCGTGTCTCAAATAGAAATAAAATGTTTTGAAAATAATGATGGCAACTTAAGTACAAATGTGCTTAACACGATGCATGTATATATGGATTGTGATAGGAGCAGTATGAACCGCCAATAAAATGATTTGTGTGTGTGTGTGTGTGTGTGGCATCACTGCTCTCTTGGGAGTAGGAAGCCCAACCTTGCTCCTGGAGAGCAGCTGCTGGATTTGAACTGTCAACCCTGTGAGTTGCAGTGCCGCACACAACCACGACACCACCAGGGCTCAGCCTAAAATGATTTTTTAAAATGAAATTTAAAATGAATGTCAGAAGAGATTCCAAACTTGCTCTTGAAAACAAAATAGCTATTTAAAAAGGGGTGTATGGATGGGTGGTGGAAATAGTGAGCAGAAAAATTCAAAGGACTGCTTAAGAAGACAAACTAAAGCATTAGAATAAAATGCAAAGACTTGGAGTTAAAAAAAGCTAAAGAGATATCATACTTAAAATTTCTGAAAGAGAAAAAAACAAAGAAATGAAATTCACACCTAACATCTAATACTGATGGATTTCATGGACCAAAAAAAACGTATCCTCAAAGACATCTGAAGCATCGAATTAAGATGGAGAGAATCCTGAAGGTGTCAAAAATAACTTGTCAATAGTCAACCCTATGAGGAGGTACATATCAAATGATCAAGAAACTATGCTACTGAAGAAAGAGTCCAGGGTGTGCTGAAAGTGTGTGCATCCAATAGGAATAATTATGGAAATGCTTAAGCAAGCAGATCGGATGCTGGAAGCACTTGCCCCAAAGCTTAAAAACAGCTACCTGACCAACTTACTGAAAACAAACCCAGACTTGTTTCTGTCCCAAAGAAAATGGATCAACAGAATGTGGAAATTCTCTATCATTAATAGCCCACACAAGTAATGTTTTCTGAAAATAATACAGCACTGTTTTAAGTCTACTGAAAGGCAACTCAGAGAAAAATCCTGGTAACTCACTTCTGAAAAAATCAGCTGTTCAAAGCCCTCAGGACCACAGTTTGACACACCTGGGGTCACAGAAAGAGGCACCCATGATGTGCACACATGTTGCTTCAAAGTAGATCCCTAACACAGTTTTTTCAAACTTTGCTCAAAAGAGCTCATGCATGCGAAGATGGAACTTCTTGGGGCCCTGGCGGTGCAGTGGTTACCAATCTGGGCTGTTAATCACAAGGTCAGTCGTGCAAGATCACCGGCTGCTCTACAGACAGCTTTGTGCTCACTCCTTAGAGTTACAATCTCTGAAAAGATGGCAATTCAAAGTCAGCTCCGTGTAATGAATACTGCTTCCCCTAACCTGGAATGGTCTCTCTTTCCTTAACCCTGATGTCATCTCTCTCTCACACACCTCTTCAGAATTCAAATGTTATGCAGAGCTCTGACTTAAATTGGACTTCTTCTGTACACCTTCCTCGATTTTCTTGTTCATCTCTTTTGGCCACTTAAGTGGATGATTTTCATATTTTAACACAGAACTTTACCTAATTCGCCCCTACAGTGCTTGTTGCAAGGACTCTTAATTTGCTCATAGATCTTTTTCCAACTCTAGACATGAATGCCTTTAGATCACAATGCCTTTAGTCTTCATGGCAACAGTGCCTATTCTCAGACCAAGGTTGGCATATTGTAACCAATAGTGACTGATGAGGTCATCTCTTTTGAGGGCATATGTAGTGTGAAGATGGACCCAAATATTTCCCTTAATATCTAAAGCTAAATTTTATAGGTGTTTGTTGATGTGATTAGTTCGTTATTTAGAAGCAAATTGCAAGTACTAACTGAGGCATAGCGTAAGGACTCAATCTTTGATGGACTTAGTCATACTGCATGCATGTGTATGTGACAATTATACATATCACAAATCCCTCCAGCCCTAATTCCCCATCCTCAAAATGACTCAATTGTTCTGTTGCTTTACATCTATAAAACAGCAGGAGCGCATGACATGGTCTTTAAGTGACTTTTCAAGCCTAGGTTCTGATTCAATGCGAATTGGCTGCTATTTTGAGGGCAGGTGGAGCCTGGTGCGGCTGTGTCACTGTCTCACTGTCTCAGAGCTAGAGTGCTGTTTACACACCACAGTGCTGCCCTGCCTCTGATAGCTGATCCTATCAGCCAGGGCTATTTCCAGCTGTCTTCAAGAGCAGACAGCTGCCGTGTCCAAATTTGCCCACTTCACCACTGCGGAGTGTAGGGAGCAGAATCATACTCCTTGCAGGGCTCTTGGGACTGCTGGGCACAAGCTAAGAGACTGAACTGACAGTCACAGATAGCCACAAACATGGATGATGGTTTCCTTAGATTGGCAAAACCTATCTAGTAGCCAGCTAGATCTAGACTTAAGGGGGAGGGCCAAAGATAGAAACACAGTCCTCAAGACCTACTGACCCTAGAAAAATTAAGGAAATGGAAAAATCTCGAAAAATGTTTGTAATATGCCAGCTAATGAGACAATTGTTGCTTCCATTCTCCTGTTGGTGCAATAACTGGCTCAGACATAGGAACAACCGTGAAGATGGCACAGGAGCGGGCAGTGTTTAAAAGCACACAAGAACAACACCATCTGCAATGACAGTTCCAAATGGCCATATCACAAAGAACATTAGCAACGAGGTGGAGTACTTAATCATTTGGGAAGTGGACATTTCAATTCCCTCCTTAAAGTAGCATTGTATAGATACTTCTGAGATTTGGAAATTCTTTTTACTGTTACTGCATCAGCAGAAAATTAGGAATATAAAATGCGTTAGAAGTTATTGTAGTTGCTAAAAACTCTAAGTAAGTCTTATTAACCAAAATATCAAAATGACTATTATTTATGAGGAAATTTAATATCTATGTTTATCAACCTGGGTACTACCTGTTGAAAATGAAAAGCAAACACACTCAACTTTGAAGATAGAATCAAGGCCTTAGAAAAGCTGTGTGACACAGAGGCAAAGAACTGTCACTTCCACTCCAACCAGATGCTCAATCACTAGGACCAGAACGACCCCCAAAGTCCATTTCTTCCTAATGCAGCTGGCCTGACAAGCATCTATTTCATGCTACACTGCCGTAAGATTTGTTTGTAAGGATGAGGATAGGAACTGAGATAAACTGAGATGAACTCCACTGGCACTCCAAGAAGGAGCTTCAGCTTAACCTTCTCCTGTTTTACTTGCCTCCAGAAGGAAAACATGCTCAAGTCTTCTAGTCTCTTTTTATCAGATTTTTCCTTGTTCAAGAGATTTGAAGCCTGACTTCAAAGTTAGCATTTTGCAGTTGCACGAAAGCACTAAAGAGTTTCCTCTCACTGATTCTAGGTATATAGCCCCCCAAATCCAGAAACTGCCATGTCTGGGATCTGAACTGAAGCTGCTGCTGCCACATGGTGGAACACATGGATTGAGCATTGCACAATCACTATGCTGCACAAATGCAATGCTCAAGTTATAAAGCTTGCAAAAGCAAAGCCATCAGTTTGAAGACTAAGGTCTGTCTGGCCTAAGGCATAGTATTTCCTGTCACCTCCCATGCCTGTAAGAGCTGGACAATGAAAATGAACACCAAGGAAAAACTGATATCATTTAATTATAGTGTTGGCAAAAAATACTAAATTTACTACCAGAAAACAAATCTGTCTTTGTAAAAGTACAGAAGGAATGCTCCTTAGAAGTCATGGTAGTGAGCCTTTACATACTTTGGACATGTTCTCAGGAGGGGCCATTTCTTGGAGAAGCACATCATGCATGTACAGAGGGTCAGAGGATAAGAAGACCCACAAAAATGGATTGGCACAATGGCTGCAGCAATTGTCTCAAACAGACGAACAGTTGTGAGACTGGTGCAGAACAGTGTTTTATTCGGTTGTGCATAAGACTCTAAAACAGCTTCATTCCACCTAAGAACATATGCATAACAATGTCAATTTAACAGATGATTTTAAAAGTCTCTCAGTTGTGCAAATAATTGTCTTTGGCATGACTAGGACTATAGGGCTTCTGGAAGAGTTTTCAACAGAGAAGTCATGCATAACTTATACATTTCTTAGAGGAAAAAGATTTACTCTGGGTAACATGGACTTGCCATCATTAGAGAAAAACAGGCAACACAGAAACCCAAACCTTTAATAGCTTCTATAAGCTTTCATATATAAATTTGAATAGCATTGAATTTTCACAATAGTCCAGCAAGAGTAAGCATATTTGTGTATTGCCACTATACAGCATGGTTAGCGTTGTTTTATTTTTTAATTGCTTGGGAAACATTTAAATTTATGTGGTCAGATATAATGGGAAACTCACATATCACCAAGAAATCATGTCCTGCATTTTCAATGAGCAATTATAATAAGCTAATGAAGGATTCTCAGTTGGTTATAAATGATTACAGGATCTTTGACAATAACAACCATACCACCATTTTAATACGCCTGCTAAGTGCAATGAAGAATCTATCAATTATATTTCCATCCAGTACTTGTTGGAAAAATGTGTTTCTTTTCTTTTTCTCATTTTATTTATTTGAAATTTTTATTTTTAATACTTTTATTGGGTGCACTTACATCTCTTGTCATACTCCATACATTCCTCTAGTGTGTCAAGCACACTTGTACATATGTCGCCATCAAAATTTTCAGAGCATTCTCTTCCTACTTGAGCCACTGATATCCACTCCCCATTTCTTCTCTCTCCCTTCTGCTCCCAACCATCCTCCCTCATGAGTCCTTGATAGGTTATGGATTATTTTTTTCATATCTTACATTGTCCTCATCTCTCATTACCCACTTTCCTGTTACTCGTCCCCCTGGGAGTGGGTTCTCAATTGACCCTGGTTATTGATGCCCCCTTTTCCCCCATACCCTCCCATAATGCACCAGGTATCTCTTTTCTCATTGTTGGTCCTGAGGGGTTTACCTGTCCTGGATTCTCTGTGTTGCAGGCTTTCATCTGTAGCAGTGTGCATGCTCTAGTCTAATCCAATTTGTAAGGTAGAATTGAGGTCATAACATTGGGTTGAAGGAAGCACCAAAGAACTAGAGGAAAGTTGTATGTTTCTTCAGTGCTATACTGCACCCTGACTGACTCATCTCTTCCTGTGAGCCCTCTGCTAGGTGATGTCCATTTGTCTTCAGATGGGCATTGAGTCTCCACTCCATATCACTCTCTGTCTCCATTCACCTTGTGTATGGTTTTATTCTGTTTTTTTTTTTTTTATGCCTGATATCTGATCCTACTGACATCTCATGATCACATAGACTGGTGTGCTTCTTTCATGTGGGTTTTGTTGTTTCTCAGCTAGATGGTCTCTTGTTTATCTTCAAGCCTTTTAAGACCCCTAATGTTATAGTTTTTGAGAGTCTGGTACCATTAAATTTCTTTACCACATGTATGCTTATGCACACATTTTGTCTTCAGTGATCTTGTTGAGAAGGTGAGCATCACAGAATTCCAAATTGTTTGAACAAAGTATTCTTGTGTTAAGGAAGTACTTGAGTTGTGGCCCAATGTCCATCTGCAATGTTAATTCTTAGTGTAGAGATATGAGTTCACAGTTTTATTCCCCCTCTCATTATATACTTATTTACATATGTACATGACTGTATTTAGACCTCTGACTCTTGGTTCTTTCCTTTATTTCCATTTTACTTCCTTCTTATTCCACCATCATGTTTGTCATTCATTCTAGTCTAGGAATTTCTTGCTGCTACATTACCCTTGTTTGAGGCCCCCTCGGCATCCTATGATTTTACTTCCATTGGTTTTAGTTCACTTGTTGTTCCCTTTTCCTTAGGTTGGTTCCCCCCTCCCCTTCTTTCTCCCTCCTCCCCTTTTCCCACATTCCCCCAGAACTGTTGGTCCCATCTTCTTACCTCTGAATTATTTATCCCACCTATCTTATCTAGATAAACATGCAGATACATTTTCTTGAGAAATTCATTTTCTCTCATGCTACTTTTCTCTTATTTTAAGAAGGTCTTACCTAAGTAAACCACTTGGTATGAGAAATCACTTCAAGGGAGAGAAGCCACAGAAGTCACAGTGGCCTGCAGAGTTTTTTTTTTTTTCTGTTTTTAAATTTCCCTGTCTTTGTTCTGTTAACATTAACACAGAATGCAAGTCTTGAATCTATTTCATGATCTGAAATGCAAAATTATCTCTTTCCCTAACCTAATCTGGTTTTTCAGATCTAACAAGATATGTCAATAATAGCACCTGTTTAATCCACTCTGGTGGATTAAATCCACTCAGCTCTACATGCTGCCCTTTCAGAAGTAAATCTGTAGACTTTTCCTCCAAAGTACCTCTTGGTGGACTCCATCCTCCAACCTCTCAGTTAACATTTGCATGATCTAGCCAATCCATGTAAATAATAACAAACACTTTTGATAGTAACTGCCAGGAACTCTGCTAAGTGTATTATGCAATTAATCTTTGAAAGGAACCCATGAAACCCATGATAGCATTTTACCTGCTTTATAACCAAGGAAACTGAACATTCTCAAGGTCACACAGATAATGAGTAACAGTGTGGGGAAGCTTCCAAACCAAGTAACCCCTCCTCCAGTTTGCAGGCATACCCACCACATTGTGTGGCCTCATTTACATGATTAGCAAACACTACAAGGATTCGAATGACTGTGGACTTATGTGGGTGTGTTTAATGTTCATGATTCTATTTAAGGCCGTTTTGAAGAAAATAAGGCTGACACTTTATTACCTTTCATCTTCATTGCTAAGTCACCTGTGCTGGGTGTCATATTTCAGCTAAAGTGAAGATAGTCAAGTGCTATTTTACCTGCAAAAATTGAAACTAACAACATGCTTGAAATTGACACTCAAGTGTCTCTATTTTATTTCCTCTGAAAATTTTCAAGGAAAGTTAAGAGAAGAGTAAATGAATTCACTACAGAAATTGGGTAATTGTATAGATTTACCACGCTATTTTTTGGAAGTATTTATTTTATACACAATTTTTTTCTTTTGAAGAAGTATTTTAAAGCAAATTATAGACATCATGACTTTAATCCTAAATAGATATGTATGCATCTTTGAAAAATATGGACAATTTCCCATGGTGATATTATCATTGTCACATCTACAAAAATCATAATTCTCTGTTATCATCTAGTAAATCAAACCATCTTTAAATTTTCTCCTATGGAACAAAGCATGTCTTTTTCAGTTGTTTTTTTCAACTGAAGAGACAAACAAGGTCTATTCATTGCATTTAGTCTCTTTCTCTTATTTGTTTTTGAAGTTGGTTGTTGGATTGTCTTAATGTCTTTTTTAAACATTGCTTAAGGAAAAAGAATACTTTAAAAAATAATACAGTAGGGAATGTCAATGGAGTTGGTTTTATAGGGGGAAATTAAAACAAAAGATAGTAATTTTTTAAAAAAGGTGGTCATTGGTCCTTTGGTTATCTTTTAGATACCTTTTCCAAATTGTCTGGTACAATGTCTTCTGCTTGCCTCTCAGCATGTTGTTAGATTTTTCAGCCTATGCTTCAGAAGAAAAACAATTGAAAAAAGTCAAACATTAGCAATTCAAAGTGGGACAATCAAAGACGTTGGCTATCCACCTGCATGACCACCTCATTTAACATTTTAGGAAACCAAGTTTGAGAGAGGTGAAACAAATTGCTGGGTCACAACTACATAGCAGCAGAAAATGAAGCTAAAATAAAAGTCCAATAACTTTTCAACAACACCACAGTAAAAGAAGATCATCTTACATGGGCTCTCTCCTTCAAAAAGATTGCAGCCCCAGTGACTTTTCAAAATATAAATTTTGCATAAAAGCCCATCAAACTATTTCTGACATTACAATTTGTATCAATGACAGCCCATTTTATTAAAGATTCTACAGGAAAGCTTCAAAGGCCAAGTGCAAAATCTGTGACCATGAGGTTGAAGTGTTGAAGTCTTAAGTCTTAAGTGCTGCGGGCTCACTTGCATTCATGGCAAGGCCACACGCAGAAGTAAATGTATGATGTCATTTAGCATAGTCTTGTGAAGTGAGCTAGTAACAGATTTGAGGGACTTACTTTAATGTTGCCTTCCCCATCTAACTTTGGATTTTTTTTTTTTTGGTCATTGGTGAAATATTGGCCATTCACATGTCCCAGACAGAAAAAGATGACACTGTCTGCACCCATGAAGATTTAGTCTCCGAAACCCCGTACAAGGTCTCAGTACATTGAGTTAACTCAGTGGCAATGAGTTATTGGTTTCCAGGTGATTCTTCCAGGACTCCTAATCATGACTTGCCTCCAGCCAAAAGGAAAACAAGATCAAGCATCGTCAGTTGTGAAACCCCACTGCCTTCTTTGTGATGAGGGCGTTAGAGAGTATGTGGGCAACCAACGAAGCTACTCAGCGCACTCTTATAAGTTGATACATGGAAAGTAGAAACAAGAGAGTCTTTCTTTCCTTTGGATCATGCATTATCAGGTGTGGGCTCAATGTGACCTATGACAAATATCCCTGCCAAAGGGCGAGAACTTGTCTAGACCAGGAAATTATGCACTCACTGCCAGACAGTCGATGTTGACACATAGCAATCCTTTGTGGATCATTGAGAGGAGAAAGTCTAGTCTTGAGTCTCAGGAAGTGCTGGTGATTTTCAACCGTGAACCCTGCAGAATGCAGCCCAACTCATTACCACCACACCATCAGCGCTCCTCCGCCAGGAGATTGTTCAATCAGTAATTAAAGAGAAATCTCACAGAGAGCAGATCTGAGACATAAAAAAGACCCCAGGCAACATTTATGAGCCTACTTGATCTGCTTATTAAGATTGACTACTGAATTCATTATATTTTTATGTTGTTTGGGCTAGATGTGCTTAGATTTCTCTTGTGTACATCAAAAGAATCCTCACTATAGCAATGTTCTTTACAGAGGAAAATGAAACACTGAGATTGTAAAGCATCTACAGCTCACAGTTTGCACTTTGCCATAAATATTTATAATTTTGAAAGGTACAGATATACATGAACAGAGGGATCCTCCTCAACGCTGACAAAATCTACAAGGTTTGCATTTATCCTTTTCATTACAGAGAAATGTTATGTAAGTCATTTTTTCCCCTCAAAGTTGCCTTCCCATCTTCTAGCAAAGTTGAAGCTTTGTACTTCTCCAGCAGATTTTTCACTATAGCTAAGTCATTGTGAGTTGCTTCACTGAGAGGAGTAGGCATGGAGAGGCTTGGGGGGTGGGGGGTGGGCGGGGATGTTCAGGAGCGTGAATTTAAAGCTCTCCCAGTCTGGCTCTGCCCCAGTTCTCCTGGAACTAGCTTGCAGCTTGGAAACTGGTTGTATATGTATAGTAGCAATTCTTGTAAACAGAATATATAATGTCATTTTCTACAGCAGGACTTGGGTAGTCAAGGAAATCTTAAATGATCATTTGTGATATTTGATTTACCAACTGTGAGGACTCCAAGAGTACAGGGACTCATGCAAGGAGTAAAACACACTTTCTTTTGTCCCCTTCTGGAAAGATCTCCCACATTGTATTTTGTGCAGGTGCTTGTATACGCAGTCATAATCCAGAAAGAAAATTAAAGTTCATCAAAGGGGAATAATGAATTATAACAATACTTCATTTGTCAAATGTCTCCAAGCTTCAACTTTCCACTACACGAACAGTAAAATAGAAACGACTCTTCTTGATGTTCATCACTGTGCTCAATAGTTGAAACAAAACTATCTGAAAACAACTTGCTCGGGCTGAAAGCGAGTCATGTGTCACACCACCCCGTGGACTTGGACCAACACTTTTCTTTTTTAGGGGGAAAGGAATCACTGCCCTCTGGGGGGAGTGAGAGGCCCAGCCTTGCTCCTGGAGAGCTGCTGCTGGATTTGAACTGCCAAGCCAGTGGGCCACAGTCCCAGGCTCAACCACTACACCACGAGGGCTCAGCCCGAACCAACACTTCTAAAGTGCCGTTCTCCCTCAGATTTTAGTGCATTAAAACTTTCATCGAGCGTGTGCTTTCTTGTACTTTATTTGTATAAAATATCTTAACCATGGTTCCAAGGAAAGTGATCTGGCAGTAAATTTAAGAGGGAAACTGTGAGATCTGCAATAAAGTGAAAGAGAGAGATCATTGTGAGATTTGAATCAGGTCAGTACTCGTCTGATTTGGTGGGTGAATACAGCATGGCTAAGTCGATCTTATCAATATTTGGGGGGAAAACAATGAGATTAAAGGAGCTAATGCAGCATAAGGTGTGAAATCATTAACCACTAAACAAAGAACCCAGGCCATCCACAAGGGAGAGTGACCGCTGTTTTGGATAAATCAGAAACCACTCAATGGTGAGCTGTGTTTCCCAAACAATGGTATGTGAGAAGGCAAAAAGCTTCCATAGTGATTTAAAGAAAAATGTTGCAGGAGTGAGAGCTGAACAACCCCAAGGGTTTAAGGCCAACCACGGCTGATTTGAAAATTTCAAAATGGAAAGCAGGAAGAGTAGCTTTGCACGGGGAAGGGGTGAGTGAACATAAAGATGTAGCTGATCAATTTGAGGCTGAGTTCGCTGAGTTGGTGGATGATGAGGGTTTTTTTTTTTTTTTTACCTGTAAGTGTTTAAAGTCTGAGACGTGACTTTTTTTTTTTTTTTTAAGGAAAAAATGCCAAATAGGTCCTTCATTCTTAAAGAGGAGAGAGTCTTACCAGGCCACAAACCTATGGTAGATCGGCTCACTCTGTTGTGTGGCAATGCCCATGCTCGTGTACCATCCAGAAAATGCACAGCTTTTAAAACAACAAAACATGTTTCTGTATACAAACCCCAGGATTGTTGAACCTATAGACTCAGGAAGTAGAATAAATGTTTCTTCTGGGTGCAGTGTGGGCTGGAGAGAAAGGGAGCTGTTAGAAAGGCATTCCAAAAAGAAGGAATGTTTTCAAACTGATTGTGGTACTAATTGTACAATATGACTTGATGTGACTGAACTATGGAATGATATGGTATCTGTATTAGGGCGCAGTAAAATGGTTTTTAAAAATGAAAAATTAATTTCATTTACTGTATTGAGTTGTAATATTTGATGTACTATATTTATTGTGACTAGATGTTTAAGGGTGCTTCCACAACCCAGGACTATTAAATTTGTGCTAAAGTTCCTTGGAAGCATGCATTTATAAGTATAATTTGGGGCCTCAGATCCAATTGCTTGCAGTGGTTCTCAAACTTCTTAATGCTGCAACCCCCTCATACAGTTCCTTATGTTGTGGTGACCTCCCGCCCCAGCCTTAAAATTATTTTCGTTGCTACTTCATAACTGTAATTTTGCTACTGTTATGAATTGGGCAGCCCCTTTGACAGGGTCATTTGACCCTCAAAGGGGTCGTGACCCAAGGTTGAGGACCACTGAATTTCTTTTTTTTTTTTTGTTATGGGAAAAATATGTTCAGTTCTCAAACTTTTCAGTATTAAAACATGAGACATGAGTTGACTTAGACAATCAAGGTATCACTGTTTTTGGTCTTACACAAGCAGTCGATCCATAGACCAAGGAAGTCTGCATTCTCATTGTGATTGGTTCTTATTAGTAAGTGTTGAATTTCTCTTGACAATTACTGTACATGTTTCCCTTGTGCCGTACCCAGCACACAGTCCTATAAGCAGTGTCCTTTGTAATTTATTAGGTGCATGTCAGAATCTCAAACAAATGTTTATTGTGGTCTTATCCTTTCCTTATTCCACCTACTCAAAATGTTTAGTAGGCTGCCCCAGTGAACGCAATCTTTCTTCAGCCATCATTGTCAATCTCTCTGAGATTTCTCCTGTCACCCTCTGGAATCTTGCTTCACTCTCTAGTCTGAATTTTCTGGAAACATTATTTTTGATTTCAACATCGGCAGTTAATCATGCACATTTATGACCTGCAATCTCCAAGACAGCTTCAGCATGTACCCAGTTGGAATGTTTGTGGATTAGTTGGCAACACGCCAGCTCCAACTTAGGGACACTGGATTCTCTAGAATGTCAGGCTCCAAGAACCCAAGCCTGGGTTTCTAGACTAAAGACAGTTAAATACCCTGCTTGTAGGGGGAAATTAGGACACAGAAGAGATCCTAAAACGGGGTTTTCCTTTTTCCTGGCCTGTCTTTGTTCTTATTCTGATCCTTCTGGATTGATCCTTGTCTTCTTCTATTGTCTGCTGCAACATGACTGTTGGCTTAGCAGAATGATCTTAATAGGGTTCATGGTCAGGAGCAGCAAGGTGGTTCAAAACAGACCATGGGAGTGGGTTAAATGAGATCAAAGTCTGGGAAAGACTCTGCAACTGGTAGAAAGCACAGACAAAGGACAGAGGAGAAAACCATTATTCATTCTAAATTCAAAGGGTAGCTTGGGAAAGCATTGTCTTCAAAGGCATTGTGCTATAAGATTTAATTTCATGATTTTATATTATTGTTTTTCACTTGGCAAACTGTAAAAGTAATGCATTTCTTACAACAAAATCAAACAATTCTAAAAGATTTAACTTTCTCATACCTGATTCCCCAGAAGGAAACATGAATGATAGCTTGGAACCCAGATTCATAATACTTTCCATATCTATCTATCTATCTATCTATCTATCTATCTATCTATCATCTATCTACCTATCTATTCTTTTCAACATATAACACACCACACACAAATGATTTTCTTTTGAAAAGAGAATGTTTTATTTATTCACTTAGCTCAACATGAGCACTGTGACTTCATTTTTTGAGATACAGAGATTTAAAGTTCAAGGGCAGGTTACTACATATTATTTATAAAACATCCATTTACCTCATTTATCTGTTATGCCACAAAAAAGAATGATACATTTGTTCTTGTGGAGTTTGTTCTATTAGAGAAATCGAGTCCCTCTCAAATATGTAAATAATAAAAATATGAGGGATACCCTCCAAAAACTGGAACTATACTGGGCCAAGCAGAGTTTTCATAGCACATTTTTTTTTTCTCTCCAGGCAAACCTCAGCAACTCCCGGAATCAGTGCACCCAGTGCCGTCACCTGGGAAGGTTCTCTCTGGTCATAATGAATTTTTTCATAAGAGCAGTTTCCTCAAACCTCATTTTTTGTGATGACCAATTTAAGAGAACAGCATGCAGCTATGAAATTTTGTTTCCTGTTTGAGAAAAATGCCACAAAAACAGTTGTATTGCTGAACACAGCTTACAAGGACAGCGCTATGGGGAAAACTCAGGTATAAGAGTGGTTTTCTCATTTCCTAGAAGTCGATTCACCAACAAAACTAATTCTGGACATAGGTCAACTTCCCAAATGGACTAAAATGTCAGCTCATGGTGCATTTAGAGTTCATTCCACAAGGAAAGACTGTTAACAAGCTTTCTATTTATAGGTTCTGAAAGGATTATGTAACAATGTGAGACCAAATCAAGGCCTGATTTGTGGCAGACAGTGGACTGGTTTTGACACCACCACAATGCACCTGCTCATGCAATCATCTTTGTGTGCCAATTTTTGGCAAAAACACCACGTCTCTCTTGCCCCACTTACCTTATTCATCTAACCTCTCTCCACGCCACTTCTTTTTGTTTTCACAAATACGGAGGGCCATGAAAGGACAGCAATGTGATGACATGGAAGAGGTGAAGTAAAAACAAGGGGGAGTGCTGTCATTCATCCAAACAAATGAGTTTGAAAAATGTTTCCAAGAATGTAATCACAGATTTGACAAATGTGTGAAGTATAATGAACAGTATTGATGGTGATAAGATGGTTTTGTTTGAAAAAAATATATATATCCATATCTTTGGAGGAAGAAAATCTGCTTTTTGTGGGGCAGGGAGGGGTACCCCTTCTATTAGCTAGAATAGAGTTATCCTCCCTTTTCAAAAGCTCCCATTAGCCATCTTTCTCCTACAAAGGCCTGCATCAAGACCTGTTTTCATTAGCTTAAAGAAATGCAAAAAGATTTTCTACTATAATAAAAGAAAGAAAAAGGCCCCAAGCAACTAACAACTAACATTCAACACTGGTTTTGCTGTAAGTCTTTGAGAGGCAGCTGCTCCTTGCAGCAGCAAAAAGGGCAGTGCCAAGTCCCTTCCCCAAGAACAACAATAAGCCCCCCAGTGCTAAGCCTCTCTAAAGTGAAGTGTGTCTATGAATGCCTTCATATTTTACATAGTGTTTGGTAAGGTGGTCTGGTTGTTTGATCGGGGCAGGGGTGAAAACCCACAGGGGCAGTTCTTCCCTGTCCTATAGGGTCACTGTGAGTTACAATGAGCTGCAGTGAGTTTGGAACATGCAACAGTGTTTCTATATAAACCAGTGATGACAGCATCCTCACTTTTGCCGCCTTGAGAGGAAAGTTTTCATAGCTAAGCTCCACTCTCAGATAACAGGAGAAATCCTGTAACTGCTCTTTAAACAACGACAATAGGATTCTGTGTCTTGGTAATGCTTTAGGTCTTTAAGGTATTTCTACTAGGCAACAAAAATAGTGTGAGTTTTATAGTTTCTGTACAATTATATTCAGATGATCTAAAAATATCTTTGAAATACCAGTAATTGGGGATAAATATTATATCAGTCTTTGAGCATAAGTCCCTGTAAATATCCTCTTTGTAAGTCAATCCTCATGGGTTTGATTGACCTTGGCAGCGTTGCAGAATTGTACTTTTTACATGGCTGAACTGCTATTGAACAATTTCTACAATGTACTGGGTACAAATAGTCTTTTTTTTCCACCTCAAGCATGCATGTCTTATCTTCCTACCTATCCCCCCCCCCCGCAAACACCCCTTTACTCATTATTCTTATTGAAGAAACACTATTCTAGGCTATTCCACTGGTGTGTCCCCTCATTGAGCCTGCCTTCTCTTTGTGTGATATTCTAGTTAAAATACTCCACTCACAGACCCCTGGTTTATTCTGAAGACATATTTTATTTGAGTATTTCTGGTTGTTTTGTGGATCCAATATCACAAAGAACCACTTTTTAGTTTCATCATAGGGAGGAAAAAAGTTTGGGAAAGAAGGTGGTTCTATCAACAATTCACTTAGGGGGAAAATTCTATCATTTTTTAATATTTCTGCAAATAAATCACAGTGTTACTACAAAAGCGTTGAGATTGCAGTCAATTCTTAACTATGAAAATATTTTCAAGAAAATATAATTTGTAAATAAAAGAACAGGTCCCATTTCAGTGAAAATGATCTTCTTGTTTCCACACCCAGCAGAGTGTGGGGAAAAGTATTGCTCTAGAAAGGTAAGGTATATCAAGCAGGACCGCACCTACTCCTGCAGGATTACGACAGAGAGTCTCAAGATGGGCCATTTACAAAACCGTACACAGTAAAAAGCAGTGAACAGAAGTATGAAAATGCCGAAGGACCGGTGTTTCTCAAAAGGGAGTACATGGGACTTTCATTTGCTAACTTGAGACAGGTCCTTTGGGAAGGTCAGTCATTTAAAAAGGGCATGGTGATTAGCAGAGGGCCAGCATCAATGAGCTGGATTGGCAAAATAGCCACAATAGTAGACTCAAATAACAAAAACAAATCAAATGCACTGTGACTGAGTCCACCACTCAAACTCACTGCAGCAACGATTGTGCCTCATCGTGACCCTATAGAACAGAGAAGAAGGGCCCCTGTGGGTTTCCAAGATTATCTGACCCTAAGAGGATTATCTCCTCTTTTTGGGAGTAGAAAGACTCATCTGCCTCCTTTGGAGCATCTGTTGGTTTTGAACCTCGAGGTTAGCACCTGAACACATTGACCCCCCTACAGCACCAGGGCTCCCTAATGAGCTCACAGGATGGGCAGTACTCATCCTATTTTACCTCGGGTGGACCTGAGTTAGAGAAGACTACATGATAGAGAGAGAGAGAGAGAGAGAGAGAGAGAGAGAGAGAGATCGCTGTGGGAAGCAGCTGCCACAGTGGAAAAAGCTCTGATGGGCCCTGGGAACTTCCACTAAGGCACCCAGCCAGGCCGCGCTCAGCAGAGTGGGAGCCAGGGGAATCTGACTCTTGCCCAACCTTGTATCTGCTGATAGCGACTGCCGTTTGGCGAAATCCAACCAGAATCATACTTCCAAGTGTTTTGTGGATGTAGTCCTTAGAGATCCATCTCCCTGGTCAGAGGTCAAGCAAAGAAAGGTACAGACGATCTGCAGAAAAAAGAAATACTTGGGACATCATGAGTATTTGATACACATTGCTAGCATTGAAATCTTGGGGTCTTAGGCTCTCACATTCTTCGCTGGGGGCATGGCTAAGATTCTGTAGATTTGTTTTATATGCTTTATTTCAAGAAGAGGAAATCAACATCTGGAAAGAGGAAATCAATATTCAAAAAGTTTTCAATTCTTTAACACCTTTGTTTTTTGATGCAGTTATTGCTGGAGTTATTTCTCCCTCATTCAAAATCAGGTTTGTGAATAGTATTATGTAACGTGAGAAAGAGAAACGTGCCGAGGGTCAGATTAGAAAAGTGAGTGCGCTATTCTGAAGCATTAGCCAGAATAACAATATGTGCACTGTTTATCATGTTGAATTGCTGCTTCCCCATGAACTGGATGGTTGTTTGACTCCCCTCAAGTCAATTCTGACTCATCGTGCCCCACTTTGTGAATTTCCCTGAGTGACACTCTTGACAGGAGTAGAGACCTTCCTCTTTCTCCCAGGGCGGAGTTGGTGATTCACAAGTGATGCCCTGGAGGTTAGTAGCCCACCATGTAACCATGATGTAACCACTAGTAATCATGTAACCACTAGTCCTGCAGGACTAGTATGTGCTCCACTAAAGATCCCAAGCCCACCGTTTTCAGGTATTTGCATTCATGCAACCCTTCAGCTACAGCACCCTGTGCAACTGCCTAGAGGGTACCTATGGCTGTATCTATCTGCAAAAGCTGTCTCCTCTTTTTCCCGTGAAGCATCTGGTGGTTCAAACCCACTGAACTTTCCATTAGCGGCTGTTTGCTTTAAACACTGCACCACCAGGAAGTCTCTGTATAGAAGAACCCCCTGGAAAACTACAGAGTAGTGTCACTCTGTCACATATGGTCGTTATAACTTAGAACCGATTGGACAGTAGATGACACCAGCAATACTATCGCGCTAAACAACCTGAGTAGGTTTGAGCACAGTGGTCAAGCTAAACAAATGATTGGCAGTTATGACCCACCAGCAGTTCCATGAGAGAAAAGACTAAATGCTGATCAGCGATGATTATAGTCTAAGAACGCTAAGTGACAGTTCTACCCTGTCCTGTAGTCTTGTGGTGAGTCAGAACCAACTTGACAGCACAGAACAACAGCATCTGTGTCATGAGTTTAGTCATCAGTCAATAGGGGCGCTTTGTACATTAGGAGATTTTAGTTAGTTCAATGGGTTAGTACATTCGGTGACTAGCTGATCAAGAGGCTGAAACATGAAACCAACTCAGCACACCTTAATAGAAAGTCCTGGTTATATAGTGATAAAAATCAGCCAATGAAACCCCACAGAGCACTGTCTCTTTATGATACAAATGCTGATGCCTTGACTAAGAATTGAGTCGATGTCAACTGGTTTTGATTACTGAACAGTTGCTGTGTGCCAAACGCTGAAAGTTTATTATAACAACCCCTTTAAATCATAAAAAAAAATCTCAAGTGTTTACAGATGGGGAAATGTAAGCTCAGATAGGTTAAAACAAAGCCTGCCCCATGTGACATAGACAGTAATGTTATAGCCAAGATTTAATGTGGGTCTGGGTGCCTGCAGTGTCTGTGTCCTGAACTAGTATCTTGAAGAGTCTCAGGGAAGTAAGGAAGAAGGAATGCAACAGCGTGCTTTCTACAGCAGCGCACCTGACTCCAATCAGTGTAAGTGGTCTTATGAATGTCATCATCGTTATGCTGAAAACTATGACAGATACGGTCCCCTCTAAAAGGCCACCAGAATGTGGTAAGAGGATATCATATAATTACTAAAACAGTTATACTATAAGCTAGAGTAAGAAAGATATTATAAGATGAGCACACAATATGCCTGAGGGAGGTGAGCCACAAAACTAAGGTTAGGGTAACAGTGCTCAGAGATGAAAGGATGGGATTGCAGGTAGGCAGCATTGTGAACAAAAGCAATCGACAGGGGGTTTGAGTAGAGGACAGCAAAATGATTATGGGAGCCTGGAGAGCTGTGAAAGAAAAGACTGCACAGGTAGGTTAAAGCCTAGTTATTTATCACCATAATTGTACGTTCATCTAGATATATTTTTAGAACTTGTTGACAAGAGAGCTCATAAAGTATCATGGTGAAAGCTAAAAGCACGGTGTCAACTGGATTTCCCTGAGGTAGCATATTTGCAAGTTTGCCAGAAAGAAAATGACTAATCACTCCATGCTGCCCTCCTCCAATAATATTCTCCACGTTGGAGTCAGTGTGATCCTCTTAAAATCCAATCAGATTATGTGGCTTCCTTCTCCTCTTCCTCCTCCTTTGTCTCCTCCTCCTCCTCTTTCTCTTCTTTTGCTTTCTTAAAAGATTCACTATGTTCCATTTCTAAATGCAACCTTTTCAACCATGGTCTCTTAACCATAGCATCTCGAAGAAATGTGATCTGCACCAAATCTGTCTCCATTTTTGAAATGAGGTGTTCCTTTTTATAGAACACTCATTTCCCACACCTGGCCTATAGAGAACACGCTCCACACCTGGCCTGTATATTTGTTGAACCGTCCTCCAAGTTCTAAACGTGCTGTCTTCTCTTCCACTCCGACTCCCCTGCAGCCTTCTTCGCAAACCTGCATAGACTCCATCCCACCAAACCCTCAGAGCACCATGTGGCGAAAAGCTCTACTCTTGAACTAATTTCAAATGTTTTTATATTTTGATTCTAAAGTATCTTCCTTACTTATTTTTGCATTCCTAGGTTTTAGGTCAAAGTGAGCATGCAGTGAGTAAACAAGCACTAAATAAATAAAGAAAAATAATAAAATGATGAGAGGAAAGGAGGGAGGTAGAATGAGACAGAGGAAGGAAGAGAGGGAGGGAGGAAGGGGGAGAAAGAAAGTAGAAAATAAAAGTAGTTTCCTTGTGGAGAGACTTGACTTAAAAAGTGTAGAGTGAAGCTTTGTCTTACTGCTCTATTCTTTTCTTATGTGGTGAGGGAGCACATGAAAGGCAGGTCCCATCTTTTCCCTGCCTGAGTCATAGCTCTGAAACAATTGTCAAGTGATCTTCCACATTATGCCTCTCTCCAGATGGTTGTCGAGAGGTCCCCACAATCAGAACACTCATATGCCATTCTTCTGTGTGTAAACGTTCTCAAAGGTACTTCCGCTGACCTTGTGTATTTTTTTAAGTCTTATTTTTTTACAAGGTGCATTATTCCATCTAATTGCTTAAATTTTGTGCCCCAGACTGTCTGGCTTTAAGCTTATATTCACTGCTCTCCTTTCTCCCATGAATTGTAGGCAACCCCAGTGTAATGAGCAAGGTATGTTCCTTAATTTGTTTTAAAACAATTTTTTTTACATATATTGGAAAAATTAGACATGGTTTGTATCATGTGGTTCATCTCTGGCTTCAGTTGGTCAAGTATCTGTCTTAGTACATGTTATATAACATATCTTCTGTGCACAAAACAATAAATACTTCCAGATCTACCAATAAATACTTCCCGATCTATCTTTAATATAATTGTGGCAGTCATGTGCTTATGTTAATTTTATAATTGAAATATAGGGATGGAGTCTGGCCTGTTAATCTGGAGATAGCCATTGAGTAGCAGATGAGGCCTCTGTGTGGGCGTGACTTTCACCTGAGACTCCTGGGAAATCTCTTGGTATTTCCCTCGTGAAGATGAGAAGCTATCTTCCCCAGTTGTTGGGAGTTAGTTAGAGAGATGATCATCCACAGGCAGCATGGAATGGCGGCGCCTGGGAGGCTGGAGTAGCCGGTGGAGAGACCACATGGCTTAGCCCTGATGAAGACAGACCTCTGAAGCTGGAGTGGCATGCTGTTGATGGACCTGAGCCCTGGAAGCGAGGAGCCATGGGGAGACCCCTGCCAGCGCCAGCATTCTGCACCCACTGACCTGTGACTTCCTGAGTCGGAAGCAGACTTTATAGACTGATTTCGGGCATGTGGGTTATTATTGGACTTATGACTTTGAGCTGGACTGGGCTGGGATGTTTTCTCAATGTCCTATTTCCTTTGAATATAAACCCTTTCCTTATACCTATATGCGTGTCTCTGAAATTTGTTTCTCTAGTTTACCCGGACTAACACAATAATATAGTAAAAATAATGATCATCATAATAGTAATAATGTTTTTCCGCACATCACTAATTAGCATCCTGTTGTTATTATGTATATACTTTGTATATACTTTGAGTTTTAATACAGTACTAGATTTTATGAAGGTTGGTTAAAAACTGTGGCAGCCACCTAATCTGGTGTCAATTTGAGGATTAGGATTGTAGAGGTCAATCTGGAAATAGCCTATGAGACCTCTGTGTGGGTGTGGCCTCCTGAGAATTCTGGGAAATGTGGTAATTCCTTCTTGGAGGTAGGAGACACTATCTCAGTTCACATTGCAGCTGACAAGACTCTTGGCAGCATGCTAACAGACCCTGAGCCCTGGAAACTAGAGATGACACTGGGAGACCCCTGACAACACTGAGATGCTTCTATTGCTACTGGTACACAAGACTCTGCACCCACTGGTCTGTGATTATCCTAGTGTCCTTGCATGTGCTTCGTGAATCTGAAGAGGGCTTATGGATTGGTATTAGACATATGAACTAGTATCAGACTAATGGCCTTGGACTGGACTAGGCTAGGATATTCTTTTCAATGTTCAATTGCTCTTGTATATAAACCTCTTTCTTCTTTTTTTTGTTTTGTTTTGTATTTTGGCATCTCTGCCCTCTGGTGGGATGCAAGGCCCAGCCTTGCTCTTGGAGAGTAGCTGCTGGATTTGAACCACCAACCCAGGGGGCCGCAGTCCTGCACTCAACCACTACACCACAGGGGCTCAGCCTATAAACCTCTTTCTTGTACACATATGTATGTCTGTTAATTTGTTTCTCTAGTCTACCCAGACTAACACAATAACTATAGGTTGTGCTTAAATCAGATACTGGTACTCAGAGAACTGCCTATAGTGAGAATCATTAGATACATTCTAATCTGGAATTGTGGTTGTACCCTTTCATTAGGGCAGGATCACCCAGTAAATAAGGGAAGCACAGGCTAACCTGTATAATCTTTCCTTAATAATCTGTAGTAAACAATTTCATTTTTTTTGTGATAGTAAAAACATGTGAATGTGTTCACTGCAGATTAAATGTAAGCATAAGTAAGCCCCTGCTTATCTTGCTCACTGGGTACTTCCTCCCTTTGAGCATTTGTAACTTTGTAAAGAGATTTTGATTCTTTAGATAAGAACTCTAGGATTGAAAGACAGATGTCACTAATACCTAAAAGCAGAATCTCCCATGGGGTAAAAATACTCCAAAATTGTTCCCTTTACCAGTCAAGAGCCCTGAGAGACCTGTCCTAATCCTGACTACATGGACAGCCTCCCCTATCCGAAGAATTCACTTCAGAGGACTGCACTGAAACTACAGCTCAGGGAGAGGGACATGTCTGACCAAAGCACATTAGAGCAAATAAGGGCGGGGGGGGGGGGGAGGAAGAAAAAGTGGAGCATATCCTGGCCCACTAAGCCTAGAGGATGCTCTCCCTGCATAACAGTCCAAGTACAGAGAGGTCTTATGGCTGACTCCACTATGAGACACCACATCCCTCACTAACTTGTAGCGCTACAGGGGTCAACAGCTTGTGGGAATTGCACCTGCTCTGACCCCATTACACTGATGCAAAACATTAAGGGTGTGCGATAGAACAGCAAGGGGAAAAGAGCAAGCAAGTCCCCAGGGAGTACCAAAAGTAGACTTGGGGCCAGGATGTGGCACCCCATCACACTCAACCGGAGAGCACTCCTAAAGGTCGGCAAACAAACCTTAAACTATTTACAGGTTTTTTCTTTTTTATGGTCACTGGTTTGCTATTGTTGTTGGTTTGTTTTCTTATATTCCTTTTTTTTCTGTCTTGTTTTTGTGGATATTATTATCTCTGCAGGTCTATCTAGATAAGATATGTTGGATAAACAATCTGAGGAGAAAACAATGAGAGCAATGGTTGGGGGGGTGGGGAGGGACTTGGGAAAGGTGGAGGAAAAGAAGAGGTGTTAATAAACCCAGGAACAAGTGATCCAAAATCAGTGGCAAGGAGTGAGGAAGAAGTTTGGTAGGGCTTGATCAAGGGCAATGTAACTGAAAGGAATTACTGAAATTCAAGTGAAGACTGAACATGATAGTGTGACAAGAGGAAAAATAAAAGGAAATAGAGGAAAGAACTAGGAGGAAAAGGGCAATTATAGAGGTCTAAGTACAGGCATGTACATATATAAATATATTTATATATGATGTTGAGGAAATAGATCTATGATCATATATTTATAGGTTTGGTATAAAGGCAGTAAAGAGACTTTGGGCCTGTACTCAATTACACCCTCAATACAAGAACACTGTGTTCTATTAAACTGGCATTTCATGATGCTCATCTTCATCACACTATCTCTAATGACAAATGGGTGCATTAGCAAATATGGTGAAGAAAGCTGATGGTACCCGGCTATCAAAAGACATCGTTTGAGGTCTTAAAGGCTTGAAGGTAAACAAGCAGTCATGTAGCTGAGAAGCAACAAAACCCACATGGATGAAGCACACCAACCTGTGTGATCATGATGTGTGGAAGGGATCAGGTGTCAGGCATCAAAAAACAAAAAATCATATCTGTGTGAATAAGGAGAAATCTACAGGGGGTTACCCAAAGCTCAACTATAGTCAACTGAGCATCTCCTTACAGAAGGGTGGAGGTGAAGAGATGAGCCAGTCAGGGTGCACCATGAAACATTCAACTTTCCTCTAATTCTTTAATGCTTCCTCCCTGCCACCCTAACCCCCATCACTCTCATGATGCCAATTCCACCTTACAAATCCAGCTAACTGAGAGCATGTACACTGGTGCTGATGGGAACTGGACACACTGAATCCAGGACAGATGAAGCTTTCAGGAGCTGTGGTGAGAGTGGCGATACCAGGAGGGTGAAGCAAAGGTGAGATAGAAAGGGGAACCGATTACAAGGTTCTACATATAACACTCTCCCTGGGAAACAGACAACATGAAAGTGGTTGCAGTGAGACGTCAAACAGTGTAAGATATGACAAAATAATTATAACATATAAATTATTAAGGGTTTATAGAGGGAGTGGGGAGGGAGGGGAAAGTGGGTTGCTGATACTAAGGGCTCAAGTAGAAAGCAAATGTTTTGAGAATGATGATGGCAACAAATGTACAAATGTGCTTGGCCTACAATGGATGGATGGATGGATTGCGATGAGTTGTATGAGCCCCCAATAAAATGATTTCATAAAAATTGTTCACTATAGATTAGTAAGAAAGCACACATAAACCCATGTTTCCTTTGCTCATTGTGTACTTTGGCACTATCTTACATTATTACTAGTCCTTTCATTTCTTTTGAGCTTTCATCATTCCTTCTATCCCTTCCAGGAATAGAAGCCAATTGGATGCCACTTGAATGAAGTGCTATTCCTCTCTTAGAAAAGCACCTGTTATATTTGCTACCACTTTTTTTATGGTGTTTATTCTTTATACAGCTCCTGATCAAACACTGATTCAAACAAACTGATTTCATTATTAATTTATTGGTTCACTTTTAAGAAGGAACTTAGTTCAATTAATCAAACATCGCATTTTATGGATTCCCTACTCACAAATAGGGTTCTCAGCAACCAATTATTTTCTTCATTAGATTTTATTCTCTAAAATTGCTTTCTCCATCATCAGTTATTAAGATCATGATAAATGAAGAAAAGTTGAGTTTTCAGGTATTTTGTCTTGTGTGGATCCACAATCAATGCTAAAATGCAGCAGTCAGAGATCAAAAGACCTGTTGCATGAATTCACCTGTTGGTGAATCTGCTGCACAAGATCTCTTCAGGGTTTTGACAATCAAGGATGTCACTAAGGAATGCCTGACCCTAGTCAGGGTATTTTCAAGTGCCTCTTGTGAATGTGAAAGCTGGACATTGAATAATGAAGCTCATCAACGAAATTATGCATTTGAATTGTGCTGGAGAGTAACATTGAAAGTACCATGAACTACCAAATGCACAAACAAGTCTGTCTTGGAAATATGGCAGGGCCAATGTGTTCCTAAGCAGCAAGGATGGTGAAACTTTCTTAAGCAATTTGGGAAGGTTTCAGGAGAGACCAGTTCTTGTAGACATACAGCATAGTTGGTAAAGTGGAGGGCCAGAGAAAGCGGGGGAACCCCTCAGGCTTTGAAGCCAATGTGAGGGTGGTGCAGCACTTGGCAGCATTTGTTCCCTGATGCGCAGGGTGACAACGGTTTGGAACCGACTCCATGGCACATAGCAATAGCAACAACCATCAGGCAGTGTACTTTCTTTTAGACTTATTATAATATAGCCCTGGCATAAATAACTTGCCAGTCTCTAATCTTTCTGTAGCCTGAACAGGAAAGATGGAGAAAAGGCCTCTCAGATCCAAGAGCGTGATTTAGGCATGGAATTACTTACGCAGACACAGATACAAGGTAGCAACTGCACTCAGCTTCCCACACCTGATGTTAAACCATTGTTGTCATTGCATATGATATCTGAATGTGATCTGGGCTTCACAGAACTTAGGAAAACAGGTTGGGACACAGAGTTAATAAGCATTTAGAGAATAGGCTCCTTCCAAGATGTCAGGGTAGGCTTGGGTGCAGAGCCTGTTACATGGTCAAGCAGAGGTTTGGGTCCTTGCTGCTTCAGTTGTCTTTTAATATGAGGGTCTGTGGTAGTCATGTGCTTATGTTAACTTTATAATTGAAATGTAGGGGTGGAGTCTGGCCTGTTAATCAGGAGAAAGCCATTGAGTAGCTGATGAGGCCTCTGTGTAGGCATGGCTTTCACCTGAGACTCCTGGGAAATCTCACGATATTTCCCTCATGAAGATGAGAAGCTATCTTCCCCAGTTGTTGGGAGTTAGTTTCAGAGATGATTAACCACAGGCAACACAGAATGGCGGTGGCTGGGAGGCTGGAGTAGCTGGTGGAGAGACCACACGGCTTTGCCCTGATGAAGACAGACCTCTGAAGCTGGAGTGGCATGCTGTTGGTGGACCTGAGCCCTGGAAGCGAGGAGCCATGGGGAGACCCCTGCCAGCGCCAGAATTCTGCACCCACTGACCTGTGACTTCCTGAGTTGGAAGCAGACTTTATAGACTGATTTTGGGCATATGGGTTATTATTGGACCTAGGACTTTGCACTGGACTGGATTGGGATGCCTTCTTAGGGTCACATTTCTTTTGTATATAAACCCTTTCCTTATACCTATATGCATGTCTCTGAAATTTGTTCCTCTAGTCTATCCGGACTAACTCAGGGTCATTTGAAGGAAGGAAGAAAGAGGAGTAGGGCCAGCATTGAAGAGGGGAGTTTGGAACATGGGACCCTGACAGCTATGGTAGCCTGTGGATTTCTTGGCACCATCCAGCATGACTTAATAGATACCCTTCCTTCAGGTCACTCCTTCCGACTTGCAACGAATTCTATTTGTTTTTATGGGATTATTTTGTCCTCCCACCACCTTCTCTCATGTGGTTCAAAAGATATGTTGTAGTTATTCACCTTATTACTTGTGAATATGATTTATTTGGAACCATTGCTTTTGCAATGAAGTTTGTTAACTAATATGATTGGGGTCTATATACGAAAGAAACACAGAGAAGGCAATTAGTCATATGATGAGAGTTTTGCTGCCACTACAAACTAAGATATAATTTGGCTTGTAGAAAATGAACCAGATAAGAAAGGATCCCCCAACTTCAGAGTTTAGAGGGAGTATTACTGGGTTGACATCTGTGGTGGTCATGTGCTTATGTCAATTTCATGATTGAGATGTAGAGGTGGAGTCTAGCCTGTTAATCTGGAGATAGCCAGTGAGTAGACAATGAAGCCTCTGTGTGGGCATGACTTTCTCCTGAGATTTCTGGGAAATCTCGTGGTATTTCCTTGGTGAAGATGAGAAACCATCTCCCCAGATGTTGGGAGTCACTCTCTGAGACAATGAACTATGGACAAGACAAGATGGTAGCATCCGAGGAGCTGGAGGAGCCAGAGGAAAAGCTACTTGGCCTTAGCCTGATGGAACCAGACCTTTGAAGCTGGAGAAGCCACATGGAAACCCCTGCCACTGCTGAGTTGTTTCTACCACTACTGGATGCTGTTGATGGACCCTGAGCCCTGGAAGTGAGGAGTCATGGGGAGCCCCCTGCCAGTGCCGGGATTCTGCACCCTCTGACCTGTGACTTTGTGAGCCAAACAGAGACTTTATAGACTAGTATTGGGCATATGGGCTAATATTGGACTTATGACTTTGAACTGCACTGGGTTGGGATTTCTCAGTGTTCCATTCCTCTTGTATATAAGCCTGACCCTTATATCCATATGCATATGTATGAATTGGTTTCTCTAGTATATCTGGACTAACACATTCTGGTATCCTAGGAATGGGGTACTAGAGAAACAAATCATAAAGATGGAGGGTAGATGTTTGTTTGACTTTTGCTCTATGGTATTGTTACTTCTTTGGCTAGCCAGAAGTCAGATATGTCCCTGCAGTTTACTAAATTGTTTTCTGGAAACAAGATGGGAAGTTAAAGCTTTGATTATTTTGTTTGGATGCTGTCTTTGGTTATTCCTATATAAAATGGGAAAAATGAATGTTGTTAATGTATATCTTGAGGTCAGGGGCAAAAACCGCCATTTGAATATCTCAGAATCTGTCCTGCTCAAGGACAATGGTAAAGAAGGTCAGAATGCCAGACCGAAAGCATGGATCTGTTTTGATGCCTTTGGAGACCTAATTCCATGTTTTTTGCAAACAGAGTAGTTTAGATAAGGATATAGATAAGCTTAATAAGTACTGACCTTGACTTTTTAAGTAATTAAGTTTAATTTCTGACTATGCTGTTTATACTGATTTTTATGCCTATTAATATAAATATAAGGATGTATAGAAATGTTTATTAGGGAATATGAAAAGAGAGTTTGTAAATCCAGTTGCTTCAAGCCAAGCATTGACCTCTAGAAGGATTTAGGACTCAGGTTCAACACATCTCTGAAAAAATTGTCCCCACCCAGTCTTTTGGAGTACTCAGGATATTTGCATTCTGAAAAAAAGGTCAAATTGACTGATTGAAGAAGGATGAAGTCTGTTTCCTTGGAAAATCTTGACTAGTGATTATTTTCAGAAGCGAAAGAATCTTGAACCATGAAGAACTCCTCTCTGGGGTGGAATGTTAAAGGAAGCCTGTGGCAGGCTGGAAAGCTTGTTAGGTGATGACCCAGATCTATTCTTTGAATTGAAGAAGGAGAACTGCAGCAATAAAGAGACAGTTTGAGTTTGGCCACTGACACACGTGGACTTGGTTCAGAGGAAATAAAAAAGATGAGAGTGGGTTGACTGGTCTGAAGTTCATGACCTAGTATGAGAAGGCTAGGCTTTTTGAATACTGTGATGGGACCATAGTCTAAAGGGAAGATGACCAATGGATACCCTGGTGAAGGTGAGACAGTCCACATTGAGTTGACCAGAACCTGACCAGAGGAAGAGAATCTATTTAAGCCTGTAAACTGGTGCATATCGCTGCTGACTTTATGGACAACCTGTCCTGATTTGACTATGCTAATGGATACACACTTCACAGGTTTCCAACTGGAATGAAGAGTCATCATGTTGAAAGATATGATTGTTTCCTCAGTACACTGGGTTGATGTAAGTGGACTACATAGAAATTGGATACTCCAAATTGGGGGAAATAAAGGCATGAAGTGGTTGATTTACAAATTCTCATAGGTGAGAGAATGTATATTCATAGGATTATAGGACCAAGGTATAGATATTATATAACTGCAATTATAAAGCAAAGGATATATTTTGTTTTGTTCACTTATAGAATGTTATTTTTAAATGATGATGGCACATGTTGAATTGTATACATTTTAATTTTATCCTTTTAGGCATAGATTTGGCTTTATTGTTTATTTGAAAGTTATATATGGCTACAAATTTATGTGAAAGTTTGAAATCGACAAAGGGTGGTCTGCTGTGGTCATGTGCTTATGTCAATTTCATGATTGAGATGTAGGGGTAGAGTCCAGTCTATTAATCTGGACAAAGCCATTGAGTAGCCAATGAGGCATCTCTGTGGGCTTGGCTTTCTCCTGAGACTTCTGGGAAATCTCTTTATGTTAGATTGCTAGATTCCAAAATAGTTTCTGGATCTTTTGTTTACAAAGCCATCTGATTGCAGTATTTGTCACAGCAGTCTTAAAAAAATGAATATTTTTTAAAAGTTAAAATGAACATCTTAATACTAGTACTATTGAAATGATAATCAACTCAAAGCCTCTCAAAGTTCACAGCTGGCCTTTTATAATTGTACAAGAATACTAGGGGACATTAGCAGCCAGCCAGCCAGACTGACTCACGGAACTCCTATACACAATGGAACTGCTAGATTCTGCCCCTTCCTGACATTGGCTACATACTGGACTGGTGTAATCCCCGAAGTGTGCACTGACTGATTTTTCAGAAGTAGTTGTGGGCCTTGCTGCCTAGTCCATTAGTCTGATACTCAGCTTAAAGCTGTTTAGCCTCATAGCAGCTCATAAAGCCTCCACTGAGAGAAGACTGCATGACATTTATTTGCTAGGAATTAAATCTAAATCTCTCAGAAGAAAATTCAGGTACCTGAATATTATCCTGAAGCCTGCAGGGACTATTGGTTTCTTCTTTCTTACTTACCCATTGAACGCCTTCTTCCACCTATTCATCCAGTACAGCTTTCTTATTTGGAGTTCTGTGTATTACATCACAACTTTCTTTCATCCAGGTCTGCTTTCCCCAAACCATGCTGTTCCCAGGTGATTCCTGAGCTGACATGTCTCTGTGCTTCCTTCACAGTGTGTCCTAGGACAGAGTGTTGATGGGTGGTACTTTTCACCTCGGCATTACCAGAGAAAAGCTTTGTTTTACAGAGGCGCATATCTCCTTGGGATTTGTCATCACTCTGGGACAAAATGTGAACTCTTTGATGTGCTCTATCTTTTGCATGACATCTCATGTGCTTCAACAACACAGACATCACACTTCTGTATATTTTAGATGACTTGCCCACAAACTTGTGAGCAAGTCATCTAAAATATTACGCCTGAGCCCAAGTTAAAATCAATCTGTCTACTGATGACCTGCCGGGGCACAGTGGAAATAAGCACACATCTTGGTGCGGTTTAAAAAATTTGAGCAAAGAAAAAATGTGAATCTAAATAGAGCGCTTGGAAATAGCTGTCTCCTTTACCATTAGTGGATGGAACCGCAAATCAAGGGCCAGTTTCATCTAGGCTGACGACAGGTCCCTTGGACATGCATCATTCTTATCTGAGCTGCATGGGTACCTGCCTGGTTGGGGATAGAATGATAGCACTATTCTTCAACACAAACTCCCATTAGGTAAGTCTTGATAAGTGAATATTCATTAAATGCTTGGGAAAGTCAAATCCCAAGACTATTAATTCTTTTGAGAATGGCTTTATTTTATTAATTGAAAGGGTACTAATTAAGATATAAGAATAGTTTACTTTTTCACAATCAGTGTTAGCAACATTACTGATGGTACAATGTAACATAGTTTCTACTGGCTATGCTTTCCAATTACCTTTTAGTTACTCATTCACTAAATGGAATCAAAATGCATGCAACCTAAAATATTATACTTAAGTGCAGGTGCATATGAATTAATGGGTTCCATAGAAAAATTTGGAAAATTGCATACAAAATCTTACTTGCCAAATCCCTGAGAATCCTGGCTCAGTCAAGCTTTCACAAATGATGAAGCAAATCTTACCTTTTCTGATTTAACAAGTAATATGCTTGTGTTATTAGAAAAAATATATCTCTTGGCTTCTATACTTGCTCTAAATTAAATATTCAAAGCTATGCAGAGTTTGTTATGGACGGCACAGTCAAGAGTCTTTGTATAGTGAATAAAAACAGCCAAACATCCTCTAGCATTATCTGCTTTTCATCTATATTCATTGTAGTAGAAGGGGAAATTAGAGACAATTTGTTAATAAAGAGTCTTTACTAACAGAATTCTAGTTAGCAAAATACCCACTATAGCAAGAAGAGAATGATATCTGCATGATAAAATACCAGAATACTTTCAGATGAACTTTTATATTTCACAGATATTTTTGATTCAAAATTATACATGAGCATTTAATGTCAAATTTCAATTTCTTCAAGAGTTCAATCTTCTTGAAAGAGTGATTCTCATTTGTAGATTATAATTAATATTCCTCCATAGCATCATCAGGGTTCTAAAATTGCTGGAATATATGTTAAGAAATGGTTGTCGGTTTTCAGTCACTAGGAATGCATTGAGAAAAATAGTGCATCCCTTAATAATGTATGATAACAAAATAATAGCTAACTTATCCATATTCTTTCTATCTACTGATGTTATTTTATTATTAAAATTATGTGTGTAATATTGTATGAAAGACTACTCATGGACTAGTTATAGAAAATTAAGTGAATAGAAAAATCTGAGATTAATATTAGTCTTGATAGAATCATTTTCTTTTCTGCTGGAGAACTTAGAGAGATTGGACCAAAGGCAAATATCCATCCATGTGTATCAGTAAATAAAGAATATTTTCTTTCCTACTTAAATTCTGAACTTAGAGATAAAAAGAGGGCCGTAGATACAAAAGTGATAAATTATCGATGTACATTTCATGTAGCATAACATATGAGTTGAGATTCAAATTTTAGTTTTCAAATATGTATACTTAAAGATATTTGTTTGAAGAGGCCATGGTGATCAAGTGATATAATTGCCACTTTTCATTTAGGAGGTTCAAGTCGATTCCTGACCAAGGCATCAAAAGAGCAGCCAATACAGGGAAGGCTGATGTGTGCGTGGATACTGAACAGCTTGCACAAAGCTTTCAGATTAAGGAGCTCTAAAGAGACCATGGATTACAAAATTGGTAGTTCAAACCCACAAGCTGTTTCACTGGGAAACAAGGCTTCCATGAAGTTTGCTAACTGCAGCAATCATGTTTAGGGTCAATGTATTAGTCTGGGTAGACTAGAGAAACAAATTAATAGACACATATATGGATATAAGGAAAGGTTTTTACACAAGAGAAAGGGAACACTGAGAAAGCATCTCAACACATGCAGTTCAAAATCATAAGTCTTATATTAGTCCATATGTCCGATACCAATCTATAAATTCTCCTTCCACCTTACAAAGCACATGTGATGACACCAGAACAATCATAGGTGAGTAGGTGCAGAGTCTTGTATGTCTGGTGGCAGTAGAAGCATCTCATTGCTTGCCGGGGTCTCACCGTGGCCTCCTGAGCATCTCAGCACTGGCAGGAGTCTCCATGTGGCTTCTCTGGCCCCAGAGTTTTAGCTCCAGCAGGACAAGCCCAAGTGGCCTCTTCTCTGGCTCCTCCATTCTCCAGGAATCAGGATCGATCAGCATGCTGTCATCTCATCTTGTCAGTAGTTTGTCATCTTGGAGACTGAGTCAAGCCTCTCTGCTCTAATTGGGAAATACCCAGAATGAAACTTCCCAGAATTCTCAGGAGAAAGCTATGCCCACACAGAAGTCTCATTGGCTATCTCCAGCTTGACAGACCAAACACCATCCCTAGACTCCCAATCACGAAATTGACATCAAGTACATGACCACCACAGTTACTGTACATAGAACTAGCTTGGATGGCAGTGGATGATGTGTGTTGGAGGGGTATTCCGTCTGAGTCCATACATTTGCTGTGAGTTAGGGGTGGAAGTGAGAACGGCCTCCACACTCTTGTTGAATCACGTGAATGATGACATCTTCGTGGGCTCTGATAAATCAGTGTCTCAAGTATTCTTGTGACCGCCCTGGGGGTGTTTATTGACAACATTTCTTCTTTTCACATTACATTTTAACTAAATTTTAAAAATAATGCCTTACAGGGATAGTTTTGTTCAATTTTTATCTTATACATAATAATGTGATGCATGCCCCTACTAGAATATAAATTTGTATAAAGCTGAGATACAGTATCACTATGAAATGTGAGTTCAGAAAATAAGCACAAGTGCTACAGAGAAATCGTTATATGTTATCCATTAGTTTATGCACCAAGAACTTTATCTTCTGTTCCAGCTTTCCAGAACAGAGCCATGCTTTTATTTAAATTTGGAAGTTTCTCAGGTCTAGAAGAATCAGACTAGCTTATGACCATAGGTCTTCTATTTCTTTCTTAAGATTGTGATTTGGGGTTTGCAAAGGACGTTTTGGGAACTTGAGTAAAGACATTCATCGTCATTATTATGCCAGACTTTGGGGTGAAGAATGGCGAGATGAATTTCTAGGTTTAGCATTCAGCTTGCGAGTGAACTCTGAATCTACAATCAAACCAACAATTATCCAGTATCCTGATTCACGATGATTCCATGGTGTGGAAAGTAAAACTGCCCTCCATGAAGTTTGTAAGTCTCTTACCTCTTGGAAAAATAATTTCCAGGTCTTTCTTCTGAGGTGCCTCCGTGTGGATTTGAACCGTGAAATTTTCAGAGTCATCCGCATTTCACCATTCTACCACCTAGAGATCCCTAACAAAGACCTACTATAACACTTAAAATGTTATCATTAGAAATTGAAAGTTGTCCTCTGTAACCTTGGTTTCTGATATTCTTTGAGGGACATTAAGCTTCCTTGGATCCACCATGAATGACACATAACAAATTATTATTAAGTTACTTCCTATTATTATTATTAAATTCTTGAAAAATTGTCAAACTCAAACAAAAATAATGAGTCCCTTCATTTTGAGATCTTATAAATGTAAGAGCTTGGACACATTGCACATGTATTCACATTTTTGTTTTAAATTTAGAGTACAGCTTAGAAGGTATTTATTAGCCTCCTTAACCCATTTATTTTAAAAAGAAGGAGGAAGAGGAAGAAAGAGAGCCCCCAAATGGGGAATTGTTTCGCTAATGTCAAAGGAAATAAGCAAGAAAACAACTCTACTCTCTCGAGCGCAGTATACTTTCATTAATGCATGAGGCCAAGATTTAGAGCTTGAGCCTAGAGACCAAAGAATGACTTTTTTCAATTTATTTTTTGATAGAGTGAGAAGCCATGAATGACCATCAAGAAAGTTTCCTAAGTCAAAATTCTCATTGTTCCCAATTGTAATACCTAGCCCTGGGCTCCGCACTGTCCCAGCAGTTCTTCCTTCATGGGTGATTCATTTTGCCTTCACTGGTAGAAAATAATGGTTACTTTGTTCTAGCTGAGTTGGTATGCAGATACAAAGAAGAATGCTGGAATAAGACTCAAAGTCTAGCCTTAAAAAGGAAGGAAAACTTTTTACTAGGTCACTTGTGGCAGGTCTATTTTTAAACACCCTAGTCAAGATACCTGATTTGACATAATATTTTATGATAGGGGCTAGCTTTTATATGAAAATATTTCCAAAGAAATAAAAAATTAAATCTATTTAGTTAATAAATTGAAAAATGAATTATAGCTGGTACTGAGGCTATCCTGAAAAGTACAGAATAGACAATGACCATAAACTTAAGGAAGAAGTATTAAAATGGAAATTATTTAGAAGTTGGTTACTCAAAAGAGTTGACCTTGGATTAGAAACCTGAGCATTCTCTGAGGTTGTTGGAAACAGAGAAAATTCAGTCTGCAAGGTAGAACCACAGAATAAAATGTTCATTGCTAACATGACTCCTAGCAATTTGACTGTAGCATTAAACATTATGAACATTAAAAGAACAGCTGTTAAGTACAAAATAGAATATGCTACCCAGTCCTGCACTAGCCTCACAGCTGTTACTATAGTTGACATGCTGCTGCAGTCACCGGATTCCCGACGTGGGTTACACAATTTGCTGCTAACCTCAAGGTCATCAGTTCAAACCCACCAGCCATTCCTAGGGAGAAAGATGAGGCTTCCACTTGTGTAAAGACTTACAGTCTCAGACACCCACAAGGGCGGTTCTACTTTGTCCTGCAGAGTCTCTATGAGTAAGAATATATTCCATGTGGAATACATCATTTCTTCTGTGGTCTCCTGTATACATCGTGCAGCTTGAATATATTTCTGTGGTGACTGACAATACCATGGCTTGGGTCAGGTGCACCCTACTGCTCAAAATAACATCTTTGCTTTTTAACACATTAAAGTGGTCTTGTACAGTAGACAGCAGTTCTGCCTAACACAATATGCCATCTAATTTCTTGTTTATTGATTTCTTGAGTGTTCACTGTTGATCTGAGTAAGATGAAATCCATCACCATTCAAACTTTTCTTGGTTTATCATGACGTTGCCTGTTGATCTGGCTGGAATCCATAGTGATGGTGATAGTTTTTAAGCATCATCTGTAAGTGCTCTAAACCCATTTGGCTTTCAGCAAGTTAAGTGTGTTATCTGAACATCAGAGATTTTTCATGAGATTTCCTTCTTTCCTAATGGAGACTTTATCATGTATCCCACTATATCAAGTTTATGAATGATACTTTATGAATGATAAATATGAATGAAACTTTTATTAACTGGTCTTCCTTATAATCATAGAGTTAGTATACTATCACAGACAGCATTGCATTTCAAGATAGAACTTGAAATGTTCTTTTGGATGATGAATATGATACTATTCCTCTTGAATTTGTCATTCTTAGCATAATAAATACTCAATCTTATTGAGTAAGTATGGTGACTGGATTCAACCCTGATGCACATCTTTCCTCTTTATGAAATGTACTGTATGCCATGTTTTTCTATACTGACTCAATCTCTGCACAGATTCTGCATGAACACAATTATGGCAAGTGTTCTGCAGTTCGCATTATTCACAGTTTATTATGATCCACATAGTTGAATGCCTTGGAACAATGACTAAAACACAAGTCAGCATCATCACGGTATTTGCTACATTCAGCTAAGATCCATTTGATAGTGCAACAATATTCTTTGTTCCATGTCCCCTTCTGAATCCTGAATGAGTTTTCAGCAGCTCTCCATCAAAGTGCTCATACAGCTGATTCCGAGTCATCTTCGGCAACATTTTACTTGTACACCACATTAATATGCTGTTCAAGATTTCTCTTACATCATCTCTTCCATGTGCTTTGACTACTCTACATTCAAGAGAAAGTCCCAGAGTCTCTTTTGATATGCATTTTGGTCTTTCTTTTTTAATGATCTTTTAATTTCTTCTGGTCTTGGGTCATTAATAGTCATTTCTTCAAATCTGGTCACTAAATTCAAATGTGATATACTCCAGGCCATATTTTGGCTCTGATAGAATTATTTTAATTTATTCATCTTCTACACAAACTTGCATAAGAGAGAGCATCTGATGGCTTGTTTCACAATAGATCATGGTCTTGTTTTGGCTGATGATACTGAGTTTCCCCACTCTCTTTTCCCACAAATTTTACATCTGAATATTTCACCTGTCAAGAGCTATGTTCATAGTTCATATTTATATAATTGCAAAGGAATATTGTATTTGCAATTTAGAAGTCATCAGAATGGCAAAATTCTATCACACTATCTCCAGCTTTTTTTCTTTTTCCAAATCATATTTTCCAACTATTGCTCTTCCTCTTATTTTAGCAAATTTCACATTCCAATCCCCAGTAATTATCAATCCATCTTTGTTTCATTTGATCAATTTCAGATCTAAAAAAGCAGTAATAAATCTTTAGTGTTTGATGCATAAATTTGAATGATACTTTTATTAAATGGTCTTCCTTATAGTCAACTGATTAAAAATGATAAATATCCACTCTTTTAGCTCATTAGCAGCTACCATATCAATCTAAATGCTTTATACTTCATATTTGGCTTCCACTTTTTCATTTTGGACGTTCATATAATCCATGTCATTATTCTTCTTAGGAGAAATTGACCACTGTTTTTTCTCATTTTAAGTCTTGCCTGATCAGCAAGTGAAATTCACAAAAGCTTAAGTTCTCTAGATTTTGAGAAGACAGCTCTTCTTTAGTTATATTTGGAGTGTTTTTCAGCCTCAGTGACTGATCTTCTGGCATCGACACTGCATCCAACACTATTCTACTGCTACTCATAAGGGTTTCCATGGATAATCCTCTAGAAATGGGCCACTAGTCCTTCTTCCTAGTCTGTTCTTATGCTGAAAACTCTGAGGATGCCTGCTCTCTCTTGGTGGGTGATTCTGCTGATATCTGGACTATCATAGCAACCCACAAGCCACCACAGTACAAAAAACTGACAGACAAGTGGGAGTAGCATTTGAAAGAAAACAATTAGTCATGATGTTAAATGGTTGGATCAATCAAATCTCCTTTTGAATCGTTGATAGTATCATGGCAGAATTTTCACCTTCCCTGTGGGAAAGTGATTTGATTCCCTACAAATGCAATTCATGATCACTGTCAGTGGAAGCTATCAAGTGACTGTGATGCAGAGGTACCAGCAGAATTTCCAGACTAAAACAGACTAGAAAGAATGACCTAGTGATCTGCTGCTGAGAATCAGTCATCAAAAATAGCTTGGATCACAGCAGGTGACCATGTCGCCAGTCAAGTGAATGGTACTGTTCATTCTATTGTGCATGGAGTCATCAGGAAATTGAGTGAACTCAATAGTGCCTAAGAACAACATCCCCTCCCAATTTTGGTTTTATAAAAGTTGCTAATAATTAATATAATTGACCTGTTTTTAGTTATCACTTATCTTTGTTAATTCAAATACTGATCCATTTCTTAAGGATAGTAAGTGAATGGAGATTAGAAGGCAATGATAAAGTGCAAGCAAAGTATCTATGGGACAGTTAATCAAGAAAAGTTGTTAAATTTCTATCACCACTAATATTTTCATTCTGTGAAGGTCTGTGGTAAGGACTAAGCATTTATTTTTATGTAACTCACATCTTCGTGATACCATTCAGGACGCACTATGGACTGACATTAATTCCAATTGATGGGCTATTGATCCAATCCAAGTTTTCTTTTGCCTTAATAACTGTTGGCAAGAGGATTATTTCATTAGCCTACTAGAATGGTCTACATCTTGAAAAGCATAGGTATCTAACGCCTTCATTTTGGTTTAATAGAAAGGAATTCAGATTAACAGCAAATGAGTTTTTAAAAACAGTACTAAAACTATTTACAAAATCAAATGATTAGTTAGCTGACTTACTGCTATATATCAAAGAAACATGATGGCTTATAGATCTTCCATAAGTATTGGTCCTTGAAAACTATATAGAAACTATTCACTGGTAAGGAGTGATACACAATATTCCAGTCTTTATGCCTTGCCTAATATAACTACATAATACAGATTTTAATTGCTACCCTCATAAGAATTTTTTTCCTTATTTGTTTTCTCTGAAACAACATCCTTTAATAGCACTAATACCCGTTCCCTACTTACTATGTATGTCCTGTGCTTTTACTACATTTTATCTACTATGGTCAATAACTAAGGTAGCCACTTATCACAAGTTTCCAGATGGAACTATTCAGCAAGAAGGGTAATGAGTCAAGCTGAGAGCTGATCCCGCAAAGCCAAAGAGAATACCTTTCAACTTTAGTAATAAGACTGCATGACAAAATACAGATTTGCATGTGTAGAGAATTTTTTGTCTCTCGCTTTCAAAAAGTGAATGCGTATAAAGTAAGAAGAGTGTGTATTATCAGTTATTGTCTTAGCTGTTCAGTGCTATGGTGACAGAAAGATCACAAGTAGAAGTCCAACCTCAAAGTTCTAGATCTTGGGGAAATTTTTCTCACTCATCAGTTCTGAAGGAAGACTTGGTCTCTTCTGCTCTGCAGTCTAGTTTCTCAGAAATCCTGCCTACAAAACTCCTTAGTCAGATATTCAAGCTTTTCACTTACCTTTCATTTACCCTCCACCAAACATTTGAACATAACTTAGATGAGTTTTACCACTGCAAGAAGAATGTCACCCTTTGTCCAATCACAAAGGGTTCAACAATTCCTATTAAATCTTCACTAGAAATATGTCATTCAATATTAATATTTCAAGGACTAGTCTATTATTTGTGTCATGTGTTCTCTAAAGTAACAAATACTCTCTATACCTTTCACCATTTCCTTCTGAATTCCTTTGCATCTGTAACCCTACTAACAATTACTCCAAGGCAATATAGGCTTTTACTATTGTTATTCCTGCTGCCATCTAGTCACTTCTAACTCATGCAGTTATTGTCATTGTTAGATGTCATAAAGTGGTTTGGATCCATTGCAACCCTTTTTACAATAGAAGGAAAACACTGCATAGTCCTGCACCATTCCCACAATTTTCCACGTGCCTAAGTCCATCTTTGCAGCTACTGTGTTATTCGATCTCCTTGAGGTCCTTTCTGGTCTTCATTCCCCTTCCACTTGACCAAGGACGTTGTCTTTTAGGAACTGGTCTCTCCTGGCAATATTTATAAAGTTAGTAAAATGAAGGCTTGTCATCCTTGCCTCTAAGGAGCCCTGTAGCTGTACTTCTCCCAAGATAGAGCTGCTTGTCTTTTACACAGTCCATGGTATTTTCAATATTTTTCTCCAGCACCACAGTTCAAAGATATATATTTTTCTTTCAGCTTCCTTATTCACTGTTCAATGTTTCCATTCATATGAGGCAATGGAAAATACCATGACTTGAGTAAGAAGTACCTCAGTCCATAAAATAACACCTTTACTCTTCACTACTCTATGAAAAACCTCTAGAGATGTTTTATGCAGCAGATTTACCTAATGCAATTCATCCTTTGATCTCTTGAATACTGCTTCCATGAGCATTGATAGTGGATCCAAGCAAGAAAAATCCATGACAATTTCAACCTTTTCCACTTACAATGAGGTTACCTCTTGATCAAGGTATGGAGATTTTAGTCTTCTTGACATTGAGTTTTAATTCATACAACAGGGTACAGTCCTTGATCTTCATCAGCATATCCTTCAAGCAAGACTTTATCATCTGCACATTGCAGGTTGCTAGTAAATCTTCTGATCTTAATGTTGCATTCTTCTTCAAATAAACCCACTTTTCTGATGATGTGCTCACATACAGACTGAATAAGTATGCTCAGAGAATACAACCCTGTCACACACTTTTCTGATTTCAAACTATGTAGGTTATGTTTAAACAACTTGTTATGTTTACACAATTGCCTCTTGACTCATGTATAATTTCCTCATGAGCTCAATGAGTGTTCTAGAATTTCCATTCTTCTCAAGGTTATCCGTACTTTATTATGGCCCACAGTTGAATGCCTTTGTATAGACATCGAAACCCAAGTAAATATCTTTCTGGTATTCTCTGCTTTTAGCCACAATCCATCCATCATCAGCAATCCAGCTTAATCTATGGGAACTCCCTTTTAAACACTGCAGCAACTGTCATTGGGTGAGTTAGTCCGGGTAGACTAGAGGAACAAAATTTCAGAGACACGCATATAGGTATAAGGAAAAGGTTTATATACAAAAGGAGTGGGACATGGAGAAAGCATCCCAGCCCAGTTCAGTTCAAAGCCATAAGTCCAATAATAACTCATATGCCCGAAATCAGTCTATAAAGTCTGCTTCCCACTCAGGAAGTCACAGGTCAGTGGGTGCAGAATGCTGGCGCTGGCAGGGGTCTCCCCATGGCTCCTCGCTTCCAGGGCTCAGGTCCATCAACAGCATGCCACTCCAGCTTCAGAGGTCTGTCTTCATCAGGGCAAAGCCGTGTGGTCTCTCTACTCCAGCCTCCCAGCCGCTGCCATTCTTTGTTGCCTGTGGTTAATCATCTCTGAAACTAACTCCCAACAACTGGGGAAGATAGCTTCTCATCTTCACGAGGGAAATTCCACAAGATTTCCCAGGAGTCTCAGGTGAAAGCCATGCCTACACAGAGGCCTCATCAGGTACTCAATGGCTTTCTCCTGACTAACAGGCCAGACTCCACTCCTACATTTCAATTATAAAATTAATATAAGCAGATGACTGCCCCATTGGGTAATTTTCAACACAATTTTACTTGTATGTCATCTCAACAATACTGTTCTATAGTTGGAGCACTCTCTTGGGTCACCTTTCTTTGAGTGGGCAAAAATATGGATCTCTTCCAGTCTGTTGGTCAAGTAACTGTCTTCAATTTTCTTGGCAAAAATGACCGAGGGTCTCTAGCCCTTTGACACCTGGTTGAAACACCTTAATTCATATTCTATCAATTCGTGGAGCCTTCTTTTGAGCTGTTTTCAGTGCAGCTTGAACTTTTTTCAGTACCATGGAGTCTTGCTCTAATATTACCTCCTGAATTGGAAGACTGCTGACTAGTCCTTTTTGATATAGTCACCGGTATACTCTTTCTCTCTTCTATTGATGCTTCCTACATCATTTGATTTTTTGCCCATAGAACCTTTTAGCAGTGCAAGTCAAAGCTCATTTTTTTTCTTGAGTTCTTTTGGTTTCTTTTTTTTTTTCTATTTTCTTTCAGTTTCATATTGCTGGATGTGTTCTACCCTTTTGGTCTTCTAATTCTAAGTCTTTGCACATTTCATTATAATATTTGACTTTGTTTTCTGAAGCTTTCCTTTGAAATTCTCTAGTCAGCTCCTTGATTTCATCCTTTCTGCCATTTGCTTTGTGACGCTATGATTAAGAGCAAGATCGAGTCTCTACTGACATCCATTTTTATTATTTTCTTTCTTTCCTGTCTCTTTTAAGAACTGTTTGATTTCTTCATGAATTATAGTCTGGATGTCCTCCCACAGCTCATCAGATCTTTTGTCATTAGTCTTGAATGTATCAAATCTGTTCTAAGTCGTTCCTTAAATCCAAGTGGGTTAGATTCAAAGGTCATATTTGGCCCTTTTAGATTTGTTTTAGCTTCCTTTATATTTATCCTGTACTTACATAGGAGCTATGAATAACTGATTGTTCCATAGTCAGCCCCCTACCTGGTTTCAGCTGGCGATGCTGAGTTTCTCCATTTTTTATTCTTATAAATGTAATCAATTTGATTTTTGTGCATTATACCTACAGAGAGTTGCCTTTTGTGGTTGGGGAAAAACTATATCTTCTATTAACAAATTGTAGGTTTTACAAAATTCTATCATATAATCTCCAGCTTCCTTTCTGACTCATAAGTGCTGTCAAATTGGTTCTGACTCTTAGTGACCCTATATACAGCAAAACCAAACTTTGTTCAGTCATAGGACATTTTCAAATAATGCCAATATTTGAGCTTATAGTTGTAGCCTACTGTATCAATTCATCTTGATAAATATCTTCCTTTTCCTCAAATGCTTTACTTTACCGAGCATGATGCCTATATCTAATACAGTGTGGTACCTTCTGAGAACATGTCCAAATTATGAGGTCTTCGTTTTTAGGAGCATTCTGAATTGACTTTCCAACACAAATTTGTTTTTTCTTTTTGCAAGAAGGCCTCACATTATTTATGAAAAAATTCTATGTAATCTTCTAATGCATATATATTATGGTTTTTTAAGCTCCATTGTATTTAATATTCTTTATGAACACCATAATTCACAGGTATTGATTCTTCCTCAATCATATCTTTAACTATATAGCTTTCATGTACATGAGTCAACTGAAGACACCATAGTTTGGGTCTGGCAGATCTTTCTTAGTTCTTCAGGTGGTGTCTTTGATTTAAAACATTCTAACAGAAGTATTTTGCAGTGCAATGCCTCATTTAATTTCCTGATAGGTGCTCCCAAGGACATTGATCCAAATAAAATGAAATCTTTAACTTAAAATTTTTCTCAGTTTACCATTATGTTGCTCATTAATTCAGTTATAAGGAACTTTATACTAAGACATAATCCATACTGGAAGTAGTCATCTATATGAAAGTCTTGGATCTTCACCAATAAGGTTTACACCTGAGTTCTCTTGACTATCAGCAAACAAGGTGGAGTCATTTGCATATTATTGGTTGCTGAGTTCTACCTTCCTATAATTCTGATGCTGAATTTGTGGTTCTTTTTCCTTAGCAATATAACTGAGTATCATGAAAGACACAACCCTGATTTTAAACTAGGCAATATCCTTCTGTTTCATTCAAATAACAGACTCTTGGTCTATATAAAAGTTTCAAAAGAGCACAAGTAAGTGTTCTGAAATTTCTAGTTTTCACAGTGTTACCCATAATTTGTTATGAACCACAGAGTTAAATTCCTTTGTATTATCAATAAAACAGAAGTAAATCTTTTTCTGTTATTCTCTGCTTTCAACCATTATTCAAATGACGTTAGAAATGATATTCTTTATTTCAGTTCCTTCTGTAAGTTCGTTATGAATTTACAGAAATTCTTTTTCAAAGTCCTATCACAATAATTTTTTGTATTATCTTCAGCAAAATTTCACTTGCATATGAAAATAATGTATCTCATTAATGTCTGAATTCAGTTGGTTCTTCAGAATGAGCACAACTATGGACATCCTCCAGTCTTTGGGCTGGAAAACTATGAAAACAAGCTTCTTGGCAAAGACAAGTGAATTTTCCCTGAGTTACTTCTACTTCTTGAGATAGCTCCCTCAGTATCCCAGCAATTCCGGAATCCTTGTTTGCTTGCTTGTTTCTGTGGTCCGTGCCTTCAGTGTGACTTACACATTTCCCTTTAACTTCATCGTACCTTGATCACATACTGCTGCTTGACATGGTGGGACATAGCGAGGTTTATATTTAACACCCTATCGTTTGTTTTCCCTTTTGACTCATTTTACATTTGATCTTTTTTTTTGTTGTTATTTTCTGTTGCTTTCTTTTGGACTGAACTTTTTCTGTATTTTATTGTTTGGGGTTTTTCATTTGATTGCTTTTCTTGGCATAGCTTTCTTTACATAAAGTCAAGGATAGGTAAGGAAATAAAAATAGTAACTAGATTAATATTTCTTAGTGTTTGGGCAGATATAGTTGGGGGATATAGTTATACTATTATTAATGAGTATAATAATGAAAAATATTCTAATGTTATTGTGATCATCATTTCACCACTCTTAATATGCCTAAACCTTTGAATTGTGTGGTATGTGAATTATATGTCAATAAAACCTTTTAAAATACGTTAAGAAAAAGTAAAGCAATAAAACCTGTGGTAAACTCAGTGGTCGCCCGTGTAGGAGACCCAAGTTTGATTCTCAGCCACTGCACCTTGTGGGCAGCCTCCATGGTCAATGAATACTTATTGTTGCCCTGATGATGGTTTCAGCAGCCCTTTCAGAGTAAGAGAGACTAGAAGAAAGGTAAAGTAAGTGATCTACTTCTCAAAATAAGCCTGGGAAAATGCTGTTGATTTTAAACTTTAAACTAACCTCTTACTGTATCGTGTTTGCACCCAGGTAGCACAGTAGTGAAAACAGCCGGTTGCTAATAAATGCATTGATTGTAAGTGCCAGCCAGACAAAGGTGTGACAGTCAGCTTCCATAAAGAGTTACAACCCTGGAGACTCCACAGGGTAATTACACTCAATGTGTCAGAATTGATTCGGCAATTATGAATTTTGTTGGTTTCGTTGTATCCTATTTGGAAAATTCTACCTTTATTTATCATTCTAGACCTATTTGCCAGTCCCTCTGTCCAATGTTCAATATCAGCAATTGTGTTGTAATGACTGATTGTCCAAAACCAAGAATTGCAAAGTAAGCCTGTTTTCAATTGAAACCACATGCAGGTTGGATGAAAGAGGTGGGATAACTAAAAGCAAGTGTCTAATGTATAAGTAATAGCTCTATCATACAAAAATTCAGTTTTCTTATTTAAAAAGAACTAGAAGTATGCACATTCATTAAAAACCCTAATTTTGCTAGTGGGGAGTCCCACAACAATGGTATTTTTCTTGAAATTATTTTCAAAAGTTTTGTAGACTGTAGGACTTCTTTTTTGAACATAGATCTATTTAAATCTTGGTAATATTTATGATCATTTACTAGCTTGTCTTGGTAGATGGACTGTAATAAAAAAAATAGTTGCTATCAAGTTGACTGAAAATTGTGGGAACACCATGTGTGTAAGAGCATGACTGTGTGTCGCCAGAATTTTCATTGTCACCTTATTTAGAAGTGGATTACCAGAAGGTTTCTCCAAAGCACCTCAGGGGGCTGAGCCCTGGTAGCGTAGTGGTTGTGCGTGGGACTGCAGCCCACTGGGACGGAGGTTCAATTCCAGCAATGGGGCTGGGCCTCCTACTCCCACCACCGGAGAGCAGTGATGCCCCCCCTCCAAAAAAAAAAACAACATCCAAAGCGCCTCAGGGAGAGCACTTGCTTGGCAGTAAAACAATCTAATCATACTCTACCCAGGATTCTATTATGTATCCAAATATTTTATATATATATATATATATATATATATATATATACACACATAACTTGAAACATACTGCTGTCTGATATAAAATAATAACTATACACCAGCATGGAAAACCAGTTAATAAATTTGAAAGATCAACAAATAAATTTGAATCATTTTTGCACCTACCACTATAGCTTATGAAGGAGAGATTGAAGAATTCTACCAACTGCTCCAATCTGGAATTGATCAATCAATTAAGATGGATTGATATGCTTCGTACTTGGAATGAAAAGTTGGAAACAGGGGGGAATGGGTCGGTAGTTGTAAACCATAACCTTGGTGATAGAAATGATGATGGCAATAGATGTACAAATGTGCTTTGCATACCATGGATGGATGTGTAGATTGTGATAAGAGTTGGATGAGCCCCTGATAAAATGATTTTTTTAAAGAAAAAATCCTGGAGATTGTATGACAGAAAGGTCATTCTAAGCCCTGACAGAATAAAGAAACAAAACAAGGCTACCTCACACTCATTGCCATTGAGTGGGCTCTTACTCCGAGTGACACGACAGAAGAGCCTGCATGGATATCTGAGAGTGTACATTTTAGTATAAATCTCTTCAGAAGTATAAAACCTTATCATTCTCCTATGGAAAGGCTGGTTAGCAGCCCAACACTTAAGCCAGCACAGTACTATTTACAGAATACGAATCAAAACATTTCAACAAACAGATCCACTGCTAGAAGCACTCCCTACTATTTGCCAAGACATCTGGAAGACTGTGATCTGGCTGATGAACTGACTGGGAGAGATCCATAGTTGTGCCTCTTTCAAGGAAAGGGACCCCAGCAGAACCTAAAAATCATCAAACAAGATCATTAATATTACATGCAAGTAAAATCTCTCGCTAAAGTTAATTCAAAAACTTTGGCAGTAATATATTGCAAATAAATAAGTCACTGCAATCAAGTCAATTGCAACTCATAATGACCCTGTACAACCGGGGAGAACTGCCCCTGCAGGATTAAGAGACCATGACTCTATGGAAGCAGAAAACCTGATCTTGCTCCCATTGATTAGCTTCTGGCTTCAGAATGCCGACCTTGCTGTTAGAAGCCCAATGTGTAGGCACTATGCCACCAGGAGTAACTGTCAGAAATTCAAGGCAGATTCAGAAGAGGACATGGAATGAGGGACATCACCGCTAATATCAGATGGCTCTTAGGTGAAAGCAAGGAATACAAGAAAGATGTCTACTCATGTTTTATCCATTACGCAAAGACTGTCTAAAGTAGGGGTTCTCCACCTTGATAATGTTGTGACCCTTTAAAACAGTTCCACATGTTGTGGTGACCCCCAACCATAAATTTATTTTTGCTACTATACTACTTCATAACTGTAATTTTGCTACTGTTATGAATTGTCATGTAAATAACTGATATGCAGGATGTACTTTCACATTACAAATTGAACATAATTAAAGCATAGTGATTCATCACAAAACAATATGTAATTATACGTAATTAAATATTTATTTCTAATTACAAATCAATGGAATTTTGTCCTCACCCATGGTGCAGAATGGGTAACAGTCTGAACTTAACAAAAGTAAACTGCATTGCTACATTTTGCGACAGTAGGCATAAAAATTCAACATCAGTGTGAAGGTTGAAATAGCTTCTTTCACACCAGATCAGCACATCTGCATGTGGACAGATCCGCCTGAAGAGTGGTGTCTCAGTTCCTAATACCATCAGAAATAATGTGTTTTCCCGTGGTCTTCAGCGACCCCTGTGAAAGGATCATTCAACTCCCAAAAGGGTTGTGACCCGTAGATTGAGAATTGCTGTTCTAAGTGAGAACCAAACTGTGGATAACATTGCGAAACTATAACAATGGATTCAAGCATAATCATTCTGTGGATTGAGAAATGCCTCTTTCTGTTGTACTGATATTCATCAGAGCCAAGTCAAATGACGCCTAACAAAAAGAGCAATACAAATAGCATTTCTATTTATTTGTATTGCTACTACTGACAGGTGCCATTTGACTTGACTCTGAAGAATATCAGTACAAAAATATAATGTTTGAATTTTGAAATACTCTGTCATCCCTCTAAAAATGAAAGTAAATACATGTTAAATAGCAAACATATGAGGAAATGATTCCTATGTCAGGAGCTGGCTACAGAGTCAGTCATTTGACACCAAGACCAGTTGCTCAAAACTGTAAACATTACCACATCTTTGAAATGGAAGATTCTTCACTTGATTTAGCTTAAAAATTGTTATGTGTGTGGTTAACATGTAATGAAATTACTCTGACATGAATTGTCTTTCTAATCAGGAAATAAGGGACTTGAGAGTAGAAATCTTGTTCATCCCAGTGTCTTTCTTTTTCTATAGTGCTTAATTCAGTTCAATAATGCTTTTGCATATTGTTGCTTTTAAGATTTTTATCCAAACTTTCATGAGTACGTTATCACATCTAAGATCAAACGGGAATGTTGGTGAATGATTATTTCTTCACAGTTGATAGAAAACATATATTCATGCCTCTCATGTCCCCATTCCATATATATATGTAATGTTTTGTTATATATGTATATATATAATGTTTTGTTACTACTGATATTAAAGTAAGATTTTTTTGGTGTCTCACTGAAGAAAGGAAATTTTTGCCAATTGTCTTTTAAATACAGATTTGAAAATATTTGTATATTGAATTATTTTGTGTTTCTTGATCACCAAGATAGCAAGTGCCCTGGAATGTTTTACCAGTATTCTTGATCACAAAATTATCTTTAAATACTATGCTATTAAAAATGAAAACACTTACTTTTCCTCTGTAAGTAGACCATGTGAAAGAACAGAAACATGTATTCCATCTACTAATACTTGCTCTAAAAATGACGCTGATGGGCTTTCAAGGTAACGCATTTCCAAAGCAAATGGAATTGGGGAAGGGATGGCTTGACACCTCAGTTATTCCTCTCCTGTCAGCTGTCACTACGGCCCTAAATGTCCCAACAAACTAGAGCCACTATTAGCCGAGTCCAGGCGCTGCCAGCCGGAGGGAGGGGGACAGGAAAAGATCGTGTTACTCAGTGACAGCTGAATCTTTCCAAGAGAATTAGCTATCTAATTCCTCTATTGAAAATGTGTCTTTTATATAAAATTACAAGAGGAATAAAAATGGATATAAAACAGCTATTTTTACCAAGACCCAACAAGCTTTCTAATTCTCATACTAAGGTTTCGCTGTGTTTTAGGGTAGAGATTGGTGTATGTATATATATATATGTGTGTGTGTGTGTGATATATGTATATATACATATATATTCTTTAAAGCTATTGTAAGCTGTCAGTGCATTGCAATATAAATGCTAAGGCCTCTTTGCTAGCCCTATGGTGACATTCCTAATGCAAGACATGGAAAATTTAGCTGAAATCCAATCGTGTTTCTCATTTGATTTCTTCCTCCTTCTGTCCTCCAGATTCTCACACTGACCTTCACAGGAACCCTTATAAATAGTGAATCAGAACCCCTATAAACTAAACCGCTTGTCATCACACAATCTCCTGTTGTTTCCTTTGCTTCCGAGGTGGAGGGTTGAAATGTTCTTCAATGTCCTGTAGGATTCCAAGTTTAACTACCATAGTTCAACTACCCTGTTGCCCTTTGGTAGTGCAAACAGTTTGCAATAGGAGAGGTTGCTAGTTTTAACTCACACAAAGACACTGCACGGAGAAGCAGGCCTAGGCCTGGCCATCTACTTCTGTAAACTAGGACAGTCAAGGAAATGTGACAAAGCAGTCTGCAGAACTGTTCTGTAACCAGTTGGTGTATCTCTAAAGTCACAAGCCAAGAATCAAAACAAAGAGCAAGAAAGTTTATCAAAACTGTATGTCTCCTCTGGTTCTTATAATCAGCGTTGCCCTCTTCTCATGCTCTTCCTCTGAGTATGAGTCTTCCAAGTCTCCGTAATTGGAAGTATGATGAAGGATCAAGTTACTTCTAAATCATTTTGCTAGCACACTCAGTGAGTGTAACCATCTTGACCTTTGAAAAACAAACAAACAAAAACAAAAAACTCACTGTTATCTAGTCTGTCTCATACCGTCCCTACAGGACAGACTAGTGTTTCCCCCGTAGTGCTTTAAAGTTTGAGAGGAGAAGTAGGCAGTCTCATTTTCTCTCACAGAGGTCTTGGTGGCTTTGATGACAAGCCCACTGTGTCACCAAGGCCCTCATCTGGGTCAAGAAATGCAAAAATCACACAGACCTAAAAAAAATTGATCTCTCTGCTTTAAATGTTATTCTTCAGCAACAGCAGAACTACAAGACCTAGCCGAATCTTTAAAAAAAAAAAAAAAAAAACCTTCTTACCTGCCCCCCCTTTGGAAAAATATTTATTCCATAAGTTCTTTCCTTTTGTTTTACTCTTTCATGATGTTTTGTGTTTCAAACAGTTGTTTCAGATTTTGCCACTGTTGGGAATTTCAATAAGGTTTTAAGTCAGGTTTTTTCCTGGAGATTAAAACATCTCTTAACTAGGGAGCTATTTTCCATATTGTAAATCGTTAAGCTTCAAGTATTTTTAGGGGACTAGGAGATTAAACCACTGATAGGTCACCTCAACTCTTCTTTTAAGACACTTGGGTTATATAAGATTCTAGTTGAGGGAATCTCTTATTAAAATTACTTGGAGTTCTTCTCTGAAGACAATAATTTTAGGAGTAAGGTCCCAAATGATCTTCTTGCTTTCCCCATAGATTTGGAGAAGCATTTTTCTATTTTTTTCCATTAATGTCAAGCTGGGGAGTTGTATCAAGTTAAAAGCTGGGAATATTGGCCCCGAAGTGAGGATATACTCTAATTGCTACCTTCACAGAAGAAGAATTAATAATAATCATCCATCTTATTTTCAATTTTAAAATCAGCTTCTTTAGTCCTATCTATTAAAAGGCTTGATATGGAGACATTCAAATCTTATTGTGGATTTCTCCCTGCTCTATCCGCCAACATCCATACGAAGAAAGGCATCCATGGTGATCGGTAATACTCTAGTCTCTTGTTCCCTTGGATAAAGTTTTGACAACTTACTATGGTAATTAGTACTACAGCAGGATTTTTAGGCTATTTCATTGTGGAAGACAGAAAACTTGACAATTTCCTTTAAAAAAATATGTAGCATGTGACTTTTCTTCTAGTACAGAGCGTTTATCTTTTCATATCTTCACACTGAAGTACACTTATACTAAGCACTCATTAATGAAACTAATAACTGCTATAGTGTATACTTATAGTCTGTGACAAGTGCTGTTGTAATTTCTCAAATGTTGTTGTTGTTAAATATTGGTGAGTCATCTCCCACTGATAGTGAGCCTATGCCCAACAGAGCAAAACACTGCCCTGTCCTGTGCCATCCTCAGAACCGGTCTTAAGTTTAAGCCCGTTGATACAGCCATGGTGTCAGTTCAACTTGCTAAAACTCTACTTCTTTTTTGATATTTGGAGAGGTAGGTTAATTATACCAACCTGGCCAATAAACATATATGAGATTAATAAGGTCACAGTTTAAGTGAAGGGCAAAGAGCTAAGTGATTCTCAGCTTTCTGTTTCTTATTCTCTGATCATCAGACCAGTGTAGTGTGTAGCTGCCATGGCTAATTTTCTGCCTCAACTTGCAAGCTATATTGTATGCGGAACAACCCACCAATGGACCGTGTTCCTGTGGTATGAGGTTTCTTCAAGAACTGCTTTGCCACATTGCTTGCGTATACATCACTTGAGCGGGGGACTGTCAGACCCTGCCATCTGTGGGAATGTTGTGACCCACCCTGCTGTTTGCTGTCTCTGGGTGAACTGCCTATATTTCTCCACCACAGCTTCAGCTCTCTGCTTCCTTCACTTGTACCCAGCAGCCCATATGAGTTGAAGGACTTCCCGCATATTAACTACCTCACCAAAATGAGTTGAACTGAGCTCTGTATTGTACTGCTCTGTGGATTAACAGTTGCTTATTTCTTCATGTTGTATGCATCTATATCTATATATCCATTTAGATCATGTGCAGCAGATTTACTCAGTGAAAAGTCTTTTAATCTCTGTCCTGGTGATTCCATTAGAATTGATTGTGAATCCCAGCGAGATGAAATCCTCAAAGAATTCAATCTTTTCTACATTTATCATGATGTTACCTATTGGTCAAGTGGAGATTGAGTCTTCTTGATACTGAGTTGCAATCCTTCACCTTGATCAGCAAATGGTCACTTTCAGCAAGTGAGGCTGTGCCATCTGTATATTGAAATTTATTTATTTCTCCTATGTTGATGTCTCATTTTTCTTCATATAATTCAATTTCTCTGATTATTTGCTCAACATACAGATAGAATAAGTGTGGTGAAAGGATACACCCATTTCCTGATTTTAAGCCATGTAAAACTCCTTGTTTTCTTTGCACAACTACATCTTCATCCATGTACAAGCTAGTCAGGAGTACAATGAAGTGTTCTGCAATTCTGTTCTCAAGGGTATCCATTGCTTATTTTGCATGCGATTGAATCCCTTAGAAAAGTCAATAAATCAGATGTGAACATTTTCCTGGTATTCTCTGCTTTCAGCCAACATCCATCTGATGCCAGCAATGGTGCTCTTTGTTACACATCTTCTAATGATTCTAACCTGAACCATTTTTGGTTGATCTTCTGCAAAATTTTTCTTGCATGTGTTATCAGTGATATCATGGTCTCCTTTTTTGCATTCTTTTGTATCACCTTTCTTTGGAGTGCAATCTCTTCCAGTCAGTTGGCCAAGTAGCTCCCTTCCAAATTTCCCGACATAGATCAATTGATTGAAATATCTCAATTGGTATTCCTGTAGCTTTGTTCTTGGCTAATGCTTTCATTTTAACTTAAATTTCTTTCTTCATTACCATGGGTTCTTCCTCATATGCTATCTCTTGAAATGGTTGAATATTTACTATTTCTTTTTAATACACTGACTTTGTGTATTCATTCCATATTTTTGTAGCTTTTGTTTTGTTCGTATTTTTACCCAGAGAATATTTCACTAGTGTGACTCAAGGCTTGAGTTTTTATTGAGTTCTTTCAGTTTAGAGTATTCTAAACATTCTCTTTCTTTTGGCTTTTCTAACTTAAGTCCTTGTACATTTCATTAAATTTTACTTTGGATTCTCAAATTCCCCTTTGAAATTTTCTATTCAACTCTTCGACTTCATTATTTCTTTTTTGTGCCTTACCTACTTTATGTTAGGCAGGGTTTTCTAGAGAAACAAAACCAGGACGCTAATATTTTTATATATTTGTACAGATAGATTGTATATAATATATAGGAATATATAGATTGTTAGAAATAAACAATCCAAAAAGCAGTACAAATGGTTCACTGCAACTCACTTCTGTTACTGGCAGACACTGGCAGACTTGAGACTCCTTCAAGTCTTGAGGAGAGCTTTGTAGAGCTCCCTAGCCTAGTCCTTTGTAGCGCTATTCAGGTTATCAGGCCACAGGCAGCAAACAGAAAGGCAGGTCACCAATGCTCAGCCAGATAACAGGGTCTGATAGTACCCAGAACAAGAGATGCATACTCCAGTAGTATGGTGAAGCAGGTCTTGAAAGAACCTCAAATTACAGTGACATAGTCCGCAGGTTTGGTGTTCCACAGGTAGTGTAGTGAGACAGAGAACAAGCAAGGCAGCCACACACTGATCCAATCATCAAAGAACAAGAGACATGAAAGGGGTGACTCCCTGAGCCATTTGTCTCTACATTCCTCAATCAATCCCATACGTGTTCATGGGTCATATTGGTACAATAAACCTACCTATCAAAAGCTCTTTAATTAACAACATATTTCAGAGTCTCTACTAGCATCCACTTTGATCATTTCTTTTTTTTCCATTTTTTAATGATCTTTTTGCTTTCTTCATAAATGATGTTCTGGGTATCATCTCACAGCTCATCAGATCTTCTAATAGTAGTATTTACTGAATCAAATATGTTCCTGAGGTAGTCATTTAAAATGTAGGACATACCCGAGGTTGTAAAATAATTCTCATAGACTTGTTTTCATTTTATTCAACTTCAACCTGCACTTACATATGAGCAATTGATGGTCTCTTTCACATTCAGCCCCTGGCTTGATTTTAGCTGCTAGTATTGGACTTCCCATTATCTCTTCCCACAGATGTAGTCAATTTGATTTCTGTGTATTTTATCTAATTAAGTCCAAATGTACAGTCATCTTTTGTGTTACTGATGAAAGGTTATGTCTATATGCATGACATATATTTTATCCTTTTTTATCTTATTTTTTCTCCATACAAGATATGCATGATATATTTTAACATAATAGATTATAATTGTATATATTGTATTTGTATAGTATATGTTATATATCTAGTCCAAGGGGGTACCACCTCCCAAAAAAGATGCTCATCTGGTTTTTTGATGTGAGGGGATAGCGCATTTGGAGTTCATTCCACCAGCTCAGACTATTACACAAGCTTTCTATTTAGAGGTTCTGAAAAGATGTTGTCATGAATCAGCATCAACTGATGGCAGTGGGTTTGGGGTATTTTATTGAGTTGGTGTTAGAAATCATAAATTTAGAACACTAAATTGTGTGAAATAGCACCTGAAGTACAATAAAGCTTAACTATTGATATAATTTGGGACAATACTTCTTCAGTAGTATCATTCTCACCTTCCATGCCAGTGATGTTGGTTCAATCCCTGAGCTCCACATTTCGAGTAGAAATAGCCTCTGTCAGGCAGTGGAGGCCTGTGCATTGTTATGATGCTGAATGCATTCCAAGGAGCTTCTAAATGAAGACAGACTATGAAGAAAGAACTGGTGGTTCACTTCCGGAAAATGATTCAGTGAAAACTCTGTGAATAATAGTAAAAATCCCTTGTGCTGAGAATCTAACTTGAAAGCAGTCAAAAGCAATGTTATTATGCAATCAAACTAAATGGTTATTGGCTCCCTTTTACAGTAGAGAGCTTGAATCTCAAGAGCATTCGAGTGATTTTTGTTAGATACAGATTAAATCATTAGATTCAGAGGAATGCCAGGTCATACCCCAATAACCTGAGCTATGGGCTGCTTCTAAAGATATTTCTAAATGTATAAATACAAAGTCATAACTAAAATAGACACATTTGCAATTGATCTGAAGAGATATTGGCAAAACTTTATCAAATGACCTTTCTCAGTAAGCCTTGCTGCAGTAAGAAGCTGCAGAAGCAAAGTTGTTTGTCCTGGTGATCCGGAATTTCCACTAATGTCTCAGAACTGCAAGCAAGATCTTTTGAGTGTCTGTCTGCTTGAACAATCAGCATTAGTAAGAGAAAACATTCACCTCAAGCAAGCAGAGATTTAACGTGCACAAAATTGGTTCTAAATTGTCTGTTGTCAGAAGCCAGGTAATATGTTTAGAGAATTCTGGTCATTGATAATCAGTTTGTTCAGCAGATTTGATGAGCAAACTCATGTTTAAGAGAGGGAAAGAAAAAAAAAACTTAGATGCTATGAAACAATGCGAGAAAAACTTAGCCATGCACAAGTAAAAATGTGTGTGTGCATGTGCGTGCATGCATGTGTGCATGTCTGTGTGTGTCTGTGTGTAGTGTTTAACCTAAATGGAATGACACATCTTTTTTTTTTCCCCACCTGGAAAAGGTAGTTGTAGAATACCCTGACCCTTAGAAAAGAGCAGAAAAAAATCTATTAAAAAAGTTGATCAGAACACTGAGTAGGAAGTCACCTGTTTTTACCTTCAGATAACAATATAAAAGATAGGAACCATTTGTAAAAAAGACGAAGAAATGGCTGGTTCCTCCTGTTAGGTAGAAGGGCTGCATTCAAGAGCACACAAGGAATGAGGGCTTTTTTAGCAAATTCGGGGCAATTGAGGAAGATTGTAGTTTCTATAGTCTAGTAGATAAACTAAATTCTCCATAAACATTATGATTCAGTGCTTCCTATTGATCAATACAAGACTTAATGTTTATTTTATGGCATAGAACTGTGCTGGACACTACACACATGGCATAAAATAAAATAATTATAGTCCAAGTTCTTAAGGTTTTATAACTTTGTGTAAGAATGTAAACTCCATGAGGCAGGAGCTTTATCTATTTTGTTCATTTGTGAATTCTAGGATCTAAAGAAATACCATCTTAGGACAGGTAATTATTAAATACTTATCAACACTATTTAAGTGTTAATTTCCATAGGGTTTTAATGAATAATGTCTATTCCACTCCAGCCCTAAGATAATGAAAAACATATTCCCACAAAAACCTATACATGAGTGTTCATAGCAGTAATACCCACCACAGCAAAAACAGTCCAAATAACTATTGATGAATTAATGTGATATTGTATAAAGCCAATAAAATATTGTTAATCCATAAAAGGAAGCACTGATATATGCCACAGCATAAAAGAACCTTGAGAATATTATGATAAATGAAATATGTCAGTTATAAAAGACTACACATTAGAAGATTCCATTTATAGGAAATGCCCAGAATAGACTAAAACCAATAAAGGCAGAAAATGTTTTTGTCATTTCCAGAGGCTTGAGGGGAGTAAAGATGACTAGTTATATCAGCTAAAGGCATGGAGTTTGTCATTATCAAAACATTCTAAAATTGTTTGTGGTAATAGTTGCACAATCTGTGAATAGATGGAAATCCATTAAAATTTACATTTTAAATCAGTGATTGTATGAAATGTAAATTACATCTCAATAAAACTATTGCAAGTAAGAGTGATACAGAAAGACTAATCAATCCATTGATCTACAGCCTACTGGGGGAACAGGAAATATACCAATATATACCAATGCCAAAGTCAATTATCCTTGTACTAGCCTTACCTCATCCACCTATGTACAAAATGTTGAATCAATGGTCTTTTAAAGATTTTTGTAAGTGCTAAAAGGAAGAAAATTCTCAGTAAGAATAAGTAGTTTTCTCAACTCTGATTTCTTTTTATGTGGGAACATGCAGCCTCTCTCTGCAAGCTTAGGCATATCCTATGATCAGAGATCAATCTTGACCTTGATTATGGGACATTTATTGATGTCTCATTCAATGTTTCAAGTTGCATCATTTCCACTTTCCAGCTAGTCTGATTCTGATCTAATGTTTGAATGTAAGCTCTATTCTTGAGTTTAAAACCCTATGTGACCTTGTAGTCTTGGTCCTTGTCATTTTCTCTTATGTTTAAGCACTTAACCAAGACCAAGCCTGGGACCTTATCAGGTTTTTCAGATATTTTCTAGTTAAGTGCCTCTGACTAGCCTTTGTCTGTGCTTAAATCCTGGTCACCCTTTCCCAGATGCTAACCCATTGCTTTAGCATTCCTGCTTACCAAGCCCTCTGGAGGCATCATTGGAATTCAGTGATGCTTTATGCTTAGTCAGATGCCTTTCTTCTCTTTCAAGGCACTGCAGTCCAGTGGTCTGGTTGAACTTCTTTCAACCCCTATGGGACCTTCATGATTCTTTCCCCCCATATTCCTTACTTCTATGACACCATACTGATGAGTGCCTGGTGCATCCCAGTGACTCCAATCCTGGTACCACTCTTTCTATGTCCGAATGTGTTAGCCAAGCAATTTTGTCTAGGGAAAAAAAGTATGTCTTTTCATCAAATCAATCCTTTTAAGATATTCAACAATATATATTTATTGATTCAAGAAAAACGAATACACTATGAGGAGAATTATCAAAGGCATTGAATATACAAAATTAAAAATTAATGTTCCTGGTTGTAATGAAGATGTCGGTGATGAGAATGACTAATAAATTTAAGTGTTCACTAAGGATCATCATTGGTGAAATGAGATATATCTATTATCTTATTTATTTCTCATGGCAAACTTCTATTAAGTTTTTTAAATCTACATTTAGAGAAAACTGACACTCAGAGAGTAACATTGCAAGATTCAAATGTACAGCAATTTATTTCTTAATTTGAAGCTCCTCCTCACCATTTGATAAGGCCTAGAGAACTTAGATCCTTCTATTGAAAACTCAAAATACTTATTTCTCAAAATCACAAAGCAGTCTTGAAAGAGTTGCAAGAACTATGAAGAGACTTCTTACTCTCCTTCCTAAGATGATTTATCCAGGATCAGAAATTAGAGTTTCACAAGAAAAGGACAAAGGCCAGAGACCAAATCCAAGGGTATTTTTAAGGCAAGGGGGAGCAGGTGACTCTTGCATGTTCAACTAGACCCCTGGTTTTCTAGCCCAGGGAGTTTTGATGCAGAAAAACTCATGAGTTCCTCATAAGGGAAAGGCCCAAACAGTCTGAACCACAATATTTTTCCTTTTAGGCAGGGACCCTCCATAACAGATTTGGGATACCTAGATTAATAATGAGGACGATGGTGAGATAAGGACCCGTAATATGAGGACAGCTTCAAAATCCCTTGCTCAAGGGTATAATCACAAGGAGGCAGGCAAGCTACGGTACAGAAATGAATGGAGGGAGTCTGCTTGGAGTGGGGAAATGAATGGAAGGAGCAAGCACATCTAGCAACCTTAATGTATGGACTACCACATAACAATAACAGTTTTCATGAAGGCTAACATCAGAAATAAGAAAATTGGAATTAACTCAGTGACTTTATTGACTGAGCCAAAAGAGAAAGAAAAAAATCAAAAAAAGCTTAAAGAAGCCTCAAATATCATAGAATATTTAAGACCAGAAATAGACTGAGATCTTTTGAAATCTTATATATCACTAATTAATCTATGGTGTGCTTTCACAGAATGGCCATCTATTACCATCTCCCCTAGATGTTCTTGTATTCAGCATTTCACCACTTAATATATGGTGTGTTTTGAAAGGATGGTCATGTATCATCACCTACCTTACATGTTCTTGTAGAACATTGTCCTTCCTATCAAGAAGTAGAGACAGAATTTCTTCACCTCTTCTAAATGGGTTTGCAACCTCTGTAAGTAATAGGATGTGGCAAAAGGAACCCTGCACAATTTCCGAGGCAGAGTCATAAAAGGTGATGTGGTTTTTGCCTCATTAAAGGAAACATATTTAATCTTTAAAGAACCATCAGGTATTATATCTGATCTTAAGATCGCCATCTTGAACTGCTAGATGCAAACACTCTGCTCAGTAGTCCATATGAGCTTCCTCACAATAGTTTGTTTCTACTGCCAGCCCTGTTGACGGATGAGTCACCTTGAATTTCCAATCCCTTTATGACTTCCAATGACCATAGTTCCAGTTGACATCTGAAAGAAACTTCGGGAGAGGCTCCAAGCGAGAATCACCCAGTCAATTTCTTGTACTTCCCAGTGCACAAAAGTGAAAAATGGTTACATTAAAATACTAAAGCAATTTGATTATGCAAAATGAGTCACCTGAACACTACACAGAAAGAAAGAAAGAGAGGAAGGAAGGAAGAAAGGAAGGAAGAAGATGGTCACTGAGTTTGCAAGGCACAAGTTTTCTCTCCTCCCATTGTAGTTCTGAAGAACACTGCTGATACATGAAGCAGAGATTCTAGCCATCAGAGCAAGTTGGTGAGATAACCTATTTTCAGAAGTCCCTTCACTATTCATGCCATGAATTAAGCTTTTGTATATTGATAGAATAGTGGATTGAAACTTGTTTCTCGTGTTCACTTCAGCTTTAAAGATTGGAGTTCAATACTCCAGTATTCACTTCTTGACTTCAGTTTCAGAGAGGGCACATAACCCTTCAAGATGCTAGCATGGAATTTGCCAGAGTGATAATGATCAGGGAGCCCATTGGAATATGTGTATTTATGCTGAATGGCATAGCCACATGTTAGTGGAGATTGCAGATCCTGATGGTTTAAAAAATCCATTTTTTTTCTCAGTTTTGTTCTCAGGAGTACTCATCAACAAGAACAGTAGAATAATTGTTTTGAAGCTCTAGATTGTTATTCAGAAAATTATGTTAGGATTCCTGGATTCTGCTACCTTGTTCCTTTCACCTTTCCCCACACATTGATTTTTGCAAGTAATGTACCTTCTTTCTGTCTCAACTTCACTTGCAACTAAAAAGTCCCATAAAATATGCCATCTATGGAATTTTCAGGAGAAAAGTGAAGAGACTTAGCCATAACCTCCCAACCTATTCAGCACATCCTTAGCCAGCAACCTCATTCTCCTTTTGGCACACAGAGGACTCGGCTGAATCCCTTGCCCTCAAAAATGCTGTCAACATAATGAAAGTTGCGATGAAAATGAATCATTTCGTGAGCTTCCTACTGCCTCTGTTCTACAAAATCTTTGGGGGGAGGGGTATGTGGAACCTTCAATGTCTAAGCTGCCATTGACTCTGCACTCTCCAGATGAAACTGAGAAAATCCAAGAGGACTATTTATTAAGAAACAATGGGATGAAACCGTTTCTCAATATTTGTACCTAGTACCTCAAACTGGGAAAGATTCTCTACCTCTAATCTCTCTTAGTATCCTCATCCTGCCGCTGTTTTCCCATTTACTAATGAACATTTACATTTTCCCTGTAGACGCATACCCTGACTTAACTGTACGATTTTTATTTGTATCTGAAGTACCTAGAGTCAGATCGGGACATAATAAAGACTCAGGGGACATTTGAAGAATTATTATCTATCCTGCTTTAACTTTAAATAAAAAAGAGGTCAAACGTACAACAGTGCGTGGAAATAAACACCTGGGCACCTCAGGGAGGCCTAGTTATCTTTACCCAAAGGTTTGGAGTATTAACTATTTAAAATAAAGCAATTTGGACATGTTCTCAAATTTCCTAATAATCAAGGGAGGGGATAATTATAACCTGTTATTTTTATAGCTCTTCTGTATCTATCTTGTTGATTTTGAGAAATATTTTCTAAAAGTATTTGGCAAAACATTTTATTGTTATTTTAAATGTGAGGAAATGGAAATTCACCAGGAGGTGATGTTATTTGCCTACATAAACTGAGAGAAAGTGATAGGGCCAGTGTAAGAATCTAGAAGCCTAAAATAAAATTAAAAAAAAAAGAAGAATCTAGAAGCCCAAACTCCTAACTCCTACTCAGTGATCTTGATAGTAAAGCATTTTTTAAATTATAGGAAAAGGAAAAATCACTATATGTATATATAAATAATCAGTTGGGGAATCCTGATCAAAATGTAATATTTTAAGCTTCTATAATCCACCTCAGCTGAAAGGTAGACATTTTTCATTTAGAGGCCAGCGCTTTTAATGCTGAAAGCATTTTGCACATTCATGTGAACTGAAGGATGGGAAGTTCCCTGAAAAGGTTTGAAGGCTTAAATCAATTGATATTGGCACCATCAACTCGAGGGCTCATCCAAATCCATTACAAAAACTTCTCAAGCCAGCAGATTTGCAAATCTAGATGTGAAATTGCATCGAGTTCTTACTGCTACGTGTTTTTAGACAAAGTAATATAAATCTCTTTTTTTCACATGTGAGCAGAAGGGGGTGTTTTCTTAATGATGGTCTCTCTTTAGGAGTGATACTCTTAGGAAAGACAAAAATAGAACACCAATGCTTGGCCTTCACTTCTGGCTCACTTAGCCTGGTTTCCAGATTCACCACTCTGCCATGAGATACACATACAGTGAGTGCATCTCATTACCCCTACAGAAGATGGGAGGTTCCATTATCCTATATTCCCATGTTTCATATGCCATCATTATACATTAAAATAAAGAACACAAATAATAAAATGCTAGCTATTCCTTTCCAAAGTCAATCACTTGAAAATGTGTAGAATTTTAAAGCTCCATATTTGGGTTTGGTCAGATAGAGCCAGAAGGTTCTCTAAAAGTTAGGACTGTGAGACTTGACCTTGCTTCCTTGGAGCATATCATCAGGGATGATCAGTGACTCAGAAAGACTATCAGAGTGGGTAAAGTGGAGACTAAGTGAAAATGAAAGTAACCCACTTTGAGACGGTTGTATGCACAGCTCCAATTGTGGGCCCCAGCATACCGATGATGGTGCAGCTAAGACAACACTGGGAGGTACTTTGTCCTACTGTACATGATTTTCATCAGTCAAAATCAACTGAGCAGCAGTAGACAACATCGTGCAAGTACAGACTATTTATGATTCCCTCATTACATTCTTGCAAGTTTTCTAAGTCTAAGCCTAAAGAAAAAATCCTGAGGAGGCACTGTATTCATTGATTAAAGTCTTGTTTTAGACATTCCATAAAAAGAAATATACAATAAATTTATATCATGATGACAGCCACAAGTAACAGAAAACCCTAATTCAATGTGCTTAAATAAAAAGGAAATCCATTACTCTTTGTAAAAAGTGTAGAGATTGAGTATGTCTAAAGCATGGTGTCTTTAGGACATGGCTTTGAACTCCACTGTGTCTTGGGAAATAAATGCATATGAGCAAGCAATGTTTGCTTTAAGGCTTCTCTAGGGCATTTGATATTTTTACAAATATTGCCTATGAATTTCAGTTTTGTCACTTATGAGGAGAATGATATGAAGTAAGTTAATTGTTAGGTTTGGGAATCACTTGCCTTATTCTATAAAAAAGATGATATTGATAGCATCTATGCACAGGGTTATTATAAGATTGAGTCACCATGTATAATAATAAAGTGCAAAGGAGTGCAACAAATATATAAGGGGATACTCCGCCAAAACTGGAATTTCTATTTTCAAAGCTATGCATTTAATTTTCTTTTCACATTAAAACCTTTAAAGCACTCTCCATTACAAGTAATGCACTTGTCAAATCTGTGATTCCATTCTTAGAAAAAAATTTCAGACTCATCTCTGGATGGCTATTGGCATCTCCCTCATTTTTGTTTGTTTGTTTACCTCTTCTAAGTCATAAAATCACTGTCTTTCCATGTCCCTCTTCCTTTGCAGAAACAAAAGAAGCCTCATGGAGTGAAATCAGGTAAGATGTATGGTGTAAGAGAGGCATGTTGTTTTTTTACCTAAAACTAGCGCATTGAGAGGACTGCATGGGCAGGTGCATAGTTGTGGTGGCAAAACTAGTCCCCCATCTGCCACATTTCAGGCTTTTTTTTTGTCTTACACTGTTATGCTACCTTTATCGGACAGAGTAGAACTGCCTTTGTGGATTTCTGTGATAGTAACTTTATGGGAGTAGAAAGCTTCCTCTTTCTCCCAAGGTTTCAAACTGCCAACCTGCCGACTATTTGGCCAATGCATAACTCAGTCTCCCAGTCTCCATTCAATAAATATTCAAGGTAAAAGCATTTTAAATAATATATGTGTATTGTAATATATTCATGTTATTTACTTTTAAAATGCTGCATAGGCAGGATTCATTTACTTCATAAACCATTTTATTATTTTGTAAATAATCCATTAAGAACTTGACACACTATTTTGTCTTAGGCTAAGTTCTTTATCTCTCTCTCTATCTATCTATCTATCTATTTATCTCTATCTCTGTGTGTGTGTATGTGTATGTAGAGAGAGAAAAATTATATCAAACAAATGGTTCACACAGTTGTAAAGGTTGACAAGTTCCAAATTCATGCGTCAAATGTCAGGCTAAAAGATTTTCCTAACTCATGTAGCAATAGGAGGTGATAAACCCAAGAAATCAACAGGCCAGATTCTGGACTTCTGACTGAACAAGGGAATGGCCCTAAAGCTGGAAGGTAAGATGGCAGCCTAATGACGACTCCCAAGATAGGCAGGAAATATAGTAGCATGTAGGCTCAAGTTCAAAGAACTGAAGTTAAGTGGTAAATCAGATTCAATAATCTAGCCCCATAAAAAAGGGCACAGAATAAGATCACCCCCCGCCCAAGGAAGCCTCCTTTCCACAGATTGGCTCCCCATTGCAGAACTCATAATCAAAATGACTGCATTACATCAGATCTCATCATGTAGACTGCATACTAAACATTGCGAATATTGGCCCAGAGAAGTGGGTGCACGGCATGAACTGTGATGGTCTACTTGTTGTCAACTTGACAAGTGTGCACAGTTCCTAAACCATAAATGGTATCTATGGTGGTTAGGAGCTTTCAAGCCTTTTCAGATGCGTAACAACCCCACATATAATAGAATGAAACACTGCCCAGTTCGGTACCAGTCTCACCTTTGCTATGTTTTAGCTCACTATTGAAGACCATATGTAAATCCATCTCTGTGTTTATGTTCCACTTTTTCACTGACCTGCTATTTTACCAAGGCATGATGTCCCTTTCCAGAAGCTGGTCTATCCTATGATCTTTTCAAAGTGCAATGCACCATGGCCCTCAAAGTGACATCTTTGCTCTTCGACACTTTCAAATAAAACTTTTTTTTTATTTTTCCTATTAGATGTGTCATTTTATTTTTTGACTGCTGCTTCCAAGAGCATTTATTGTGGATCTAAGAAGATGAAATCCTTGACAACTTAAAATGTTGCCCATTGATCCTACTGCCAGTAGGATCATTGACCAACCCAGTAGTAAGGGTTTGGGATTACTTTACACTGAGTTGTAATCCATACCTTCTAAAGGTTGCAGTCCTTGACCTTCATCAGCAAGTATTTCAAGTTGTCTTATGCCTCATGAAGTGCAGTTATACCATCTGCATATCAAAGGTTGTTAGTAAGCCTTGCTCAGATCCTGACTTTTTACTTTGTCTTTTTGAGTTGCCCTTTGGGATTTTCTGTTCAGTTCTGTGACTTGACCACGTCTTCCATATACCTTAATTAATCTACAATTACTAGCAAATTTTAGACTCTCTTCTGGCATCCACTTTGATGTTCCTTCCTTTTCTGTCTGTTAAATAATCAATGCTTTCTTCCCAATTCCTCAGTAATTGGTACTCAACACAAGTCTTTTTGAGATGGTCTCACAATTGAGGCGGGGTACACTAAAATTTGTATTTTGACCCTCTTGGATTTTTTTTTGAATTTTCTTTAGCTTCAACCTAAACTTAGATATGAGCCATTTTTGGTTTCTTCCACAGTCAGCACCTGTTCTGATTTTAGCTCCTGATTTAGCTTGTTTAGCTGCTGGTTTTGAGTTTTTTCATCACCTCTTCTCACAGATGTAGTCAATTTGATTTCTGTGTTTTCCATCTGGAGAAGTCCACATGTATAATCACCTGTTGTTGAAAAAATTCTTTAGGATGATGATATTGTTGCTTTTTTCAAAATTCAATCATTGCTATCAACAAGACCATATTTTCCAATTACTGTTCTTTCATATTTGTTTCCAAGCTGTGCATTCCAATCACCAATAATTATCAATGCATCTTGATCTCATGTTTGATCAATTTCTGAAAACAATGGGAAAATTCTTCAAACTTTTCATCACTTGTTTTGGTGCATAAATTTGAATAATAGTTTTATTTGTATTGACTTTTTCAGCCAGAAATCAACTTGTGTTTCCACTGTAAAGATATCCTCCTTGGGATAATTTGACACATTTTTCTAAAAGCTATTGAGTTGGTGCTGACTCATCTCATGACAATTCCACAATGACACTTCCAAAGTTCCTTGCTACATTTTGGATCATAGTATGCTCAATCCAATATGTATTTTCAGTGTTCATCTTCCAGCATAACTGGTGAAATGATATTCTATCAAGATCCATAGTTCTCATCTGCCTAATTTTCAGAAGTAGGCCTTCAGTTCTTTCCTTATAGGCTGTCTTAGTCTGGAAGTTGCACTGAAACCTACTCTGTCTACCATGTGGAATTTGAAATATATTTCAAATTTATATTTGAAATACTTTTATTTGAAATACTTCTTGGGAAACTTTCAGCATCATAACAAGACACAAGCTTAAAAAAGTACAGCATTACAACATAGTTGTAAAAAAGCATTATAAAGTGACATGTGTAGATGGATAGACAGATAGATTGTTGTTGCTGACTTATGATTCAATTCACAGTGATATCCCAGTTTGAATGATTTATATTTGCCACTGTGTTGAGGGATTTCCTTGTTATTGACCCTAAATTTTGCCAAGCACGATATTGTTCTCCAGAACTAGACCCACTGGATATTCAAAGTAAATGAGCTCATTGTTTTTGAAGGAGCATTCTAGTTATACTACTTCTCAGATGGATATGTTCATTCTCCTGAGAGTCCATGGTACACTTAATATTCTTTAATAAGACCAAAGCTAAAGGTACCAACTCTTTTTTGCTCTTTGTTTTTCACTGTCCAGCATTTCCTGGGAGACAATTAAAATATATTGGTTTAATCACATGTACCTTCATCCTCAAAATGACATCTTGCTTAAACATGTAAAAGAGACTTTTGTAGTAGATTTTTTTTCCCCACTGAAATGCACTGTTTGATTTCTCAACTATTGTTTCCATGAGTGTTGATTATGGGTCCGTATAAAATAAAATCTTTGACGACTTCAATGCCTTCTGTGTTTATCATGATTTTTTCATTGATTCAGTTCTAAGAACTTTTGTTTTTTGTTGCGATTATACAGTGCTTTAAACCTCTTCTCTTTCAACAAGCAAGACTGTGCCACCTGCATATTGCAGGTTGTTAGTTAGATTTCCTCCTATCGTGACATCACGTTGTTCTTCACCTAGTTCAGTTTTTCACATTATTTTCTCAGCAAATAAGTTGAATAAGTGTGGTTAAAAATCCCAACCTTGACACGCACCTTTTCTGAGTCCGAAGTACACGATATTCCCTTGCACTCTTCAAGCAGCTGCCTCGGGTTCTGGACAGGTCGTGCATGATCATAATTAGTGTTCTGGCATCCCCAGTGTTCCCAGTGTTATCTATAATTTGTTATGATTCACATATTTGAATGTCATTGCATAGTCAAACACAGGAGAACACTGTTTGATATTTTCTAATTTATCTTTAGGATCACAAGAAAGAACAAATCTTATGTCACTCTTGACTAATGACAGGGAATCTCAGCTACAGAGTAATTTTAGTGGTCATACTTGGTCCCAGTGGGTCCTAATGTTGCTATTAAAGGTGTTTTACCTGGCTAATCTGTGCATAATTTTACCAGAAGACCATCAACTTACCATTTGACACAAGTCAGAATTGAAACGATGGCAGTAGATATCTAGGTAATACTTGAGACAAATAAAATGAATTGGCACAAAGAACTGGTTAATATGATTTTTTGTCTCATATATTTTCCCTCATATTTTAAGCATGTGTTAGTATCCACCCCATGTTGATTTTTAAAATATTTTATGATTGGGCTGCATGGTGAAACATTTACCAAACATCAGCTCTAACTCACAAGTTAGAAAAGAGTATCTGAAAGAAACTTAACCTCTATAAGGTTATCCTGAAGTTTAAAGCCCTTCACTAGAAAGCAACTTAAAGAAAGCTCTTCAAAGCAGATGCCCTGGTTTGCTGTTCTCTTGAAGACACTGGAACATCACAAGTGGTTCATATGTGCTTTGTGTTTTTCAGGAAAGAAATTTCACAGTAACACGTTTTGTTATTCCAAAGGAAAGCAAGATGCGATGGCTCAACCGTGAAAGGAAAACCACATCTGACGTAGATTTCTCACAACACAGGCTAACAGAACACGTTCTTAGTTTTGTTTGTCACTGAGAATTTTGTGCAAAATTGAGATATCAAACACTTCCCCAGTGAAGGGACAATAATTAGTACTTATCCAAAAGTAAGGGCCACTGTGTTTATTATCTGTAAAAATTCACCTCCGCCCAACAAAACAAAAATTCCCACCATCAAGTCAATTATGGCTCACTGAGCTCTGTCTCTTTAAGATGGTCAATCTTTACAGGAATGGTAAGCCTCAGAGTCTCTGACCAGTCGGGCAGTGAACAGCCCTGTGCTTACCTGACCGTGCCACCAAGACTTCCGGGGGAAATCCCAGATGTGATCAGTGGTATGTGTCCACCAAACACATGTGAACGTACAAGAGGATACAGGAAAAACTAAGTATAGCATTGTTCCTTTGCTGGTCAATATTTATGCATTCATTGAAGTATCAATAGAAGTAAAAAGATGTGTAAACTAGTGATACATGATTGATAGATAGATAGATGATAGATGTAGGAAGGATAAAAAATCCATGCTGTGATGTGATATGTTTTCAGTTTTTGCGATGGGACTTAAATAATAGATATTCTGGGCTTTTATGTTAGTTTTATACAGCTACTTGTGTGTGTGTGCTTTCTCTTGACTCATAAAAAAAAAAAAACCTACTTGGTTAGTTATCAACTTGTTCTTATCTGCTTGACTGCATGCTTTGCAAGCTACTTTGAGATATGTGGACAGGAATTCAGTTTTGATTAACAAATTCTGTTATACAGTTGAAGAAAAGATTAACTAATTTGTTAAGAATTATAACTACAAAGTGTTTTTTCAGGAGAGTAGAAGAATTGTGGATAATCATAAATTTTTGCATTAAAAATTCCAGTTCATTAAATAATCAGCATCGGAGTGCCTGACTGGCTGATTAGATGCACAGGCAAATCATTTGTTGCTTTTTAGGGAAATTTCCATCAAAGTAGTTCCACCAACAGAATTTATAATACTGTATTATTTTAAATCCATGTATATTTATTTCAAATGGAGATAACCCACAAAACAAAGGATTCATTTTCCAGTAGATTTCTGGGTTGATAACAAGACTGAAGAAAACCTTTTTCCAGAACTAGCTCCTCACCAAACAGGTAGTTTCTTCTCTATAGCAATCCCTTCAAGACAAACACTTCCTTGGACTCAAATTCTCTCTCTGTATATCAATCAATTGCCTCTGTGTATCCCAGACCCAAATTTGCCTCCCCAGGCCCCTCTACACTTAAAACTAGGTGAACTCTGTCTGTTGGGGATGTCATTTCTCTTCTGTCAAATCCTTTCCATGTAGTTAAAATGATGAAGTAGGAGTTCAAACCAGGAGCACAGTTTAGCTCAGAATTTCAAACCGAGGACAGTCAGAAGGGCTTCTGGGAAGAACCTGGATCACAATAGTGGGCAGTTATGATGCTGATTTGAAAGGGATGTTTGAGGAACTATATCTCTTCATCTCAGGATATTTTTCCAAAAGTGTTATTGATTCAGGCCACAATAGATATTTGAGGGGGTGAGAGTCATCTCCTTCTCAGGGTATGCTTTTCTTTTGTTTTGTTTCTTTCTATCTGCGTGTGCCTGAACTAGGATTGCTGCAGAAGCACCACAGGAAATCTGTGCAGAGAACTAGGAAATTTACAATTTGCTAATTCTGTGATGCCTCTGACAACACACACTGGGGCTTGAGCCAACACGTATGGGCACGGAAACCACTTGATACCTCTCCTCCACTTGGGAACCTGGAGGGCCGATCCTGCTAGCAGGCCTCGTGCCCCTGTTTATACTCAGCCCCTGTCCAACAAGCAAGCCCCTTTGACCATCTACCCTCTCTCCTACTCTCGTTCTGAAACTTCCCTTCTGCCTGCCCAGGCCTCCCTGACCTCGCCTGTCGTAACCTCTGACCTCCCTATCCATTGAAGCAAAGCCTATATTATAAACATCTTCACAGAATCCTTGTCACCCTGTTGACTCAGCAGACCTCTGATGATCTCACAGTCATTTCCAGTGAGAACTTTTCTAGTGAAGAAAGGAACTGTTATTTTCTTCTTCCTTCAATAAACTGCTTCACAAATCCATGGGTTCTTTACTTTCATGTAAATCCTGCCATTTGGGATTGATATCAGCTGAGTACACACCCTCCTTTCTTCTTTCTTGGTCTCTTCCATGAGTTGCCTGTTAATGCTCCATGATCTTTAAATGTTGGTATCTGGATTATATATTTCTTCTCAGTTCCAACTTCTGCTATTCTCCTGAGTAGACTTCAAAAGTCAAATGGGTGATACTTCAGATTTCTTTTCCTCATAGTCCCAGGATACCTTTCCCTCCTTCTGCTTGAGCCATCTCCCAAACACAGTCGTTTGGTATTTTTAAAATATTTATGGATGATTCCATGTCTGAGTGTTTAATGCCAGAACACCGTTCGTGGACCACAGTCTCTTGTCATTTAAATTCTCTCCTCCCTTCCTTGCATAGCACCTACATTGGGTCTAATAATGCAGGCTGACACTCCCTTGACCAGTCTACTTTAGTGAAACCAGCTGACTCTTTCCTGTTATGCCAGATCACAGGTCCGCAACATCTAATGTCCTGATCGCAGTTCAAGCCAATTGTTAATCTCCAATAGTCCAAATAGCGCTTTGCTTAGCACTGCTGGAAAAACAAACAAACAAAATCCCTACCACAAAGAGAAACACAGTTACACAAAATAAGGCTGCCACTGATTAGTTGTCTCTCTCCTGCATGGATCTACAGGGCTACTTGCCAATCTTTCAATGAGACCTTATGGCAAACGTATGCCATTTGCCATAAAAAGTGATTCCATGCCTTCCTCACTTGCCTCAGTCCATGCCTTTCATGTTATATTACTTCTCCCACCGCTCCATCAAATTAAAATAAAAGATGATGGTAGTATCCACAGAATTTTCGAGAAAAGGTTTTCATATCGTAAGAATGTTATGAACAGAATATCTGGCTTTGTGTATACTACAAAATCCAACCCATTTGCTGTTGAGTCAGTTTCAACTCACAGCGAGTCCACGTAGAGTTTTGGAGGCTGTCGATCTTTAATGGGGAAAATGACATCTTTCTTTTGAGTTTGAATCATGACCTTGTGGTTGAAATAGCCCCATGCTTACCTGGCATTGTCCTGAGAATTACACAATAAAGGACTTTCATAGACTCTTCCTTGGTCAAAATTAATTCATATACACAACACACACATACATGAAAGGCGTCTTCTAAATAAAACCTAAAATTTATGGAGACTATCAGTAATCAGTAATCTTAAGGTTATCTATTCTTCAAAAAAATAATCCTCTGGTCTTTTAAGCTTATTTTAAAGCAACACATATACACACATGTGACTGGGCACATGCATGTGTTTGTTTAATATAGATAAATATTAAACAAATGCATTTAAAAAGTATATAATGATATCTATTGTATGCTATTATCACTAGAGTTCTGGACCTGAATCTTTTCTTTTATCATTTTCATTTCTATGTACTAGGCTTTGGAATTACATGTGTCCCAAAACTATTTGAATCTTCAGTCAAAAATTAAGTCAAAAACTAAGGTCTATTGAGTCATATTTTAGCAAAAGTGGTATAGTGGTTATGATTTGGGCTGCTAACTACCAGATGAGCAATTTGAAACCACCAGCCACTTCACAAGAGAAAAACTGGGTTTTCACTCACATAAAGACTTACATTCTTGGAAATCCTGAATTATTCCTTATTGATCAGATCAAGTTCAAGTGACAAACTACATCTGCTTTTGGAAGGCATTCTTTTCACTACACAAAAAAAGCTCTAATCTCCCCTTCTACTATGCTTTTCAGCTTACCACATACATTGGGTTAGCAGCAATTGTCCAGGATAATGTAGTTAATGATGAAAACAAACTAACAGCTATGAACACTATCCACCAGGGATAAGCAAAGGGAGACTTGTGAGCTATATATGGCTCTTTCAACATACACATCTGGCTCTCAAGGAAAATTGAAAATGAAGCGATTATAGTTTCTTTTCTAATATTGCTTTAAATTATCCTCCTTTGTAAAAATATACTTATGACTCTCAACTATATTTGACATTGTTGTGAGGGATGGATTTGCTCTTCATCTCACAAGTATACCAACGTTCGTCTCTAGGAACCTTGGACATTCCATATTTGTCTCAGCATATCTGTGCTCCAGGGACTCTTTAAAGGTGAGGTTTCAGAAGTCAATTTCCAGGTCTTTGTTACAAGGGGAATCGGGGTAGACTTGTATCGCCAATCGTTTGGAGAGCAACCAAGTACATTTAACCACCAAAGGTAATTAAAAATACCTAGCAATATACTCTTCCAAATCAGCCTTAGATTTCAATTTTACTCTCTAAGGTGAGGCACCCTAAATGTTATGATACTTACATGTCCCTGAGTCTGTCAAACAGAACATTCTTCATCCATTATCTTTTAATTCCACTTTTTGAAGCCCCCACCTGTGTACACGTCCTATGTATTTTTAAGGAAGATCATGCAGTCGTGTTCTCAAGTCTAACAGTGAGTCGCAGTCAAGATTAACTCCATCTCTAGCATAATCTCATTAGCATGACTCTTCTCACCTCTCAAATCATTGATTTCCTTGGTCCTTCCTCCAGTCTAGAGCAGGCAATGGGAGCTCACCTATCACGGTGAACAGGCGCTTTTCCCGTTTCTTGCTTGATACTGAATGTCTCTTGCTCCTTGACCTCCGGTTTCTGGTCTCTGTCTCTGTTACATCTGCTACTGCTGAGATAACTGGTGCTTCCTGACCTTCACTGCTGGTAACTATTCTGTCTTGGCCTCCAGTCACATGGTCTGGACATTGTTCCTCCCTTATCTGGAGTCCAGCCTCTTTCACTCTATTGACCTTCTCACCATTTTTAGCATTCAGCCCTCTTCCTCTCTAACCTCTGGAGGCAAATTCTAAATCTCCGCCTGCAGGGCCTGCCAGGATAAGGCTTAAGGCAGGAGTATCAAAGGATGCCTTCATACTTTGAGTATTATAAACTAAACAGCCAGTCTGTTAAATAAATATATATTCTGTTACTCTGCTTTTGGAAAACATATTTTTACAATGACTTAGGAAGCTGTGTGTGAATCTAGACTTCTTAGACGCCGTGGCATTTCACACTGACAGTGTTGCTGTAGCAATATCAACTCCCAGATTATAGCCCGTTCCGGCTGCTCTGCCCAGATCTGGCTCCTTTCCCATGGCCTTGAGGACACCTGTGTGGAAATCCCAGTTCACTTTTCCAAACCTTCATCCACACCCCATACTCAAAACTACACACACAAACAGCTTCTTCTTGGCCATTTTCTCAGATCTAGGGGCACACACATGGGCAGTATAGGCTGCCCTTCAGAGTCTAGAACCAAGAAAATCCTCACACAGCCTGCTTAAAGGGTTAGGGCAATCTTGTCAGGAACTTCCATGGTCCTTGCAAAACCCGAAAGTGAGCTTCAAGTGGGCACGTAGGTTTCTTTGGTCCCACAGGCTGCTAGCCCAGTAGGGCAGCATATGGTCAAAGAGGCCAATATTAAACCCTCTGAAGTATGAGGCTCTGAGCAATGTCCAAGGGCAGCATGACTTTCCTCCATGCTACAAACATAACTAAATGATGTATTTCAAGTTCTTGCCTTCTCCCTAAGAAACCATTTCTACTTTGCTGCCATTGTTCCAGAAGCCCTCAGAGTGCTGATGGTGATATGCTGACCTGTTTCTGGTCAGGTGAAGCTTTCTGATCTATCTGGCCCTTCACAAGAGATGGGTGAGACTTTCTGTTTGATAGTACTATAGTCAGTAGAGACTCAGGCACCCCAAGTAACAGGATCACTCTGTCCTATAAGAATCTGTGATATGAATCTCCATACACTGCTCCAGGTTCACAAAAGGAACTCAGAGTTCTCGGGGGGAAATGGAACACAACCTCCATTTGCGCTGAGAGTCTCAAGCCATCTGGTGGGCCATACCTGTTCCTGTGCCTTGGATACATGGCAGTCAGACAAAGGGTTACTACTATGGTGGCATCTCAATCCATCTATTTTCTCTTCCTTTTCCTTGGCATCCCTTTTTAACCCAGAAACAATTTTTATTTTCTTCCACACAGAAGGATACTATTTGTATGCATTATATCTTTCTCTACCATTCATAGGAGACCCTATGTTTTGATGGTAGTGCTTATTAATTTTTGTGCTTTAATTAAAGGATTAATCAAGTTTAAGACATATTACAATCAAGGAAATTTCATTTGCTCTTTTCCTTTTCTTTTCCCAACTCTTTAAGCTGAATAGTTTTGTATTTATCTACACAGTTATAAAGAGAAAACGTATATTGTAATTCTTAAATCTTTTGTCTGAGACATGACTGCAGGCCAAATAGGTATACAAGTTCAAAAGATACTACTGATATCAGCTGAAGAACTTGTCTTACCATGTATGAAGAGATCATACAAAGAGGAGGAGATCATGGGAAGGGCATGGCTGCTACCTCAAAGTCAAAAAGGAAGTCACTGATCCTTTTTTCATAGTGTCAGTGCCTTTGAGTGGCTATGTCACTGAGAATATACAAAGAAAGCCAGACACCTGAAGCCTTAAGTTCACTTTCATAGAATAGTGGAAGGTGAATTGTAAGAAGTAGTAGCAAAAGAAATACATGGAAAGAAGGCTAGTATAAACTTCCAATCGCATGAAAACTGAGAACGTTTCCAACTTCAGGGAGTGCCCAGTACATATCGGTATCCCTGGGGTACTGTTGATGAGCACTGCGCTGTTTACCACAAGATGGTTCAAACCCACTGGCCATCCTTTGAGAGAAAGTTGAGAATACCTGCTCTCATAAACAGATACAAACGTAGGAACTATACATAGAGCCATGATGAGCCTGAATCAACTCAATGGCAATGAGTTTGCTTGTTTGTCTTTGTTTTCCTAGTATCGAGTCCTCATAACTGAATGTCCAAATTTCCAGCGTAATTGGTGACTGAATTGGCATTAAACTCACTGTCATTGAGTCTTTGCTGATGCATAGCAACCTTTTAGGACATGCCTCTGTGGAGATGCCCCTGTGAGATTCTGAGATAGTAATTCTGTATAGGAGTGGAAAGCCCCTGCTTTCTCCTTATGAATTTGCTGGGGTATCAAAATGCTAACCTTATGATTAATAGTCCAACACATGACCACTAAACCACTGGGGCTCCTTTCCATCAAGTAACAAACGCAGTCTCAGTGGACTTGCAATGATGAGCACAAGGCTGCCAGGACTCCATGGCAACTGGGAAGTTGGGAGAAGTCTGTTGAGAGAAAGGCAGCAAGGAAGGGAGTAAGGGAGGATGGGAGAAGGAAATAGCAAAGGAAAGGGTTGAAGAGATGATGATATCTGAAGACAGAGAAGTAAGATAATGAAGCTGCAAAGAAGGTAGATAATCAGAAGGTTGTTGGGCGTGTTAGAATAGGAGCACTCTCCTCATCTGAAGCAAAGTACACAACCAAGTGACCAAATGCAACAGTTCTCATACTTCTGGTGCCTGTTGTTTGTTGTTTGTATTTAGTAGGTTCAACCACACTGCTCTTATAAAAATATACAGGGTCGACAATTTTGAGTGGAATCAAGCCAATAGCTGTAGTTTGGTAGCGATGTCAGTAGTCCCTACTGGGTGCAAACACAGAGTTTGTTTGACTATGAAGCAAAATGTTGGGGTTTGAATTCATGCAAAAGTGCATGCAAAAGTTAAGTGATTAACTTTTGAAAAATCAGCTACTACAAGACCCCGTGAGCTTCTCGGTCTAGACTGACATGCATGGGCTCACCATGACGTGGCTGAACCTGACAGCAATTGACATCAGTAGAGACAGTGTAGTTTGTTACAAGCGGGTGGGGCAAGACATAGAGAGTGCTGGCATCTTGTGGATAGAGTCCAGTGATGTGAAACATCCTACAAGGCACAAGACAACCCTTGATCATAAAGAGTTATCTGGCTCCAGATGTTAACAGTGCTGCAGTTGAGAAATCCTGGTTGAGGGCCTCTGAAGGGAAGCAAAACTCTGGCAGCCACAGCACCTTTGTATCCTGGGCCAAACAACTCACAATGATGGCTGAGGACATTGATTTTCATTCTAATGTAACACAATTTCATTATTTTTTCCAAGAACCATGATTAAGTGGTGTTTTAGTATTTGCTGACCTAATTCAAAGAAATTGTGTATTTTGAGGTGTGATAAGAGGCCTTTCTTGCATTACGTTCCTGTTGTGTTCTCTTTGGGTGGACACCACATAGTGAATAAATCAGATGGTGAGCTGGAATTTGGGGGGGGTGTGATAATTGCTATGGTATTGTGATATAGTGACACATCTTATCCGTGGGTTATACTCAAGCTTGGTTTTCTTACCTAAGTGCAACATTTATGAGATTAAGTATAGACTCTGATGTTGCCAGCAACTTTTCTTTTCTTTTTTTTTTTTTGGGGGGGGGGGCCATCACTGCTCTCCGGCGGTGGGAGTAGGAGGCCCAGCCCCACTCCTGGAATTGAACCTCCGTCCCAGTGGGCCGCAGTCCCGCGCACAACCACTATGCCACCGGGGCTCAGCCCTCCAGCTCCTTTTCTTTTGCTTCTATTATTACTATATGAGACAATTATGTAGGCATCACATTTGACTCCCTTAGGCTTTGCTCATGGGAGGAGGAATCCAACTTCACAAGTCTTACAAGAAAGAGTTAGGCATGCCTACAATCTCGGTCTTTCTTTATTCTATGCTTTCACCTTCCCACGCCACTGTGGGTTTAGTAATTCATTGTGATGGACAGACAGAATCCACTCCCTGATAGTAGAGTGGGTTATGTATTGGGCTGTTAACTTGTACAAGGTCAGCAATTAGAACCCACCAGACCTTCCCAGGGAGAAAGATCAAGATCCGAGCCTCTAAAGAGCTACCACCTTAGAAACCCAAAGGGACAATCCTACTTTGAACTATAGCTTACTAAGAATCAGAATAGACTCAATGGCAGTGACTGTGGGTTTTCTGTTTGTTTTGGAGCAAGCTACAAAATGTAAAGGAGACCATGCATTGTTGCTCAAAGAGCTTCACACAGCCATGCTAGGGAGACGTCCCTCTCCAGTCCTTGCCTGCACACAACCTAGTGTCAAAAAGCCACGTTACCTCTGATCAAAGACCCACACTACAAACTAGCCTCCTGTGGGAGCATATTCTGCCTTAGTCATTCTGGGCCCCAAAGTCCATCACTCTATCTCATGAGAGTCTTCTGTTTCTCAAGGTCTCCGTGGTCCCACAACCTTAGGTGTCTTTGGGGTCTGCCACTTTCAGGCAGGGGTGTCACATGCATTCTAGTTATGGCTCTTCTTTCTTGATACCTGTGGGGTTCTACATTCTGTCCCTGCTTCTGAGATGGCTTGCTTTTATCCTAAACAGAACCTTGCTCAAGTTAAGAGCCTTCAAAACTTTCTGTGCAGGCTCCCACTCAGTCACAAAGGCTTGGGACAGAAGAACCGTACCAAGTTATTTCACTTCACTGCCCTATGTCATAATGCAATAGGTGGAATTGTTTCCAAGTATATTACAAGTCAAAACAGAATGTGAAGAATTATACTCGCTCGCTGTGGCCCAAAGGTTCAGGGGGATTCCGCTCAAGGGAAAAAGCTGTGCCTTGCAAAGGGACAGCCACCACCACAAAGACTGAGAGGAGGGAGGGGGCGTTCCAGATGGCATGTGTGAAGAGGAGGAGAACTGAGGATTTGAGAAGAAAAAAGCAGGGCTTGGCAGTTTAACAACCTTTCCCAGCTAAGGATTTATTGCAGCTAGTGGTGCTTCAAGAAAATAAGATGGTGTGTTTGATGCCTTTTGAATCAGGAGTCAGTTCTCAGCTTTTCCATCTTCTGTGCCTACATTCTATGTAAATTAGGTTTCATGGCATATTAGAACTGTGAAGATGATTTAATATGCCAAAATGTGTTATGGATCACTTGTGCATCCACTCTGCAGTTTAAACAGCAGTCACTGAATTGAAACTAAAAACTCCCCCTACAGATCTAGAGAGAACTTAAGACGACTTCACTGACTGCCGCACCTCTCTCTGAAGAGAGTGCAATCTTTCCTCCTCCTCTTCCATGAGCAGCCCCATAATGCCCACTCATTCTGCTTGTTCATTTTTATTGCAAGGACACATGTGTCAGTGTGTTTGTCAGAATTTCCATGAAGCTGTAATTGTCATGGTAATTTCTGCTTCTCTTACTATGTCAGCACTGCCTGGTCTTCAGAAACCAAAGTCAGCATGAAGCACAGTAGCTTCATGTATTAACATTTTGGGGAGGAACTGGCCAGAATATAATTACTTTTGGAGAATAGACCCACCTACTTAAGCAGTGTCCTCCTAGTAATAGTCACACTTATTTATTGAGCTTCCACATTTGAAGAATCAGCGAAGTAATAATAATAACTTGTACCTATATTAAATGGATTCTTCTGTCTTTCTTTGAAAAATAAGTGGTTTGAGAGAAATAACCAATCTTAGAGAGAGTGCTTTTCCCACTCTTTTCGACAGGTGATTTGACCAATGTAAGAGTGCGTTCCCTCTTTTGACATCTACTCAAGTTCTCTATGCAGGATTGAGTCAGGCCTTTAATTGGAGGCATTTGGTTGATGGCTTATTTTTTCTACTTTTGTTAATTACTTATATATAGGAAGATTATTTGAAAAAATCACATGAAAATGACTCCATATAAAGATCGTGGTTGGATTTTGGCGTTAGCAATTATGCTTATTTCATGAGATAAACTTCCCCTACCCTTACCATACAGTAACATATGTGTGGTGTGTCCCACTTTTTGTATGTTATGCCATTTGCATGTCTGTCTCTGCTGCACTTCTGTTTGAGAAAGTCTGAGGTCTTTTGCTATATTTCTAACCTCTGATCCTTGATTTTGTGGATGCTAGTATGAGTAAGTGAACCACGTGATAGGGATGGATAAAGACCACACAGGGCTGTTTTTCAAGTAGCAAATAAAAAATGTAGACAGATCATGTGCATACATGACCACAGATTTAGAATATTAAGATGACTTAGCTAAATAACCTTAGAGTCAATTCAAAGTTACTCATATGAGAAAAAACAACAATACCTCCCCACCACCACTATCCCCATCCCTGCCAGTTATACCCATTAACTCATTAGCATGGTGACAACTTGTCATAGATTTTTTTATCTGATTTTTTTATTTCCCCTAAATTCATTCTGAATCTTGAAAGCAAGTTGACCAAGATTTCAAAATCATACATGCTATATGGTAGGGGGTTGAATCAGAAATCCAATGGTCCCAATAGTCCAGGTCCCTTGAATATCTGATCTTGATGAGCTTGTAGCTTTGGGGCACTGGGATGTATTTTTAAGACTGGGCATTTGAATTCTAAGTGCTTCTTAATTAAGTTAATTTAAAGCCCTATAGAGTTAATGCCTACCTTTTTAGATAATCCAGTCCTAAATGTATTTTTTCTACTCTTTGAATGCTAATCCATTTTCTCACTAAGATCATCTCACCTTTGACCCTGAAAGTTCACTGCATTCAATCAATGAATCAAATACAGTTAATGCTTCCAATGCTTCCAAATTATTCTGGAAATAATTCCAGTAGAGTTTTTTTGCACAGTATTTTAGCTTGTAGTGAATGTATGAACTGTATATAGGGTTTATGTAAGATCGTTGATAGCTATCAAAATGACATCCTTCATGTCTGACAGATATTGGACACATTTACCCTGTCTTACCCTGTCTGGGTTTAGGTGTAGGATGTGTTTGGCAGATCTCTTTGTTCTCAATGTGCCCTCAGCTACCCAGTCTGGACCCTCAGCTGGCCGGAAGGACTGCTTCTTTGCAGCTTCCATTAGTAGTGGTGGAGGTTACCAATAGAAAGATCCCTAGTGCTGGTGAGGGAAGAGGCCTCTCGGCCACTTTTGGCTTTCTGGGAATCTAGTTTGTTAAAAACTCCTTTGTGAATTGTACCACATCTCAGATATTGGAGAGAATCAGAGGTCCTGGGTATAAAGCTACCAAGTTCTTGATGGTGATGTTTGGGTAGTCTTTTGTGTCTTGTTGGGTCAATTAATGCCAGTGTCAATTAAAAAAAAAACTTTAAAAAAATCCAACATGACATAACCTTGTAGGCTTCAGCCATAGGGTGGATGCAAAGTCTTGTTTCCCTTATACTGCCATGGCCTGTGTGAGGAAACACCAGGAGTTTTTGTCTCCCCAAGATCTGTGGCCATAAACGCTGTGTTAAGCAATACCAGATCATCTTTTTGGAGGTAACACAGTAGGTTTTCAGAAACATTCAACCTCTAAAAGATAACAATTCAACCAGAACATGACATTGCTCTGCTTACCTTCATTGAAGGATATGTTTCACTGGGCCTCTTGCAAGCCCACAATGAAGAAAAGGAATCATTTACTCTCCTTTCTCAACTTGGCTTATTTTTGCTTTGACAAACTATCTTTTCCTTCTCCAAGGAGCCTGGGAAATGCTGATGGTTTGCCTTGGTTTGGATGAATATAAACTTAAATTTTTGTATAGGTAAGGAGAGGCTGCGATGTTGTAAACTATGGATTTAATGTGGCTATTCTAGTCACAGTTTTTGTTACCTCCACACTGGACCTTCATTTTCCTCAAGGGTCCCAGTAAGTAGGTGAAGGGAGATACCGACTAGATTATTTGTGTCAGGTTTGAGAGGTTGTCATCTTTATGGGCATACAGTGAAGTACTTTAGTGAAGCCATGAGTGGGGAGATTTCAATTCCAGCAAAGGCCAGGAGTAGAACATGACCTTTGGACCCTGAGATCCTTGGGCAATGAATCTGCTTGATCTGGGAGACAGCTTTAGTATAAGACAAGTGTCAGAAAAACAGCCATACCAGAACCAGATGCCAGGACATGAGACAGAGTCATCGAATTTTCCTCTCCCAGAGCAAAAGAAGTTTTGTGTGTTGGGGAATGTGGCGGCCATGTATTCGTGATATCAATTTCATGATTGGGATATAGAGGTGGAGTCTAGACTGTTAATCTGGAAATAGCCATTGAGTAGCCAATGAGGCCTCTGTGTGGGAATGTTTTTCTCCTGAGAATTCTGGGAAGTCTCAAAGAATTTCCCTCATGGAGATGAGAGACCATTTTTCTCAGTTGTTGGAAGTTGCTCGTCTGACAAGAAATGATGGCAGCATCTGAGGAACCAGAAGAACCTGAGGAGAAGTCACATGGCCTTGTCCTGATGAAACCAGACTTCTGAAGCTAGAAAAGCCACAGAGAGACTTCTACCAGCGCTGAGATGATTCTATGGTCAATGGATACTGCTGATGGACCTTGAGCCCTGGAAATGAGGAGCCATGAGGGGACCCCAGCCAGAGCCAGGATTCTGCACCCAGTGGTCTGTGACTTCGTGAGCTGAAAGGAGACTTTATAGACTGGTACCAGATATATGTGCTATTATCAGACTTATGACTTTGAACTGAATTGGGTTGGGATGCTTTCTCAATATTCTATTGCTCTTATATATAAACCTTTCCCTTATTTCCATATTCATTTCTATGAATTTGTTTCTCTAGTCTCCTCAGACTAACACAGGGAAGGAGAGTCGGCTTCACTGGCCCCAACAGCTGGAGCTGAGGGCCCTCCATTTGTGGCTTACAGTAGAGTGCAATGCCCTTGGAGAACGTACTGGCAGAACTTTGTAAGATGTGCTAACTGCACAGCTGTCTTCTGGGTATTTGTTACCTAAATTGTAACCCATTAACATCCACAATGAACTCATCATTTTGAGCACCACTTATGAATTCTGTTTGGCTATTGCAATGAATTATAGTACCAAGAGCAATAAAAAGAGAATGCTGTGAAATGAAAGGGCTGTTGTTTCCTGTTTACATGTATGGCTTGTGGGATGCTGCAGGGCTGGCTGCCCAAAGACCTCTCTCCTTCACCCCTCCCATGATGCTACCTGGAGATAGCCATTGTGAGGGCAAGAGAAGGCAAAACCAGGGAATGAGGAACTCATTCAATTCATTCATTCAACAGATAGGGTTTGAATTTTTTTTTACAGATACAACTAAAATGCCTTTGTATGACTGAAGGCCCTATAGCTCTCTTCTTGAGAACATCTTTATGAGTTCATGTATGAAGTGAACTCATTATCATCATGAAATTAATAGAAGAGTTCCTGACCTTTGGGAATGACATTGGCATTAAGCATAGCTGACCAAAGATTGGTTCAATCCCTTCTGATCAATATTTTTTTCAGATGACAAATGAGGAAATGTCTATCTGCCTCTTAAGGTAGGCAAATCTTAGTGAAGTAAGCAGTAAGAACTGTGAACTATTTGTGGGAAGTGGGAGAAATCTCACCCAGATCAATGTTGTATCCAGTAAAGTGAATAATTTTATTTTTGTATAATGGTTATTGAGTGCAGACATGGGATGTTTCTGCTGGGTCCTACACATCAGAAAGAAATGCTGCTCAGTCCAGCGATTTCATTGTTGTAGATATGTTAAAGTTCTTCTTATGTATTTCTACTGCCTTCCAACCTTGAGTTTACCATAAAGCAAAAATGTCAGCTAATAATCTGGTTTGCGCTGTAAGATTTTATGTGCATAGGTCTGTCTTAGTCTGGAAACTCTGCTGAAATCTGTCCACTAGGGATAGTCCTCCATTGTTTGAAATAACCAGTGGTATAACTCCCAGCATGGAAGCAACATGCATACTCCCATAGCATGACAAACGAACAGATGGGAGGTGGTTCTGGTGGGTAGGAAAGGAGAATTTAGAAAAGAGCTAACTTTGCTTTCTTCATTTTGCCTTAATCCTTTGACCAAAGTTGGGAAGATCAGCATTATTTTATTTTTACAATCTTCTCACCCTTCTTTCTTCATTATCAATGTGATCTAGACTAAAAGTTATCATGCACTCAGAGTTACAAAGAAATATTTTCTAGTTCTTTTTCCCTAGAATGAATGTTCTAAAGGGACACATGTGCCTTCTGTTCTAAAGCGAAAACTGAATGTTCTAAATTGATAAAATAATACTATAACACTATGAAATATTTACTATCTGGAAAAATTAAATTAATTAGATGAAGAATAGTTTCAGGAAAGAAATACACACATCACTCCCCTCCACCTTCAGAAAATTCCAATTAGACAAGACCAATATAAAATACTTGAGGAAAAACTAAGTAACGAAATCTTGGCAAGTCTTTCTTGACCCTCCCAAAAAAGATATGGGAAAAGATTAGGTCAAAGGCAAAAATCAAGCTGGACGTTGGAACTCTAAGACGGAGAAGGCATGAAAACAAGATGAAATAAAAGCAAACCCCTGGCCCTGAGTCCAGGCGGACTCATGCCAACCCGACACGTGCTTTCCAGGACTGTACACCTTCACGGGACCAGAGTCGGATCTTCCTCCATGGAGCAGCTGGTCGACTCGAACCTTCACCTTCACCGTGGGCAACCCCACGCCCATCACAGGGCGGCCAAGGCTCCTTACAAGACAGGTACACTGAAAAGGATGAGAGAAAATTCACGAACTCAGCGAACGTCATGAATGCAGGCCTTCCCCCTGGAGTTTGCTTTCAGACGTGGGTGGGCAGAGAGAAAGGTGCCCAGGCGCTGCTCCTTTGGCGTCGGACTGCTTCCTACCGGGTCGAAAGCCCAAACCCACCATCACTCGCTCCGCGAGAGAAAGATGAAGCTCCACGCCGTCGTGAAGAATGGCCGTTTGCGAAACCCATAGGAACATGTATGCTCTTTCGTACAGGATCAGGGAGTCTATCCTTTATAAGATTGCATAGGTTCACAATAGCTTATGACTGCTAACCTAATTCTCTGGCTAGCAGTGGGTTTCGGGTCAAGGAAAGGAGGGCCTGAAAGCTTCCCAAATGTCATGTGCACACATTGCTCCTGAGAGTGGTTCCCCTGAGCCTGAAGGTTTGATGCGTAGAGCCCCCCAAAGCAGCACCCTAGAACAGGTGTGATCTCAGTGAGGCAGGCTGTCAGCACCTCTCTGTCTTGTCAACGCATCCTTATCCTTCTTTGAGTGCAGACCAGACTGTTCCCGCCTGGCCTTTCTTGTTGCCCTATCTTATTACTTACAAACGGCAACCTCATTTGCTGTCTCCGAACACCATGCATTCCTTAACTATCTCACGTTATCTGATTAATTTATCTTCATCTTTCCCCTGATGTCATCCATTTGCATTTCCCCTAAAGTTATTTAATTACATTATCTCCTCATTTAGAGCCTCTCTGGATTGAAAGAAGGGGGAAGATGCGGAGGATAACAATGGCTTGGTGACATTAGGGGATCCTAATTTTTATTCTGTTAATGAATCCCTAGATAACCTTTGGAAAGTCAGTGAGCCTCTTTTAGCCAAGATTTCTTCACCTTGAAAAACTAGAGAAAGAACAATGCATGGCTTAAGGTGACTGGAGGGAATAATTAAGAAAACAAAATTAATAAAGTGTCTGTAGTCTTAGGATCACACATATTGTTCATTCCCTAGGGATTATTGCAGTATCTCTTATTTTGGAATTTAAACCACTGTGTGGTGTGGGTGGGGAGAAACTGATTGAATTTATGAGTTTGCCACTTCTTGAAGGCCTCACAGTGCATCTCTGCACCGCTCAAAAGAATAATGAAATTGGTACTTTGCAGACAAGACGGGTTCCATTTGTCTTTTTGCTTCTGTTTATGCCTTAAGAGTCAGGAATGATTTTATGAATGGGCACATGGATGAAGTTTTTAATTCTGCTGCAATGTAGTTTCTTCTTTCTGATATGGCAATAACTTAATTTCTTAAATTATTTGTGTAGGTCTTAAAGCCCCTCAGCCCTCACTTTTTGTTGTTAGTGGTTGTAAAGCCAACTCTGCCATGTTTACAGTAGGCATAACATTGCCTGGTCTTATGTTAGGTTCAATATCCTTGAGTCTACTATTGTGTTAATCTACCTCATTGACATTTTCCTTAATTATGTTTGTCCGCCACTTTACCAACTATGATGTCCCTTTCTAGCAATTAGTCTTTCCTGAAAGCAAGTCCAAAGTAAGCAGCTGTGAGTGACCATCTAAGGAGCAGTCATGGGTCTCTGCTTGTCTGCAGGAAAGAAGAGTGGTGAAGGCCCAAGACAGCTGGAAAGACAGCCTGAAGACCAAGCTCCACGACTGTGAGACACACACACAGAGAAGACAGACAGGGAACAAGCGATCCTTCAGACGTGCAAAGACCAAAATGGAGGATACATCAAGGAACAATAACTTATGACTGGTAGCTTATCTGTCCAAAAATCTAGACACAGTGCCCTCATTGCTTGAGAATAGTAGCAGATGCCACCATACTGGTAGAAGAGTCACAAAGTCTCTTAGAAAATCTAGATGTCTCCCTAGAGGCATGTGACTCCACAATTTGAAACTGCAATGCTAGTTGGAATCCTGGAACTTGTGGTGCCAGGCTTGGTGGTTGGCTGCCTGTTCTCAAATCAATCACAAGCTATCTGCCTTCTATTGTTCAGTCTATGCTTGTTTAATGTGTTGGTTAAGCTTGTCTCTTGCAGATGGCAGTCGTTACATATGAAAATGATGAGCTGATACAGTCTTATGATAGATGGCAGACGGACGGCTCACAGTACAGGGTCAGCAGACAAGGAGAGCAGACTGAAGACACAGGCAGAATAACTACATTCCCATCTCAGCAGGAAGTAGCCATATCAGCCAATGTCCAATAACTCAACTGAAATCAGGCTCTTGTTCTTTGCAAGGGGGAATGTCAAAACAGCTTGAGCCAGACATTTCCATTCCACTGAAATTATCCCATGTAAAAATTACTTTCTATACTCCATCAGCATTTTGCTTTGTGGCACATGGGGTTACAATGGGTCAAGACGAGTTAGTGTAATAGCACCCAACAACATAAACAAACTGCCTCTCTAGTGATAGCGAATCCCGATGCTGCCTCACATGATAATGAGGTGCACAAGCCATAGATGATGAGGCCAATGATTAAGTTGGAATAAAAATCTGTCAGGCTGCTGTGATTATGACTAGTCAACATGCAAGGATAAAGGGCAATGGGAAACCAGTAGATGCACTAAAGTCAGCCAATAGAATACCATCATCCAATCCTTGTAAAATCTAATGTTGCACTCCTAGGCAGGGGTCTTCCTCAAATCAAGAAAAGAACGGTATCATGATCTACTTATTAACTCTGTTCCCTTTAAAATAAAAGAACAAATAGCTTCAGATTTTGATGGTTTTGTATACAAAAAGGTAAGCAAGAACATTAAAATCATATAATCCTCATACTAAACAAACATATTTGTTACAACTGATGAACTACACTGATGCACTATTATTAACTAAATTTTATATTTTATTTTGAAATTCTTAATTTTTACCTAAAGACTCTATTCTTTTTCATGAACCCATAAAGGGCACTAAGCTATATTTAATTATCATGTCTCTAACTCCTTCACCTGTGCTTTATCTTCATTTTTATGATTTTTATCATTGAAGTAAAAGCTGGTCAGGTATGTTGTAGTAGTACGAGTCATTATCAAGTTGATTCAAACTCCAGGTAGCCCTATAAGTGTCAGAAGAGAACTGTATACCGTAAAGTTTTCACTCACTGGCTTTCAAGAATAGACTGCCCTACATTTCTTGCAATGCACATATGAGTGAATTGAAACCACCACTTTGCAGTTAACAGCCAAATGAGTTACCTTTTTAGCCATCCATGAGCTGTAATATTCTGCAGACTGCCCTTAGTTGACATTTGCCTAGTATTTCGTTCATGATTAGACTAGGGTTGTGTTTGCCAGAAAGACCATATCACAGAGGTAAATTTCTGTTCACCTGAATATGACTTAGCATTGTTTATGTTCACCTTGGCTAAGATAGTGCTTGTCAGAGTTCTTCACTGACAGTTACTTATTTCTCCTCTTCCAAATAGTCCACACTGTACTTTTTTGGGAAAAATCACTACCTATAGTCCATAGAGATTTATGCTCCACCTAATTGATGGTGGAGTACCTGCAAAAAATGATTTCAAATACCTATGGCTTCCTTTTTTTACTTTTTAAAACTTTTCATCCATAGTGTATCTTGTTTCACACATCACTTATTATTCATGACTATTCCTTAATATCACATAATATTCCATTGAGTTTATGCATTGTAGTTTGTTTATTCTTTCATTCACTGAGGGAAATTTAGGTTGTTTACATCTTTTACTATTTTGAATAATGATGTGATGAACATGGGTGTACAGTAATAAAAAATAGTAACAAATGCTTTTATATGTGTGTGTATATATGTGTAAAAGCATAATATGTATATATGTGTATATATAATATGTATATGTGCATATATATCCATATATATGTTGATTTAGGATTTCTACTTCCATTTTTCAAAAGAGGCATGCTGCTCCACAATTGCTGCACTAATTTGCAATCCCATCAACAGTACACACAGGTTCTTATTTCTCCACAGCTTCACTAGCATTAGTTGCTGTTGTCTTTGTTTTGTTTTTTGAAATACTGCTCTTAATGCTAGGGTGACATGGTATCTTGTTTTCACTAGCATTTCTCTACTGGTTACTGACTGCAGCAATTTTTTTTCTTTGTTATTATTTTTAACACTTTTGGAGGGCTCCTACAGCTCATAACAATCCATACAACCAGTGTCACACACATTTGTACATATGTTGCATTTTCTTTCTACTTGAACCCTTGGTGTCAACTCATTTTTTCTCTCCATCCCTCACACTCCCTCCTTTATGGATCCTTGATATTTTGTATATTATTATTATTATTATTATTATTTTCATATCTTGCACCAACTGCTAGCATCTTTCACCCACTTTTCTATTGTTTGTCCACCTTGAAGAGGGGTGTGATTATACATTGATCATTGAGATTGGTTCCCCCTTTTCCCTCACGTTTCCCCAGCCCTCATGATATCATTACTCCCATTATTGTTTCTGAGGGGTCAATCATCCTGGATACCCTATCAAGTGCTCTTATCTGTATTTGTAAGGTAAAATTAGGGTTAATATGGGGGGGGGGTGCCATCAAAGAACTAGAAGAATGTTGTAAGTTCCTTTGGTGCTACATTGGAGAATTTCCAATTTTCTACAGATGGGCATTGGGTCTCTACTCCACTATACACCCCCTCCCTCAGTCCCATGGATAAGATTTTTTTGTTCTGGGTCTTTGATGCATGATACCTTATCTCATCACCACCTCATGATCACACAGACTGGTTTCTTCTCCCATGTGGACTTTGTTGCTTATTTTCCTTTCCTTATGGTCATAAGTAAGTCTTCCAGAACAACTACAAATATGCAAGATGAGAAAGGCTATCTGTCTAATTCCAGTTGACAAGGAAAACTTTTTAGTCTCTACCTATTGATATTATTGATTGGTTTTGTATATTTTCCCCTGTTTCTGTTGAAGAATTTTCATTTTTTTCTGTTTTTAATAGTTTTATTGGCATACAATTTATTCACCTAATCATATTAAGAAGAGTTGTGTAAACCTCTCTACAATTTCAGAACATTTCTTCTCATACTCATTGTTGTTTGCTCCCCATTTCCCTTCATATCTCACCTATCATGCCCCTAAGCAATTACCAATGCAATTACACACTTTATAGATAAGCAGTTCTCAACCTGTGAGACATGATTCTTTTGGGAGTCAAACGACCCTTTCACAGGAATTGCCCAATTCATAACACTAGTAAAATTATAGCTATGCAGTAGCAACAGAAATTAATTTATGGTTGGGGGGATCACCACAACATGAGGAACTGTGTTAAAGGGTTGCAGCATTAGGAAAACTGAGAACCACTGCTATAGATCTACCTCTCCTGGGTATCATATACAGAAAGCTATAGAAACACAAACAGGAAGCAAACAACACCAACAGGAAAACAATGAGTAACAAATCAGAAAAACCTTAATCATTAACAAAGCAGAACATGATAAAAACAGAAAGAATATTAAAATGGGTCACGAGAGATCAAATGATAAGTATTTACATTTTAACTGAATGACAGTTAACATAATTGACTTCTCAATGCTATCTATTAGCAAGATTGTTCAGACCTCTCAACTATTGTGAGAAGGGATTCACTGGAGGCTTAAACCAGGTGAAAACTCTACAAATGAATTTGGGGCTTACACTATCATCTATAGCCTTTTGCAAACTGGGTGCTCAGAATTTCAACTCTGACAAAATTCCTTCCTTGAGATTTGAATTTTATTAGTTATTACCCTTGGATCACAGAGACTAGTGTGATTCTTGCATATGGGCTTTGTAGATGTTTTACTTAGATGGTTGTTTGTTTGAATACCAGTCTTTAAGACCCCAGATACTCTTCTTTCTGAAACCTGCCACCAACTGGTTTTTGTTTTGTTTTGTTTTACCAAACTTAGCTATAGCACATATACCTTCAGTGATCTTTGCATGAGGGTGAGTATGTAGCATCAAGTCAGACCATGCAATAAGAATGATTTATTTTTCTTAGATTGGGGTTAGAACTAGGGATGTATGTGAATTATGGTTCTAGCAAAGAGTACTAAATGTATCATCAACTGCCAGAGATGTACTGCCCGGATATTCCTTAAAAGTAGGAATGGCAAGGCTTCTCGTGTATCTTGTTCATGTTTTCAATGCAGACCAGCCCTTAACAAAAGATGTAGTGCTTGGTAAATTGGAGGGATTTTGAAAAAGATGAATAAGGATGAAGAGCTATATGGACACATTGTCTGTAACCAGGGGATCAAACATAACAACAATTGTGAGATCAGCACAAGACTCTGAGTGTCTTGTTGTAGTGCACAGATGTTGCCATAAATGGCTTGATGGCACCCAGCAACAATAGCAAGAGTGGTTTTAGTATTGCAAATGGCCTTCAATTTTTTCAATTTATCTTTGAGTGATTCTACTTCCAATGCATTCTCTATTTATGAAATGGCAATATTAATCTTCTGTATTTCTCTTTGATTTTTTATGGTTTTTAATTTTCTGCTTATTAAAAATGTCTTTGTGGAATTTTTTTCTGGATTCTGTCATAGTTGTTTTTATGTTTTTCTTATTCTTAATATATACTTCTTCTGAATTCTTTCCCAGGTATTTCCAATATAATAATATCTTTCTCCAGAAGATTTTCTGACCCTATGCTTTGGTCATTTGTTTGAGCCACCACATTGTTCAGTTTTGTTTGTTGTTTTCTAATGCATTGTTTAAGGGTGTATGTTGTCTCTGGGATGTTTGGGTATTGTTGTAACTTACTATTTCTTGGTTTGATTCACCTTGATTTTTAAAAAATATGTTTTAATTTTGAATATATCTGGGCCACAGGGCAGGTGTATTACTCTAGTCACTATTTTGGCTTTACTGGGGCACTCCCCTCTGATTCTGGGTGAATTGGATAGCAGGTGACAATGTGTGCACAGTTCTCTTCATTGCTGCTCAGATCAATAAACTTAGGGCAGACTGGGTAGGTTAAAGCTGCAATCTGTCATCAATGCAGTGGTTTAGGAGGCACTCCTGTTGCTTCTCAGTGGGTGGGTCAGCAGACAGGACTAGTATGAATGAAGAGGTCTGCTGTCTCCTGATTGAATAGGGCTTTGGGAGGAAGAGGAGGTGGGTGAAAAAGATAATAAAGAGCAGAAAAAAATGAAAGCATCAAAGGAAAAGAAAGAATAACTAAGAATAAAGAAAAAAGTTTAAGTTGCCGGGGAAGTGGCAGAGTAGTGGTGTAAGGACTAGTTGGCAAGCATGGCTGCGGAGGGAATAGAGTGTCTGCTCTCTGCAATCACACTCTGCTCACCAAAAAGGGAGAGGGATAGGCACTGCTAAATCTGAAGGGAGTTGGGAGAAGAATAAATGATCTACAGTATAAAGAGCTAGTAGTGGGAAAGAAAAAAAGATTAAAATAATAACGAGGAGGGTATTGGGAAAAACTAAGAAAAATGTAATGAGAAGGAGAAAAAAGAGGGAGGTAAACATCAGAGAACTGATAAAACTGAGAGCTGCCCAAAAGAGCTACAATGAGAATATGGTTCTCACACCAAAGAAGACCGCACTGACAACTGTGGTAGGGCAAGCACAAGCTCTGCCGTGCATAAAGGTGATCACGGCACATTGTCCAATTAGTGTATCCTACATGACCACATGGGAAGGCAGTCAACCATGGAGGTGGTAGGAATGGTATTTTTAAAAAGAAATTTGTATGTGGGGGGCGGGGGAGGTTGCAATGGGAGAAGAGGAAGACTACAAAGAAAAGAAAAAACATAGAAAAGATGGAAGGATTAAGAAGAAAGAAAAATAAAAAGCAGCACATCAAGGACAATGGGGGGGGGGGGCGGATATGCCCAGCTGCATAGTGTGGAGAGGGGAGAGCAGAATTCAAGGGATGGTGCATCTCTGGTTATGAGTATATATGGGTTTAGAGGAGAGCTCATGCATCTTTTTAATGCCGATCATCATTGTTTAAGTGGCAGTTCAGTCCTAGGCAACCCTAAATTGGGGCCACATTTTCTGGTTACCCAGGACTATTAAATACAGTAATTCAGATTGACCTTCTGTGCCATAGCAATTGGCAAGTCAGAGCGCTGTTAAGCCTCCCCATTCATTGATTTTGATCAGTCTCTCCCACTAATCAATATTTCATCCACTCCTTTATCTCTTCCTTTGAAGCTTTGTGGTCCAGGATTGTTATCTACATCCATTTCACTTAGTTTTTCTTGTCATTACTTTAGAAGCTCTAGATAGCATGTGTATAATTGAGCACCTTGAGTTGACCTCTTTACGGATTCAAACTTTTTTGTTTTGCACCCATTGGAACTGTGAATAAGAGTAAATGTGTAGTACAAAATAACAAAGCTAACTACAGCAAATGGTTAAAACAACATAGATGCCCAATGGAAATTTTACCTAATGGTGGTTGGGAAGCCCAGAAAAATGTACACTTTTAATGGAGAAGCTAAGAGAAAGTTTCTTTTAAATCTTACATTTCCTTACATTGAAAGCGCCCCCCCCTCCCCCACAGACACACAGATCTATTTGCTATTCTGGCATTACAAAGTGAAAAGCAAGCCCCACATGACTCTTAATTTCATGTATGATCAAATTGAAAATCCTCAACCATCTTCCAATGCTCTCGACCACCTAGCACTACAATACTAGGTAGATTCACCTCACTCAGCATCACAGTGAGAGACCACACTCTAGTCATACTGGCCTTCTTACACCTGTCCTGTTGTTAGATGACATTCTATTGAACTGGGTTAAATAATGGAATTTCAAAGCACATCTACTTGGAATTGCATGAGAGGATTTGACTTCAGTCATAGCTGTATCTTTTTTCATCAAAACATCTCTCTTTCCTTATCACTGTCTTTGCCTCTGCAGTTTCATATTTAATTAGGATCTCATCACACGGAAGCTAAGATCTTTTCCAGAAATCTGGTCTCCCCTCCCCCCATGAGTAAAATTTACCCAGGCATTGGTGTGGATCACTTAGATGTCTTTCCGTGAGCCCTGCTGGTGCTGTCATGCTGTCATGCTGGTGTCCACACCTACTGCTGTTCTGCCAGAAGAAGAGGATGCTATTGGAGGTTTGGAGCCCTGGAAATCCAAGAGAACGTCTAAATTCCTGCTTTAGCACTGGCATTTGGTCTTGCTTTTTGTTTGTTTGGGTTTATCACTGAACAAATCAGCATGACTGAGAAATAGAAAAGTCCTGAGGAGTAAACAATAAGTGGTTATGTGCTCATTCTCGAAACAAGGCATCACTTGGAAAGAGTGGTAGAGATGTCAAACCGCACTAGAGAAAAGAATGCTAATGTTAAAAGAAAAAGAAAGGGGAGGTAGCAGCAGTCTTTGCAAATAACAAGTCAAATCGTTTTATAGCACTTTTTCCCAAACTGTTTTTTCTCTTAGATTCTACTCTTCTCAACCTTTATCTGATTATCTTCCAGTTTCTACATTGGAGTCTAATCAGATTCCCTCAGAACTCCATATATATATATATGTATATATATATATTCCATTTATCACATTCTTTTATAGACACTCTGCTCTTAGATTCCATACTTGATAATGTTGTACTTTGGACATGTCATCAAGAGAGACCAATCCCCAGAAAGGACCCCATGCTTGTAAAGTAGAGGGATATCAAAACTAAAGAGACCATTAAGGATATAGATGGCCATAGTGGTGATAGCAGTAGGATCAGGCATACCAATGACTGTGAGGATGGTTCAAGAGAGCACTTCATTCTAGTGGACATAGGATTTAGCAATGAGCTGCAATTGAAGCAACAGCACCTAACAACCACAATGGTGTATGGATTAACGTGGAAACGTGCTTACTCTTGTTTTTGCACATCAGCATCTCACCACTGCACATGGTGAGCACAATAGGAGCCCATTCAGGAAGGAAATTCAGACCTGATGACAAATGACTGTGATAGAAGACCATCACTATTTGTCTGTCAGTCTGTCATGCTGTGGTGGCTTGTGTGTTGCTGTGATGCTGGGAGCTCTGTCACTGGTATTTCAAATGCCTGCAGGGTCACCATAGTGAATAGGTTTCAGTAGAGCTTCCAGAGTGAGAACAGACTTCAGAGAAAGAAGCCACTTAAAACTTTATGCACAGTTCTTAAACATTTTCAAATACCTAAAACCTGAAACAAAGGAAACAGAAAATTGTTGGAGAAATTGTTTGAAGATGGGGTTCTCCTGCCCAAGGTCTTAAAATTGTGACCAAAGAGGTGACAAATTCTTGGAGGGTCCTGAAGTATGGTGACATGAGTTTGGTGAAGTCAGAGGGTGTAGAGCCTTCAAGATATACATTTGCTGATGGAACATGACTCAAGAAAAAGTAGAGCCTTCAGGATATACATTTGCTGATGGAACATGACTCAAGAAAAAGGGAAATAGCTGCAACAATATTCAGGTGACTGGAACTCACAATGTGCAAAACACAAATTTAGGAAAATTGGGAGTGGCTGAAATTGAAATGGAACGTATGAAGATAGATATCCTAAGCATTGGTGAGGTATTGGCCATCTTAAATCAGAAAATCACATGATTTACTGTTCTGGTAATAACACAATAAAGAAGAATGTGATGCCATTCTTTGTCAGACAGGATCTTGCTGAATCTATCAATGCTGTCATTGATCAGAATATATATGTATATATATGTATATATGTGTGTATGTATATATCTGCCTTCAAAGAAATCCAATTAGCATATCTATTATTCTATTTTATGCACCACCACAAAAGCTTGAGATGAAGAAATTGAAGCTTTCTACCATTGGCTTCAGTTAAAAATTGACCAAACATACAATCAAGATGTACTGATAGTTATTTGTGATTTGAATGCAAAAGTTGCAAACAAAGAGGAAGGAATTGTAGTTGGAAAATATGACCTGAGTTATAGAAATGATACTAAAGATCACATCATAAAATTTTCCAAAACGAATGACTTCTTCATAGCAATACTATGAACAACACCAAAAGCTTCTGTACACATGGACCTCCATGATGTTGAAGTTCAATACAAACAGTTAAAACCAGACCAGGAGTCAACTGTGGAACATGCCTGCTCATATGTAAGTTCATGATAAAGCTGAAGAAAATTAAAACAAGTCTGGAAGAGTCAAAATACAAACTTTAATCTACCCTGCTTGAATTTCAATAACAACTCACAAAGAACATAAACATATTTGGACCCTAATGAGGAAAATATCTTATGAGCTGTGGGAGAACATTAAGAACATCATTTGTGAAGAAAGGGAAAGTTCATTTCAAAGTCAGGAATGAAAGAAAAGATCAAAATGGATGTCAGAAGCGACCCTGAAACTTGGTTTTAATGAAAATGTTTAAAAATCAAATGGAAGAAAGGATGATGTCAAATAACTCAATATAAATTTTCAAAGGGCAACTCCAGAACATGAAACTAAAAGTGCAAAGACCTAGAATTAAAAAACTAAGAGAAGAAAACATTCAACATATCTGAAACTGAAAGAATTCAAGAAAAATTCAAGCCATGAACAATAATCTTGAAAGTTTCTCTAGACAAAATATTGAATTGTTCACAAAGCATTAAGAGAAGATGGAGAGAATACATAGTCACTCTACCCAAAAGACTGCCTTCCATTTCAGAAGGAGGCATATAATCAAGAACCAAGGGCATTGAAGGAAGAAGTTAAAGTTGCTCTGAAAACATCAGCCAGAAAAAAATACTCCAAGAATTGATGGAATAGCTAACATAACTGATATTTTCAGCAAGCTGATGAAGCACTGTAAACACTCACTTTTCTATGCCAGGAAATTTCAACAACAACTACCTGGCAAACTGATGGAAAGATCCATATTTGTGCTCATTCCAAAGGAAGGTGACCTAAAAGATTGCTCATACTATAGACCAACATGGTGAATATCGCATACAAGTAAAACTTTTGCTCCAATATTGGTTGCAACATCAAAGTGACAGAGCTACAAGAACTTCAGGCTGGAAAAAGAAGAGGACATGGAACACGAATATCATAACTGATGTCAGAGGGACCTTGGCTCAGAGCAGAGAAAGAAGTTTGCTTGAGTTTCACTGACTATGCACAGTTATTCAAATGTGTGGACCATAGTAAATTGTGAATCCCCCTGAGAGTAACGATAATTCCGTAACATCGCATTGTGCTCGTGAAGAGCTTATATATGGATCAGGAGGGAGTTGTGTGAACAGACAAGGGAATACTGCATGATTCACAATCAGGAAAGGTGTGAATCAGGGTTGTACCTCTCACAATGCTTGTTTAATCTATATGATGTGCAAATCATCGGAGAAGCTGGATTATATGAAGAAGTGTGTAGCATCAGGACTGGAAGAACGCTTGCTAACAACCTGAGATGTGTAGATGACCTAACCTTGCTTACTAAAGATGAAGAAGACTTGAAGCACTTATTGATGAAGGTGAGGGATTGTAGTCTTCAGGATGGATTATAACTCAGTGTAAGGAAGACCAAAATACCCACAACTGGACCAATAGTTAACATCATGATAAATGGAGAAAACGTTGATGCTGTCAAGGATATTATTTTACTAGGATCCCCAATTATTGCTCACAGAAGCAGCAATCATGAGATTAAAAGATGTCTAACATTAGATAAATCTGCATACTGTACAAGACCTCTTTAGATTATTGAAGAGCTCTTAAATGTTACTTTGAGCACAAAAGTGCCCCTGACCCAAGAAATTATATTCTCCTTTGCATCACATGCCTGTGAAATTTGGACATTGAATAAGGAAGACTCTAAAAGAATTGATGCATTTGAACTGTGGAATTCGAAAAGAATATTGAAAGTACCATGGGCTGCTAGATGGTTTTGTAATGGTAGAAATAAGGCCAGAGGACTCTTTGGAGGCAAGATTGGCAAGACTGAGTGTTACCTACTTTTGACCCATCCATGGAGAAAGAGATAATAAAAGGTAAAGTGGAGGGTGGGGTGAAAATCAAGGCACTTAATGAAATAAACTAACACAGAGCCTGCATCGATGAACTCCGACAAAGGACTACTTGTGAGAAGGGGACAGGACTAAGCAGTATTTCTTGTGGCTGTCTGATGCTGAGTCACTATGAGTCAGAGCCTTGATGGTATCTGATCCAACAACATGGCACAGGAGCACAAAGTTATACAAAGTCTTCAAAAAGATCATAAGAAAAATTAAATTGAAAGATAATGGGATTTTTCCATGAACTTTTGAAGACACTTTGTCTCATCTCAAAGCATTTATCTTTGTGATAAATAAATAAATAAATATTTATTTATATTGATAAATAAAGCATTATCTCCATAGGGTTATGAAAAACCCCTCCAAAAAGTGCTTATAGACAAAAGCAGAGTCCATCTGACAACAACCAATGAAAAACAGGGAGCAGAATGAAAATGAATGGAATATTTGGAAGTTTTCCACACCAGAGGAATGAAGGCATTGTGTGTACAGGTTTTAAGCCATGGGCAAGCATGTGAATTAGCTGGAGCAAATGTCAGACACTGGAAAAGGTAGTTTGAAAACATAAAGTTTTAACTTGATAACATTATTCAACTAAACCAGGAGCTACAAATTCAAATACTGTGTTATACCAGGTAGACTAGAGAAACAAATTCATAAACACACATAAGGGAAAGGTTTGTATGCAAGAGGAATGGAACATTTAAAAAGCATCCCCACCCAGTTCCTTCCAAAGCCCTAAGTCTGATATTAGCCCATATGTCTGATACCAGTCTCCCTCCAACTCACGAAGCACGTGCAATGACACCAGGACAATCTAGAAGCATCTCAGCGCTGGCATGGGTCTCTCTGTGGCATCCCATTTCCAGAGACCAGGGTCCATCAGCCATCTTGTCAGTTGCACATCTCCAAGGAACTGAGTCAAGTCTCTCACGTCCAGTTGGAAAATACCATGAGACTTCCCAGAATTCTCAGGAGAAGACCATGCCCACACACAGGCCTCATTGGCTATCTCCAGATTGACAGGCTAGACTCCACCCCTACACTCCCAGTGCTGAAATTGACACAGATTAGTGGCTGCCTCACACCCCTACTCCAGTACAGCATCTTGTTAATGATCACATCATCAAGGACCTGCCATAGTTAACTAGCAGTGTTGTAACGGCCATCTCCTGTGTCATTTTAGGGAACAGAGATTTACCTTTTCTCAGAAAAATACCCTACTCCTACACAAGGTCATATATATAGTACTGTGTTTTAGAACTTCAGCATATCAGTTGGAGATACCTAATGGAAATGTAATCTCTACATTGCGGACTGTTGTCAACCTGAGAGGAAATGCCCTCTGTATAAGATAGCTACTGCAGAGCGCCATCTGATGACTGTACTGTGGGCAACCTGCCAGCATTGCTTCAATGTGGTTCTCCACAGAAACAAGAAATGCCAATGCTGATGAGAAATCTCTGATCTTTAAATACTGACTATGAATTCAGATGCAAAATGCAATCGTTCCACACATGTGGGGACAAAATAAAATATCATTGAACCAGTAGTACCCTATAGTCAAAAGTTTGCAAAGTCTTCTGTAAATAATCAGGAAGTAAAGCTTTATTTTTATTTATTTATTTATTTATTTATTTTTTAGGCCTCACTGCCCTGGGGTGGGAGTAGGAGGCCCAGTCTTTGCTCCTGTGAGCAGGAATTGAAACTCCATCCCCGTGGGCCGCAGTGCCGCGCACAACCACTACACCACTGGGGCTCAGCCCAAAGTAAAGCTTTTAAAGCAAGGTGGTGACACATCAACAGGCCCTCCATAGGAATGAAATCAAGTTAAGATGAGAGAAGGGGAGCTGTGTTCATCTGGTTAGACTAGAGAAACAAATCCAGGCACTGTTATGTGTATAAGAAAGAGCTTTATATACAAGAGCAATTGAATATTGAGAAAACATCCCAGCTCAGTCCTGATCAAGTCCATAAGTTCAATATTACCCCATATGCTTCATACCAATCTATAAATTGTTTTCAGTATCATGAAGCACATGGAATGACACCAAATGCAGGAAAATCACAAATAAGTGCGTGGAAAGTCTTGTGGTTCCATTGGAGGTATAAGCATCTCAGGGCCGGCTGAGGGTCTCCAAATGGCGCCTCCAGGTCCAGGGCCCTAGCTTGTCATCAGGAATATGCTGAAACAAAGAGCCTGTCTCCTCGTCCCCATCCCCAGCCAGTGCTAGGGAATTCAAGCGTGGGTCAAGGGGAGCCCTTTTGGGACATAGGGGTAGAGTGAAGGGTATGACCCCTTGCCTGGACCCCTCTAGGATATCCCATATGAACTCCAAACAAGTTCTTCCCTTTTGCTTAAAAAAAATAAACTCAAAGAGTTTGTCTCCTTACTTCAGGAGGGAACATGGGAGCTCCCAGAATCCTCAGGAGAAGGCCAGATCCACACAGAGGCCTCACTGGCTGTGGCCTTATTGACAGGCTAGACTCTACTGCTTCACAAGTTGACAGGAGAATATGTAACTGCCACAGGAGCATGTACCTTTTAGAGGAGGCATTGCTATTTCTGTTGGTGAGTATGGTGGGCAAATGGGGAGCAGCAACCTCATATCAAAAAAGAATGCTGAGCAACTGTCGTAGGGAACATAAGGGGACTGCAATGATCACCTCTGTTCTGAAGACTCTCCCTAGTCCTGATTTCTGACTAAAGAAAACATAGATGTTTTCTTCATATACGGACTTGTACTTCAAGATATTTTTTTCAAAGTGTTCCACTAGACAATACATAGGCACCTCTGCACCTGCAAAACAGCTTTTCCCCTTTCTCTCCCTGTCTTGTACCATAAAATGTCTTCAGTCTTCTTAACTGGATATATCGTTGAGTCCTATCTCTTCCCCATTATGTAAATCCAACACATGGACAGCACTCACTGGTTTCTTTACGCAAGATCTCCAGATGCAGTCACTCTTAGTCCTCTTCCATACCTCAGGCGAAGTCTTAAGGATCTTTTGTGTGTCTAAAACCAATAATTGATACAATTGCTTGTTTCTGATCTCTCTTAGGGCTACTCATCACTACTCACTCCTTTATCACTACTAAAACTCATTTGTAAAACACAAAGGAAACCGAATCCCTTGCTTTGGATATATTATCAGGAAAGACCAATCACTAGGAAAGGATATCGCGTTAGATATAGTAGTCAGTGAGTGAAAATTACAGAAAATGTCAATGAGATAAATGGACGTAATGGCCACAATAGTGAACTTACTCATGTGGATGGCCATGGTACTGAAGTGACACAGGCAACCTTTCATTCTTTTATGCAAAAGGTTACCATGATTTGGAGATACCTTGAAAGCAATTAACCCCAACAAATATGCATATAAAATATAACTAATATATTTCTCCTCTTATGGTCATGGGGATTCAAAGCGTAACACAGATTTAACCCCTATTCTTATGTCTCACCATGAGAAAATATATATATAAGGTCTTTATTAGTAAATAAAGACTGGCCTCCAATTCTCACTATTCTTTCCTATAACTGAGATTTTATGGTTTTTAGAAAAAATTTCTTCTGTTAAAATATTAATTCTTGATTCTATTTGCATACTTTCTTGCCCTTTTCCTCTTACTATAGTGCAACTCTTTATAAACTAGCAATGTAATGCTCCTGAATCCTGATTTGTGACTTCATAGATAATTATGTTAAGGAACTGAAAATTCTGACTCATCGCGACCCCACAGTACAGAGGAGAAGAGCACCTGAGTACCTCTAAGTGATAATCCTCACTGAAACAAGCTGCCACATCTTTCTCTAGCAAGGTGGCTGGTGGGTTAGAATTTTTGGTGTTTTGGTTAGCACTTGAGCACTGAACTGCTCCACCACTAGGGCATCTTTGAATGTATATCTCAATAAATACCAGAGACATTATAGACTGTGATATATATATATGTGTGTGTGTGTGTGTGTGTGCGCGCGCACGTGTGCCAAAAGAATGAAATCTATTCTTGATTTCTAAACTCAATTCTAATGTAAAGCACAAAGAAATCTTGACTTTATTATTTGAAAGGAGATGATCCTTTAAATTCTAAGCATTTGGCTGCTGGTGCATCCATCACCATAGATTTTCTTGGTCTCTTTTCTGAGATAAAGTATTACTCCATGCTGTCACTATAAGAAGCAGCATCCTAAGTCTCCCACTGAGCCTAAACCCAGACTCCTTGGCACCCCAAACTAGAAGTGAATATGGGGAGAATATAGAACTGGGGAGAAGGACTATGAGTCAGAGTGCCTATCATTCTACCAACATCGAGTTAAACCCAGTTTCCCTAAAACCTTCCCTTCCACAGTGGTCACGGTTGTCTCCAAGGCCAGTCTTACGCCGTGAAGCCTGTCAGATGTTACGGAGCTGCCCCACAGCCTCTCCATCGCACTTCTTTACTGAAGCAGACTTACTTGTCTTCCTCTTGGGCATGAGCTGGTGAGTTTAAACAGTGAGCCTTTTGGTCAGCAGCTAAGACCTTGGTCACAGTGCCACTCAGGCTCGTCATAAGCTCCCTTTAAAAGCACGCTTATGAACCGCCTCCCTCTTGTATTTTATTTCAACTATGTTCACTTTCAAGAAGAAGAATGAAAGAAATATTCTTACTTAAAGAAAGTAGGTGTCGGGGCATAAATATGAGTGGCAAAATTCCAACAGGAAGGCGAGAGGGAGATTGTGCTTCTATTTCTGCAGTACAAAAGAATTGCGACAAAATCGAGAGCCTTCTTAAAGAAAAATATCACAATGAGAAGCTATTTTTTTCTTGTACTATCCTCTGTCTGTGTCCATATACTTCTGAGTTGCGAATTCTCGCCAACACTTTCCTGAAGAATGCTTCACCTTTCAATTTATACCATGTGGAAATGGCAGCTCAGGTAGCAGCAAGGTCCTCAGATCCAATTCCATGTCAATCTACTTTGAATTTGGGGAAAAATAAAAAGTCTAAAGAGACAAGATCAGGGTTGAATGCAGTAAGATTTCCCAATATATTGCAATCTTCAAAGAATGAGCCTTTACTGCCTTCCATGGTGAATCGTGATAGAAAACAAAACAGGGTGTGGTGAAGGGGTATGTTTTAAGATTGGGGGGTGGGGTGGGGGATTGCACAATTCCCCATGATATGATTGAACGATTGAGCTACTCAATTGTATGATATGCAAATTATGTGACAATGAAGCTGGTGGTGTTGGGGGTGGACCAGAAGATAAAAACAAAAACACTGATCCTAGAGTAAATTTCTGGGCATTTTCCTCACCAATACTGTTTTCAATTTCCTTAAAATTTCTTCAACAAAACCCTCTGTGGTCACCTGGACTCTTCAAGAAAATCAACAAGAGTAGCCTTCTGGAGTGCCCTGCAGAAGTCACCACACCTTCTGAATGGACAGCCCCTGCTGTGGGAAATGTACTGGCCCTGTGATGCCCCCGTGAAACCATGGTTTTCTTTAGCCCTTGCACTCTGCCTCCTGTTGGCAAACTCAAGACTCATCTTGAGTCTTCATAGGTGCCTCATTCCATCCCATCATCTTCTTCAGCTTCCTTCTTCCTTAAAAGGCTCAGGTCTTGATACTAGTGTATCTTTGCTCAATGCTTTTGGCACTTATATTTCTTTTTTTACAGGCACCCTAAGGAGACTAAGATAGGTGTATGACTGACTTCGAGGACTTGCCTACAATCATCCATCAATCATTGCAGAGACATGTTGAAACTCCTCTTGTTTGGAGTACACCCATGCATGGATGAACTCAGCCATACTTTTTGACTTACCCTGGTATGTCAGCTCTGGAATTCTGAGGAAGTTGCTCAACTCTCTGGGTCTTTATTGCCTCTTATTTCTAAGATGAGGATCCAGGAACCTTAATACATGCCATGCCTCCTCCCCTCCCCCCAACCCCCAAGACACTTATTAGAATCTGGTCAAACAATGGCAAAGCGGTTTTTATTTTTCTCTCTGTATATCTTCAGCAGATAAATCAAAAAAACAGAAGAGAGGTTGGCACCACCCAGTAATAAATTAACGGAGGATCCACTATCATGTGAGGCAGGGTGTTGCTTGGCTTTGAAGGGCAAATCTCCTATTTATTTGATTTCTGATCAGCTGGAGAGTGAATTCTGTGATCTGTCTGGATATTGCCCTTACACAGGTACTAACTCTTCTAAGGACCTCGGTTTGATGTGTCTCTTTGGAACTGAGTTATTCCATAGAGATTTTTTTTTCTTGGCCTAGCCTTTGATATGTCCTTATACTGTTTGCTTTTCTGAACAGACAAATCCTCAAGGAATTACAGTTTGGTACAGTTTAAGTTTGACTACAAAGAGTAAGAGTAAGAATGAGTGAAAATAATCTGTCAGTGGTCTGTAATAATCATCTTAAATAAGCAGTTCATGGCTTATCTAAAGCCCGCCCAAGCTGAACAAAGAAGGCAGTCAGCAGCACCTCAGACACTGAACTCTGAACCCTGCATGGACCTTGTACTGAGCAGCCTGGTAACAGGAAGGCAGCAGGACACATTTTGAACCAGGGGTTCTAAGGCTGCGCTGGGGTTATGGACAGGGTGACAGCTGCACTTTGCAGCATGAACTTTGTACCTAGACACAGGGGCATTTAATCTCCACAACAAGCACTTTGTTTCATTACTTATTAACAGCTCCTCCTTGAGTAAAGTTCTTTGTTAATGGAGCTTTAAAATAGGATCCCTCTCCCCTTATTGTAGCTGTGGGGGTGGTCATTTGTGCCTGTTTGCACTGTGGTTCCTAACATGGATTCTGCTTCCTCTAGGGAAGGCTTTACCTCTGTTCAAAAACAGTTCTCATGGAGGTGTCTTTCCTGCTGCATATGGGACACACTGCTCTCTTGTATACCTTCCCGGAAAGTAACCCGTCCTCCAGGGGCCATGACATGTCACGCCACACAACTCTGTTGGCACTTGACCCCTACCTGCTACAGCAGGCTTAAAAAGCATTGATTTTCCCCATTAGTCTTCATCTCATCCTCTTCTCTTGCCTCCCTCACCCCTACCCTTATTCCTTTCCACACATTCAGCCTCCTAGTGGAACCAGAGTTAGATGGTGGTGACCCCGATCTACACAGCATTTCCCCCCACTAGTGCAGCTAGGACAGGTTTTGCTTCTTCTAGAAATCAAAGCAAGTGTATGATCAAGGTTCCTCTTGCCTAAATAAACACAGTGGGTTTAATTTTAACTCGTCTCTAACTGATATTCAGCACACTGAAAGGTGTGGCTGTTTTAGTGAGAGGGTCTTAGCTCTGGAAAAGGGAAAAAGAATTGTTAATGCTGAACATTAGTTATTATTTCATAAAACAAAAGTTAACCCAGTGGGAACAGTCAGGCTTTCTGCCCCTAAGCCATGGTATTTGTGTCTGTTCTCTCAAATGCTAACTTGTCTTGAATACTGAACAATAGTTTGGGCTTTGGCTTTTGGCATCCAGGAGGAGGTGACTATAAGTTATTCATTTAAAAACTACTAAAGAACAAAGGAATAGTTTCTGAATTTGTTTGAGGGGTTTGGGAGCCCAGAAATTAACTTTTCCCCACCCAGGCTACCGTCTATATTTCCAGAGCAGCAGAGTCTAGTTCTGATGTTAACTCCCACTCTTCTTATTTTTCTTTTCATGTTGAAAAATGCCTGTGTGTCTAGTCCTCATTCAGCCAGGGTCAGCTCAGAATTAACCCTGTCTGGAACACCATGCACTAATCACTCTCCATCTTCCTGACCCACTGACACTCCTCCAGTCACATACATCCCTTCACAGTGGTCCACTCATACATATCTCTATTTCATTCCCAAGCCAGCAGATCCATGTCTGCTGGAGCAAGCTTCCCAAACTATTTGGAAAAATAGGATCTAGGATTATACATTCCTGCCTTATTCTTTTGTTTTCTCATTTCTCCCTTGCCTCCTTCCCCCTCTTGAATTCTTTTTTCTTTCAGTCTTGTCTTGCTCAATAACTTGATCAAATAATTTTCAAACTTATCAACAGGATACATTTGAATTGTATAGAAGTAAGTCCAACTTTTTTGTGAACTCTGCTCTTAGTTCTACTGTATTTCAGTGAACCCCAGTGGTGTAGTAGGTTATGAGTTGAGCTGCTAAACACAAGATTGGGAGTTCAAAATTACCAGATGTTTCTTGGGAGGAAAAGGAGGCTTTCATTTTTCAAGGGTCTCAAAGTCAGAAACCTCAAGTTCTACTCTGTCTTAGAGGGTTTCAGAGTCTGGATTCGATTGTAGTGAGTATGTTTGGGGGTTTTCTAGAGGTGTGAAAAGGGGAAGAGTCCTAGTCATTTATCATACTATCTAGATTTGGCTTACTCGTAAAAGTAGTAGTAATAATAATAATAGCAATTAAAAGTCAAATGACATTCTTTGCAGATTCTGAGTTCCTACTTTGATGTTCAGTACCAGGCCCTAGATGACCCTCAGACCTCACTGATCTAAGGAGCCTTGCTTGACTTCCTAGGACCCAAATCCAGATTGTCGTGGAGTCAGCCAATTTGACTCCAAGCGACTGCGAGTATGTCATAGTAGAACTGTGCTCCATCGGGGCTTCAGTGACTGATTTTTTAAAAAGTAGATAACCAGGCCTTTCTTCCAAGCCAGCACCCGTCTTTCCATTGGCAGCCAAGCTCAAACATTGGATCACCTTTGGGTTATTCAGGTTCCAACTCGCTGGTGATAGGGAAACATCAAAGACCCAAGCAGGAGTGTCATTGGCCCCATGCTGACAATGTTTTTTGGACCAAATATGACACTTTTCGTACCAGGTCTTGCTTAGAGGCCCCCTCCCTCCCTCTCCCCTTGCTTACTCTCTTCCTCTTGAAGCACTCCAACACCCACAATTGGCTCTCTAACAGCTCCTCCCAAGGCCCTGGGTTAGGGCTGCACCTGTTTAGGATTTACTCAGTCTGAAAAAGAGTAGGCCTTCTACAGAACACACAAGGACCTTTGGCCTGCAAGCAGACGCATTTGCAGCCATGGCTGCAGCCATGGTCTCTGAAATCAGTTACTACAAACAGAACATGGATATAAGCTTTGCTCTACCCACCCTACCCTAGTTTCCCATCTGCCTCTAAATCCCACACTCTTACCACCTGCTTTAGACAGGAAGCCTTAACCAAGAGCAAACAACATTAATAGTAGACTAATTTTCTGATAAAAGGTAAGACAGCATTAGTTGGATTTTTATAGACAGTACAATAATATTACCTTGAAGATGAGAAATACACAGTTGATTGAATCGCCTCTCAAAGCAAAATTCAACAAACCAATCCTAATTATCACATTTGTTTACTAGTTCCTAAGCAAGTGAGAATAATTATGATTTCAAAATTTCATGGAAATTCTAAATAACAATGACATTTCAATTATCCACACACCATGAATGCACGTATACACATGCCTACATACATAGGCAGTCCAGTGGGAACAGAAGGGAGGTGAGGAAAGAAGATAGTACCTGTCCTGTCGAATATAAAGAGCACTAGGCAGGAGCCAACCAGCCAGGAGAAATGTTTTACACCAAGAGTCATACCCATTATTGGAGTGATAAGGCTGTAGAGGTAAACATTTAAGAATGAGTAGAGTTGGTTTTTTTTTTTTTTGTCTGTTTGTTTTATCATTCTCATCTGCAAAACAGTACTTTAGATCACATCACTGGTCTCCATCTCCTGAATGTAAGAATGTGGGGCTAACTTGCTGAGAGAGGGAAGTAAGAAAGGGAAATTGGAATGGACAAAGGCATTGATTACCATGCCAAATGCCCAGAAAGGAAGAGAGAGGGAAAGTGCTGTGAAGGAAGGGCGCTGTGGGTTTGCTTTCCTGAGTCATCATGCCCCACCCACCAGCTTTCAAATGCCAGACCTACAGATGTCCTGTGCATGAGAGTAGACTAGCATGATTTTTAAAGGATGGGGGAGAGACAGGAGTAAAGGACACTGGTAAATGTAGAGGTACATTTTATCTAGAAACAATTCAGCTACAGTATGGAGTTAGGCAAATAAGGATTATTTGAGATAATCAAACACTACAGGTTAATTCTCACCAAAAATTTCTTCTTGGGGATGATTTTTCATTCATTTTGAGGATGAAGGCTTATTTACTACCCTTAATTATATAAATTTTTTTGGATAGAAAAAAATAACACATTCCTTTAAAAAGATATTCTGTTGTAATTAGGTGACGACTTACAAAACAGGCCCTTAAACTTCATATTCATTTTGTCTTATGCAATGAACAATCATTTATCCCACCTCCTGTGGGTGTTTCCTATGTTCATATCGCCTTCTATTCTAACCCTTCTCACCTTTGTCCCAGGATAATTTTTTTTCCCCCCATCACTGCCTTGGTGGGAGCAGCAAGCCCAGACTTGCTTCTGGAGAACTACTGCTGGATTTGAACCATCAACCCTGTGGGCTGTGTTTCACAATGACCAATGCACCACCAGGGCTCAGCTTGCATAAATGTTGCCCTTTTGATCTCAAGTGGTGGTTTATCTGAAGGTGTGTGTACCTCCCTAGTGCTATTGCCCGCTTTACGCTGGGCTTTGATTAAAAGCCAGGAAGGTGAGTTCCAGACCAGAAGGGTCTCTCCTGCTCTACCATTCTCTAGCTAACCAGTAAGTTTTGTCCCACAGTTTTCATCTACTCTGCCCAGGACCTTCTAATCAGGAAAGCACATATTTCCGATGGTCTTAGAAACCAACACACCACTACTTTATCCATCTCCAGGCAGATCCACCCACATCTGAATACCCTGTGTGAAGACTGTTCCCATGCTGTCCCATGCTTCAAGACAAACCTTTCATTTATTTGTAATTAGAAATAAATAATTACATCTTGTTTTTGTGATGAATCATGTTTTGTGATCAATTTGTAATCAATCTGCATATCAGGTATTTACATAACAATTAATAACAGTAGCAAAATTACAACTATAGGTAGTCATGAAAATAATTTTATGGTTGGGATCATCACAACTTGAGGTACTGTATTAGAGGGTAGTAGCATTAGGAAGGTCAAGAACCACTGTTCTTATGCAATCCCTTTTAAAACAGCTGGCAATGCTAACTAAACATCATCTAGATCTTCTTGTCTAGATTGTGGCAATGGATATATGCATGATTAGCTCAGTAGGAGCCTTGGCGATGTCATAGTGATACGTTAGACTGCTAATTGCAAGGTCAGAAGTCAAAACCACCAGCCGCTCCACAGGAGCTTTCTACTTCCATAAAGAATGGCAGTCTCAGAAATTCACAGGATGCAGTTCTTCCCTATCTCTTAGGTCACTATGAAACAGCATCGAAGCAATCACATTGAGCTTGGTGATTAGAACTATAGGTTGCTAAGATTTGGCTGGTTTGGCTTGACTTGGCTAGTCCAGTGGGCTCATTGTTTCCATGTGTCCTCTGAATTACATCCCTCTTCTTTCATTTAGAGGATGAGAGCTCACTAATTGCACTTTATTTGACCACACATGAAGGTTTAAAGTCCAAGTTGATGGTCACCAAAGCAGGATGTACAAAATTTTTTATCTTGATGTCCTCTGAACTAATAAAATTCTAAAATTTCATCTAAGTCCAGTGACATTTATCAATATTGGTGCTAGCATACGAGCCTACTTACTTGGTCTCATCTTTTCTATTTCTTACCCTGCACTAGTCAGAATGATGTGATGTATTTGGGGCACATTATCAGGAGAGTCCATTGCCTACAGGAGGATTTCAGGCATAGGAAAGGAGGGTGCCAGCAAAAAAGGAGATGGACTGACACAGTAGCTGCCACAAGCGACTAATGTCAACAGAGAAATAATAGTGAAGATGGCACAGGGCTAAGCAATATATTTTTTTTGTACATAGACTCTCTATGAGTCAATACAGACTCAATGATACCAAAAATATAACAACCAGAACCCACGAATCATCCATTCCAAAACTAATTCAATATAAAAAGACACAAACCCTATGCAAGTTGCTACATCTCTCATAAGCTTCATCCTTTATCAATTTCAAGTTGATTAACAACATCTTAATTTTCAAGCTATTTATTCCCTTTCTGATTTATCTTTCATTTCTAGGGAGATAGACAATAGCTCCATTTAAAAAAAAACAATGCAACAAAACATTATCATTCAGTTGACTCAAGCTCATAGTGCTATATATGGGATTTCTGAGGTTAGACATCATTTACTGGATCAGATAACCTCATTTTTCTCCAGCAGAGTGTCTGGTGATTTTGAATCACTAACCCTGTGGTTTTCAGCCCAATGCTTATGTGATAGTCCCAATGTTTCCTTTAGCATTTCCTTTTCTCAGCTCTAGCTCTAGAACCACTTATTACTAGCATAATTCTTGAATAATGTTTGCTCTTTCCAAAAGTATTGTGTTAGTATAGGTAGGGTAGAGAAACAATACACAGAAACTCATTTGTATGTGAAAGTTTTATATAAAAGGTAAGTGCATATTAAGAAAGTATCCCATACCAGTCCTGTCTAACATTAGACTATATGTCCCACACCAATCTACAAAGTTCTCCTCAATCTCACAAAACACATGCAATGATGCCAACTGCAGGAGAAAAACAAAATCCGTGCATGCGAAAGCCTCTCAGCCCTGGCAGGGGTCTCCACGCAGCTGCATCAGCACCCAGGGCTGCATCAGAGTAAGTCCATGTGACTTCTCCTTAGGGATGTCTCAAAGGAAGTGAGCCTGGGGAGTAAGAGGCCCGAGAACCAAAAATTCATTTATCTCTCTCCCCTTCAAGTAATCCCACATGTGTTTATTGGCCAGGTTGGTGCAATAAAACTTACCTATCTCAATCCGCCCTTTGGTAACTTAGTACCTGTACACAATTCTTTAGCCAAATAATTACAGCTAAGTAACACCTATATGTTAATCCTATGAGAATATTCCCCCACCTATGAAAGTTTATAAACCAACCACTTCATGTCTTAATCCCCCCCATTTTGAATATCTAATTTCTATGCTGCCCAATTACATCAATTCAGTCCTCTGAGGAGACAATCACATTTTTCAATGTGAAGAATCTTCATTCCAGTTGGAACCTTGTAAAATTCACATCCATAATGCAAAGTCAAATCCAGGCAGGCCATCCTTAAATTCAGCAACAATATGCACCAGTTCACAGCATCAAAAATCTCTTCATCTGGTTGGGTTCTGGTCAATTCAATGTGGACTGCCTCACTCAGCCTACACAGAGTGCCCATTTATTGCCTTGCCTTTAGACCATGGGTTCTCACAAATACTTAACAATCCTACCTCCCTTGTGCTAGGTCATGAACTTAAGACCATTCATCTAACATATTCTTCCCTTTCTCCCCGTAAACCAGGCCCATGGGTGTCAGTGGCCAGACTCTACACATCTCTTTTTGCGACACTTCTCCCACTTCCACTCAACAGGTAGATCCAGGTGGTCAACTAGCAAGTATTTCAGCTTACCCATAGTTTCCCTTTAAGGGTTGGTCCTAGAGAGGAGTTTTCTTCATGATTCTAGAATTTTTCCAGCTTCTGACAAAGACTACCGGTTCCTGAGTACTCCAAACCACCAGGTGGGGCATATGTAAAGATAAAGTTAATGGCTCAAGGCAAGTGGGTTTACCAGCTCTCTATTTTGTACTTCCCAAAATCATTTCTATGAATCATAAGCAGAAGAAACCAGTGTAAACAAAGTATAATCAGATACTAAACTCAATTCTTAAATGAGTCTAATTCAATCCTTATTTAGCTTATTTAAATCTATATCTAAACTATTGGATTTATACAAAAATATGGGATCAGTTCTCTGAGAGCATTAAACCAGATCCAGGCTGTCAGGCATTTTGAGCTTCTGGCAGCCATTTTTCTTAAGCAGTATAGATTCTGAGAAATTCAAATTATGATTTCCACACCTGAGCTCAAAATATTCATTAATCATATTTATTTTTGTCATTTTAAATAGGAATAACAAAAGACTACAACCAAACAAAATAATCAAAACTGTAACTTCCCATATTCTTTCCAGAAAACCAAATAAACCATGTGGCTTTTTCTGACCTCTCACTAGCCAAAGAAGAAAAAGTACCATGAGGGAGAGGTGAAACAAACATCTACTACCCCCATCTTAGGATTTGTTTTTCCAGTATCCCACTCTTGATACCATAGTGTGTTAGTTGAGGTAGACCAGAGAAACAAATCCACATAAATTCAAGCTACACTACCTGTGGAACAACTAACTCATGGACTGCGCCACTGTAGTTTGGGGTTCCTTTAGGATTTGCTTCATCACACTGCTGGAGTATACATTGTTTGAGCTGGGAACTGCTGGACCTTGTCATCTGGCTAACTATTGGTGACTTGCCTTGCTGTTTGCTGCTTTTGGCCAGATAGCCTGAATTGCTCTGCAGAGGACTTAGCTGTCTGATTCTTTGACTTGAAGGACTGCCAGTGTATTAGCTGTCTCATGGAAGTAAGTTGCACTGAGCCATTTGAACTGCTCTATAATTATTTATTTCTTATGTTTTATATATATATACATGTATATATAACATATAAAATCATAAGTGTCCTGGTTTTGCTTCTTTAGAGAACCCTGTCTAGCATAAGTATGTTTTCCATTCATTGCCGATTCGACATCACTGTATTGGCGATCTGTCCAGGTTTGGGTGTAAATGTCCATTAGTTATGGTTTAATCTATGTCTCTCAATAAGAGATTCAGTAAAAGCAACAAATATCTGAGTTTCGGGTTGTGTCTGATAGGAAGAAAAGAGTAAAGGGAAAATCAGGGTCTTGATTCATTTACACTGCAGGGGCCTTACAGGTGTGGGGAGAATGGAGAAAGAGGCTACAGTCTACAGAAAGAAAGGGAATTTGACACTTGTCCTTCCTAAATACTAAGCACAGTGCTAGACTACAAGAATTTATAGTTCTCTTTCAGCTCTAGAAAAATAAGGTGAGTCAGAAATCTACACTAAGAAGAGTGTTTGCCAGAATCTGATATTAAACCAAGAAATCCAAGTGGTTCTTTCCTCTAAGACACATTTGTCTAAATGTTTAAGCCTGGGATTTTCTTCTAGAATCTACCTCCATATAACCTATCCAAATTCAGTGCCTTTATTATGCACAATGAATCTTCCCCTAAGCACCCCATCATATTTTGAACCCCATACTTTGACTATGTAACAATATAATGGAAAATTTTAATCTTTGAAATTTGAAATCAACTAAACATATTTTAATTCTGGACCTGTCCTTAACTAGGTGACATATTTTTGAACATCATTTTCCTCATCTTTAGAATGAGGCTAATGACTGTAGCGCTAATATAAGGGTTGGCAATAATATATGTAAAGATCCCAAAGTTATACTAGGCATACAGAAGTCATTTAAGGTATTGTTATTACATGTCATTTTGCTTTCCATTGAAAATGTTCTTTACTTCATCATCTCTAAATCTTACTCATCAGTCAACAGTCTAATCGTCAAAATACTTTGAAAGCATATTCACTCTATCTTCAGATAAATACATTTATTTGCCTTAACACAATTAAATACTTGATCACATAGTATTTTGCAGTTAACCTAACAGACTGAAAATTTGTTGGATACAAAGGTCAAATATTATGTGCCTGTGCTGATACAGTTTTGAGTCAATAATAATTTAGTATTGGTTAAATTGCAATCATTTCAGAATGTTTTTTAATTTAAAAATGTTTAGTCTTTTAATTTAAAATTTAATTAATTAAATTACATAGTGTAGTTTCTATAAAAGGTATGCATTGTGATTTAATAGCTCCATTAAGTATTGTCTCAAATATTTGATTTATGGGTTAATGTGGTATAAAATCTTTCTAAACCTGAAAATAAAGGAGACTGATAGTCCATTTTTGCATTCCTTTTAACAATACGAAAAAGCCCTATAATAAATACGAACATGCTCCTTCTGGTTTTTTGTTTTTGTCTTTCTGTCAACTTCACACTAAAATGAAATGAGTCAATTAAGTGTTCAGGGAGCTGATTCTTTAAATAAATAACTTGTGGTTTTGTTCTTAGTTCACTATACTGATTTATACAGCACATACAAGATAATAAATTACATTTGGTAAGATATGCATTGACAATTTCAAGTGAAAAGCTACCTTGTTTGGTTTGAGGAAAAATCTACAAGTGTTTTATTTTTTTCTTTGGGGGGGGGGGTTCCTATGAACAGTTATTGGGGTGGTCACAAGCAAAGTTCAAGACCCAGCAATTAGAAAACCTTCCTCCCTGAATTTTACAGACTTAATCCACACCCCACAGACACACCCCGCTTTGCCCATGAAACCTGCCCCAACCAGCTTTCTTACCAGGAGAGACTGTAAGAAACTCTTTTGTTCCTCTTTATGTGAATCAATGTGTCTCACCATTTCCTGCATTTTTCAGAAGTTACTTCAACAGGTTATTTTTAGAAGCAAATTGGAAGTAGCCGGTAGTATTGTATTATCTCCAAAGTCCAGAGTCAAAAAGAAAGTACAAAATTTACCCACTGGTGTCAATCTACTTTCTAATCTATATAAGCAAATTCCTATTAATCATTGAGGGATTTCCTTTCTTTAACAATGTGTTGAACATTCTTACCTATCTGCTAACTGCTCCATCTGCATATCCTCTGCTACAAGTTCATTTGGAAGAGTGGAGTAAATAGGGCAGGCTGATACTATTAAAATTTTCTGCAGCTACGACCTTTATATGAAAAATATCTGTAGCGCAGGAGAGATAAACCATGATGCATATTAATCTGACTGGCTAAATAGACTTCTACTGATTAATGTTTGGGTAGCAAGTTTGGGTTAGTAACCACACCCAAGAATGGTGTCATTAGGACAATCTCAAGTCTACTTACATGTCATTGGTTTATTTTGTCCAACTGATATGATATCCATGCACACTCTCTTGCCAATAATAAAGGTGTTGCTTGCCCCTGGGCAGCCCTCTAAACCTGAGGCTCCATGTGCTCCTGTATCTGTTCTGGGGAAAAGAAAGGATCTTGGACTGAAACAACCCTTTGATCAACACGTACTATCGACTCCTTACTGTCCTTTGCTTGCAGAGCAAGCAGGTCGTGCTTGGCCGGTGGAACATCTAGACCAGGAAATGCCTTGTGCCCACTTGGAGGCATGTACAATTAGGAAAGCTAAGGTGGAACATCTAGACCAGGAAATGCCTTGTGCCCACTTGGAGGCATGTACAATTAGGAAAGCTAACGCTACCAAACTGAAAGCATGCTTCAGAGAGAGACAGACCGGGAAACCGCAGGGCCGGAGTCTGCTCTCAGCTCCTTCCACGTAACTTCTCTTAGTCTCCATTTTTTCCCCCTGAAAATTAAAACCCTAACCAGGCAAGCTTTCACGTTTTCTTGAAATTAGAAATTCTGTGATCTTGTGAGTGAGAGTGCAAGATGGTGCATAATCAATTCTATAATATTGTGGTAAATTAGACTGGTGAATGAGAGGCAGGACTTGTGAAACTGGTTTATCATTAATCAAGGAAGGTCAGCAGTTTCAAGGCCTGTATAACCTTATGCTCCCTTGACAGTATCAGCTCTTCAGGGGAACCCAATCAAACAGTAAATGCAACCTTGATAATCGCACCTGTTACAGCCACTGGAAAGGCAGAATTGAGCCACCACCACCCCCCCCATCATTTTATATTTCACTATTAGATTTGATCCATGCTGCTGCTTTCTGCGTCTCAAAAATGATCATTCTTCATGTTAGTGGGGAGTGTACTGTTTCCTTAAGGTCCATATCCTAATGCCTGGAACCTGCAGCTCTGTCGTCTTCTGTGGAAAAGGAGGCGTTGCAGGTGCGATTCTATTAAGAATCTTGAGATGGATAGACGACAGGCTGGAAGGCCCCAATAGAATCATAAGGCTCTTTTAAGTGAACAGGGGAGCTGAGAGAGCTCATTAGAAAGCAACTTAAAGACCGTATGCTGATAACTTTGAAGATGGAGGTCATAGTCTTGAGGCAAGAAATATCGGGGACTTCTAAAATCTGGAAAAGCAAGAAAGCACTCTTTCCTCAAGAGTCTTTGGATGAGAACAGCCCTGCTGACACCCTGATTGTACACCAGGGAGGCCCATTTAAAACCAATCAGTAGCATTCTCCAAGGAAACCGAAAATATTTGTATTGCTTTGAACAATTACTTCCGTGGTCATTTGTTCGGCAGCAATAGGAAAATTGCATAAGTAATATGATGCTTCATTTTGTGTCTGAACCTGACGACGTGAAGCTATCCAATTGTTTCGCCGCTGACATCGAGGTGGTGGTATGAAGAGGGAACCCCTCCATAAGGAAGATGAGTCCCATCTGATCAGTTGGAGTTCTTACAAGGACAAACTAAAGTGTCCTGAGGGAGGGAGAGAGAGTCTACCTTAAGACAATTATGTAGATCCTGCTGGGATTTCCAGCCTGCTGCCTCTCAAGTTCAGCCTCTCTCCTGACCTGAACTGACCTATGGATTCTGGACTTTGCAGTTCCTGCAATTGCTTGAGGCAAATTTTAAAAGTACACACACACACACACACACACACACACTTAAAGATGGGTCTACAAAAAGAGAACGGATAATGGAATTAGAAGATAAAGAAACTTTTCCATGAATTCTTTGCAGGCCCTTCATAAATATTTTGGTTCTGTTATTCTGGAGAAGCCTGGCAAAGACCTACCCCTGAGCACTTCGACGCTTGCTGTTTCTCTGCCTGCACTGCATTTCCCCGGAATCATTACATAACTGGCTCCTCTTTGGCATTCATGCCTCAACCTCAGTTTCATCTTTTCTGACCACATAATCTAAGGAGCCACCAGGCAGCCTGCTCCTTCTTAGTGTGGTATGTCTCATTTTCTCGGCCTCTGGCTTATGGTGATTTCCGTAAGAGCAGGTCTTGTTGGGTTTGCTCCCGGTGCCATCAACGACATCAAGAACAGCAGCTCATCCCCATCACTGTTTGTCAGTGTAGCTGTAAGAAACCAAGCAAGCATCCAGTGCATCAGAATCTAATGGACACAAACCAAAAATCCTGTGGGTGCTACACAAAAAGGTCTTGGCATATGTAAGGGGGAAGGGGGAGGTTGGGGCCAAATATTAAGGGACAATTTCCATTGACATTTAGTTCCATTCTTTTCATGAATATGTTGAAGGCTCCTTCCATGTTTCCATCAACTTTTTTGTCACTGCAGGAGTCATGTGTTACTACGGGGTAAAGTTACCCTTTTTTCCATTTTGTTTCTTTCTCCTCACTTGCACGCATCTTCTTAAACAAAACTAAAAAAATATGAAGGATGGACTGACAGCTCCCAGGAAGTGAACTAGAGGTTAAGAAACTTACCTAATATGTAGATAGTCTTTTGGTTTCAAAAGAGCTCTGATAAAGTACATGTTTAAATATTGAATTTCCTTGAGCTGAAGATTCTATTCTTATTTAGCTGGCTGTTAACTCTACGACATTTCCACTCCAGCAAAATTCCGTTGCAGCACAAACTGAAGAAGAGCTCTCTTTTCCCTCCCTGGAAATTAGTTAAAATGGCATTTCCCTTGTGTTGCAGTTCCTTAGACCTGTGCAAAAAACATCTCCCAAGATAGAAAGTTTTGCAGCTGTAGACATGGGGAGCACAATACTGTGCTGTGAATATCCAGTTTTTAAATCGACTAAAGCTAGAAAAGAGATTCAGAGTTAAGGCTGAAAGTCTGTCTTTAATTCGCCATATTATACACCAGGCATTACAGTTAATGTGTCCCCTCCGATTCTGATGACCTACTTTGCTGGGCTTACAGATGAGGCAAGACATATTAAGAACAGCAGTTCAGCATGGCTTCTGGATTCCTTTGCTTGCATAGACTGACCTTGCCCTCTTAATGTTTGCAGGGTGTTTTGTGTTTAAGGGGGAAAGAGAAAGATGGCCAGGAAGTAGAGAAAGTAATAGAGTCAGAGAAATAATTTTCTTTTTATGTGAGTCACTACACATTTGAGGGAAGAAGAGAACAATGAGTTTTTCTAAAGTGTCCACCATTTCTCAATCCCTTATCATCTTTTTTTTCCCTTCAATATTTTGAAATATCATTTCTATAGAAATTAACTCAACAATTCAATTAATAGTAAGTTGTTGCTTTAACTACATTTCAAGTTTTTAATAGAGGAGGCCTCTAGGCTTTGAATTTGATCTTGTTTCCCCATCCAGAATTTTCAGACTGGAAGCAATCAGCCAATTGTGGCTTTTAGACATGCTTTGTTTGACAGAATATTGTTTTCTTTTTTTGATCAGAACACCTTTAGGGGGAATATGTGTGCTTTCTCCCAGTAGATGCCACCAGGCCTTGTTCACCTACACATGGTCGCTTCCATACTTCCCTTGCCGGTCTTCCTGGTCTCCAGCGCACTACTGTACTTTTCTCCTCTGCTCCTAGATGATGGAATTGCACCTCGGCACCCCCGATTCTAGGTGCCTTTAGATATGACCATCAGCATTTACTTGGCTACTCCCATGGAGCAAGAACATAATTCAGAGATCTAGCAACCTTTCATTTTCACTCCTCAATTACAACTCCTCCTACTTCACAAATCTGTTAAATGCAATCAAGTTGCTTCTGAGCCACAGTGATGCTAGCCACTACAGAGCAAAGGACTGCCCTGCCTGTGCCATCTTCACAACTGTTCCCAGGCTTCAGTCCAATTGTAGGTCCATAAAAATATCTAAAAAAATGCACAATTCAAGCTACAATTACATTTATTTACTCCATAGTTTTCTTTTACCTGATGCAACCATCCTAGATGGACATTTATGATGATTTCTTTTCTATCTGAAGGAATAAAATTATGTAAAAGCTGGGTAACCCTGGCCACATTCAAAGTGGCAAAAGACAATCTTGAGGATTGCTCTTCTGTAAAATTCGTAAGAAATAAGATTGCAAAGTTGGAGCCAGAAGTTACATTTTGTGAGCATTTGACAGCATTGGCAAGCCTAAGGTTTAACACTCAGGTGGTAAAGGCCGAGAAGTGGTTTGCACACATCTCATTCTAGAATGAGGCTGTGCGGGCAGAGGGTCCCAAAGGAGAGGGTTCTCTGCAGAAAGTGCAGAGAGGTCTGAGTGGGTGGAGGAGGTGTAGCGGGGGTTGAGGCTGCCAGGTCAGTACCTGCTTGCTCAAAATCTGAAGTGGCTCACACATACCAGGAAAAAAGGAGGAAGTGCATTGGAAATCCAGAAGAAAAGCACAGCTCCCTTGCTATGGAGTTCAACTATTGGCTCAGTTCTTTCTTTACATTGTAACTAATGCATTCACTAGAATAAAGCTTCACGAAATGTTGGAGCCCACATTTTTCTTCAATGCAGAATAACCCTGAGGGTGTAGTGGGTTACAAGTCTGACAGGTTTCATAGTTCAAATCTACCAGCTACTCCATGGGAGAAAAATGAGATTTTCTGCCCCTGTAAGGTTTCACCATCTTGGAACCTGCGGGTGAAGTTCGTCTCTGTTCCATAGACTCACTGTGAGTTGGCATTGACTGTGTTTGATTTGGTTTTGAGTCATGCAAGGCTCCATCACCTCTCACCTGGCATTTGCAAATGTCTTCCTGGCTGCTTTTTCTCGATGTAGTCTTATACTCCAATCGATTGTGCAAAATACCATGAGAAGCTTTTTCTACTCCCATACACCTAATGCAGGACGAATTCCTACTCATTCTTCAAAATGGATTTCCCCCCTATTCCAAGTAGCTGTTTCCCACACCCACCCTCCCGCACCCCTTGATACTATTTTAGAACCCATCTTTTAATAAAAAACAGGGTTTATGATCACTGAAACTGCTTTTGTCATTAGTGCCCTTTGGCACTGGAAAGTCCACGGATAGAAACCATATTTGATTTGTTTGCTACAGTTTCTGGCTCCTGACAAAGTGCCAGAGGCTCAATTTAGGTAAATGCTAAGAAGCTCACATAAAGTACTAACTAGTCAAGATGCTTACAGAGAGGTGTGAATACAGTTACTCCCTGTTATTAGATGGTATGTAGTGCATAAAAACAGCTGTGCTGACCCTACTAGCAAAAGATGACATGAACTGACTTGTGTTGACCCTGTAGGACAGTGTAGAACTACCTTTGTGGGTTTCCAAGGCTAGAAATCTTTATGAGAGCATCTGGTGGTACCACAGGTGACCTTGGGGTATAGCCCAACAACTTGACTTTGTGGCAGTGAGAAGGAGAACTTTGACCAATTACTCAATTTATTATACTTATCATACCAATGACCCCATAAAGCAATCTGAAAAAGTAGTAGCTATTATGTTTCTCTATTTTATAATTAGACTAAGTCAAGTGATGAGGATCATATAGTTTACAGGAAAGGGCAGCGTCAGAATTTGTATCCTAGATGTCAACAGCACAGGCCTTGTGCTCCTATACTCTATCAGCTGCCACTCATTAAAGAGCAGGAAGGTAGATTCTCACACTTTCTCAGACTTCATGATAAAAGATTGCTTTACAATTACCTGAGGTTCCCTGAGGCAGGATGTCAAAGGATAGAGTCTCAAGGGCAGGCAAAAAGAAATCATTCAGAAACCGAGGCTCCATTGCCAATGGACTTTTCTCCATGATGTTTGGAGGATGAGAGTTGGTGGCAGGGTTGCTATCCCTAGGGCATAAATAAAGTTGGAAAACCCTAGTTCCCCAACACAGCATGCTCACCTACAGTTTTCTTTTTCCAAATTGACAATTCTTCCTACAATGTGTGTATCCATCAATCATTCATACCTGAGTACAATGATGATGTCAGGCTTATCACAAAGAAAGGTGTGTGTGTGTGTGTGTGTGTGTGTGTGTGTGTGTTATGAATCTGAACTCTTTGGAACAAGGTAAAGCTGAGGGAGACTACTCAAAGAAGGGTTGGAAAGCCATATGGCTTTGATTGGGGCACTGACTACTTGGTTCCGGAAAAGGCAGTAGGAGAAAAATACTGGATAGAAAGTGGGAAGATGCCAACAGTAATTGCTACCCACTTTGCAATTATTCCCAGGGCCCAGAGACTGAGAAAAATTATCCTGAGGGCTACCTTTGGCACTATAAGCCTGCAACCGAGCTTTCATGAATAATTCACTATGCCAAAGTAGAAGTAACCATGGTTTGTAGTTCACTTTCCTTCCATTAATTTAATCTATGACTTTCATTTTGTCTATCTGTAAAAACAAAAAGGATAAAAAGGATACTGATATTTAGCTGTGAGCCAAGGGAGTGATTTATTAGGCAACATTTATAAATCATTATTTATGACACACTAATACTTTAGCAAAAGTCTTTTAAGAATAAGATTTTTGGTGAATACAGATTCAGGAGAATAATAAGTAAAAACTCTATACATAGTCAACCAAATTTTATCTATCCTTCTAGCGATAAAACGTCCTCTGTCCCATTTGGCTGCATGAACTCAAGCACCAGAGAAAACCTAAAGGCTAGTGTCCCCTGGCCTAATGGAGATTTCACATATTATTCAAATGTGCCATTACTTGAATTAGCTTGTTGAGATGATCAATTTCTTTGGAAATAAGAACAATGGAAATGCTATAACATTTTCTGGTGAATTATAGGGATTTATGGTGGAAATGCCCTATGCTTGCAGAAATTTAAGATCATCTTTTGGGGGCTGATAAAGAGAAAATATGCTGACAAAAATGTTGCCTTCATCTCTCTCACATCTTCGTCAGGCACCTGCTCTGGTCAGCATGATCCTCTCTCAGAGTCTTGAATAGCAGCGCCCTCCTGACTCATTCAACCCTTCCAGAAGAGCAATGTGAAAGAGCTGGAAGTTCTTTTTCTCTAAAGGAAGACTTCTGGATCCACTTTTGGGGTGTTGTGATGTCAAGCTAATTTCACAGCATGGACACAGGCTATTTTTGTGCTAACTCAACTCTAATGTCTCCCTCCCAATAGTGGGAACAGTAGCTGACCTTGGCTGACCCTAGGTAGCCCAGACATCCTGACTTCCCATGTATGCAATCTGAAAACAATGAGAAGTGTTGCCTGGAAAAAGCATAGTTTGGAGTGGTTGAAATAAATCTAGAACCTCTCAAAAAGGGGTATTTTTGCATCACCCAAGAACAGGAACACTGCTCTTCTTACTAAAATGGTAGCGAGTGATAAGATCATCAAGATGTCAGAATTGGTGCTAAGAGCATGCATAATGTAAATAAAATACTGATTTATTTAAAAATAAATACAGTTGCTTGCTTATTTCTTTTGGAAAGTTCCTGTGTGCCCTGTCAAATTATCTCTAAGATTGAGAGCATCTTAAAGCGAAGGGACTGGCATATTGAATTGTGTATGTGTATTTTTCTAACTAGGTCAATGTATAATTTGCAAATATAAATGATTTTGTATCCAACAAGTAGAAGGAAAACTAATTTAGGAACATTTTATATGAACATATGATGCTAGACAGTGTGTTATTTTCCTGCAAGTAACAAAGTAATAGAAGAAAAAAATAAGAAAAATACACCATCCAATTAATTCCTTTCTTTCCTCTGAGTAGTGGCAAAGCTATCCTGCAATTCTGCCCCAAATTTCTTTCCCATCTTTGATCCTGCCATATTCCAGGGACACAAAGGTGACTGATCAAGTCTGCTCACTTTCTGTCTGTGGAAACGAAAGAGAAAGCAGAATACTAACCATTTGTGAGAGGGTAGGTGGTCTAGAGAAACACAATCAGTGGCATTCATATTGTATGTCTAAGAAAGATTTATATCAAGAAGTGACTGCATATCATGGAGGTATCCCGGTCCTTCCCAACTCAAGTCCATCAGTCTGATGATTGTCTGTGGAGTCCCTCTTCAGACTAACATAGCCACATGTCAGGGACGCAGAAATGTGAACCAGGAATCAGGAGGATCACAAGCTGGTGCAGAGAGAAGCTTATGGATCCAAGGTTGGTGGGAACATGGTTGGGTATCAGCAGCTCTCGGTTTGGGATGGCCTAGACATCACCACCCCGTGTGCTGATCAAAGTTCCAGTGAAGGCCCAACAAGGAGGAAGGCATAGTGGGAGAGACAGACAGACAGACATACAGACAGACAGATAGACAGAGAGAGATTTCCCAAATCTCATACAAAAGGCCACACTCCCCAGGATTTGTCCTCAATCTACCACTTGATTGACAGGTTTGACTCCAGCCCTAGCCAGAGTGTTTACGTGATATTAAATCACTTTACTTCCGAGTATTCATGAAAAAAATCCCAACACCTATCTTCTCTCTCAGTTTATCTTCTCTTCTCCTTGCCCTGTGAAAAGGATCCGGTCTGACCCCACCACATTGAGGCAAAACAGTAAGGGCATACGACAGAGCAACAAGGGGAGCAGAGCATGGACTTCCTGGGATAGTGCCAAGGATATACTCTGAGGAAAAGGCATGGCACCTCATTAGACTCAACTGGGGGACATTCCTGGAGGTCAACGAACAGACCTTGAGCTATTTACAGGTTTTTCTTTTGCTATGCTATTTTTTATCTGCTTACTTATTTATATATATATATATATATATATATATATATATATTTTTTTTTTTTTCTGGACATTGGTTTTGCTGTTTTCGCCATCGCGGTTTTTTTTTTCCTTTTGTCTCTTTATCTTGTGATGTCTTGTTCTTTTGTTTTTTGATGTCTTGTTCTTTTGTATGTATAATTATCTCTGCAAGTCTATCTAGATAAGATAGAGTGGATGGACAGTCTGGAGGAGAAAACAATAGGACTGAGCGTTCCGGGAAACATGGGAGAGGGGCAAGGTGCAAGAAAGGAGGTGGTGTTGCCCAACCTAGGGACAAGGGAACAAGTGATCCAAAATCAGTGGCAAGGTGGATGTAAAAGGCCTGATAGGGACTGATCAAGAGTAATATAACAGAGGGAAATTACTGAAATCCAAATGAAAGTTGAGCATGCTAGTGGGATAAGAGCAAAGTAAATGTAAATGGAGGAAAGAAATGGGAGCAAAGGACATTTATAGAAAGCTAAATACAAGCATGTACATAGGTAAAGATACTTATATAAGATGATGGGGAAATAGACCTACATGCATATACTAAGAGTTAGTGTTAAGGCAGCATTTGGACATTGGCCCTCCACTCAATTACTTCCTCAATGTAAAAACGCTTTATTCTATTAAATTGGCATTCTATTCTGCTCACCTTCTCAACACAATCATGCAAGACAAATGTGTGCATAAGCAAAAGTGGTGAAGTAAGATGATGATGCCCGGCTATCAAAAGATATAGCATCTGGAATCTTAAAGGCTAGAAAGTAAAGAAGCTGCCATCTAGCTCAGAAGTAACACAGCCCACATGGAAGAAGCACACCAGCCTGTGTGACCACAGAGCATCAAAGGGATCAGTTATCAGGCATCAAATAGCTAAATATTGTATCACTATAAATTGGGGGGGGGGTTACAGATTGGGGACCCAAAGCTCATCTGGAGGTGAAGTAACAACCTCTTACAGGAGAGTCACTGTGAGAAGATGAGTCAGTCAGGGTACAGTATAGTAATGATGAAATATGCAACTTTCCTGTAGTTCTTAAAGGCGTCCTCTTCCCCCACCCCATCCCCCACTATCATGATCCTAATTCTACCTTAAAAATCTGGCTACACCAGAGAATGTATACTGGTACAGATAGGAACAGGAACCATGGTAAATCCAGAAAAGATGATTCCTTCAGGACCAGTGCTGAGTGTGGTGATACCAGGAGGGGGAGGGAAGGTGGAGTAGAAAGGGGGAATTGATTATAAGAACCTACATATAACTCCCTGCTAGGGCAATGGACTAAAGGAAAGTGGATGAAGGGAGACATCAGACAGTGCACAATATGACAAAATAATAATAATGTATAAATTATTTAGGTTTCATTTGTTAGGAAGGAAGTGGAGATGGGGGAGGGGGGGATGGAAATGAGGAGCTAGTACCAAGGGCTTAAGTAGGAAGAAAATGTTTTGAGAATGATGATGACAACAAACGTACAAATGTCTTTTGCGTACAATGGATGGATGTATGAATTGTGATAAGAGTTGTATGAGCCTCCAATAAAATCATTTAAAAATATTTTGCAGTCTCAGAAACTCTCTGGAGCAATTCTCTTTGATTCTATTTGGCTTCCATGAGTCACAGTTAGTTAAGGGCAGTGGGTTTTCTGTGCAGCCCTGTAATGGGTCTTAGCAGAGCAAAGAATGAAGGCAATCAGCTGCTAACCCACTGTTTGTAGACTTAAGTCCACCCAGAGTCAGTCATGAGAAAGATGATCAACTTCTGGAAAGTCCAGCTTTGGAAAGCCCTGCAGAGCACAGTGCTTCCGTGATGCAGGGGGGATCTCCTTGAGTTGGATTCAATCCCACAGCTCCTCCCGGGTACCTTAATTCCTCCTTTCCCTTGGGAAGATTTTAAAATCCAGGGAAGGCAGGCTGTGCAGATCATAAGGAAACACTGAAGAGAGGAATGTCGTGCAAATACTTCACTTTTCTTTCATTTTTATGGCATCTGATTATGGAGGATAGCAAAGCTAAGTTGTGCCCATCTGGTTTTGAAAAATAATATTAATGAATTTTTATCTCCCAATGTGTAAGTACTATTGAGGCAATTTAAAGAATATTAGGAGCGGAGTGGTTATTTCCTCATTGTTTTGAAGTTAATGTATGCTAATTACAAATGAAGACATGTTCATCAAACTTTTTGCACAAACTTTTATAGCAATATTCATTGTCTATATTTAAAATATATGATATCACTTTATCAAACACCAAATCTTCTTGACCTTTAACTATGAGTTTGATACAAAGTACTGAGTAAACCATAAGATAACTTAAAGCACTCTTCCTAATTTTGACAAGTTCTAACAGATAGGAGGCAGAAAACATAACATATGGCTCCTAGAAATTCTGTAAGAAGTATTGTTCCAGGAGTGATCCAAGAGTTGAAAAGGAAATAATTATTTTCCATTAGTGCAATTAAGGAAAGCTCTTTGGAGAAAGAACATTTAAAACCAAAGTAAAGACAATACTTTGTTCCCTAATTGCTTTATGTGTATGTGTTATCTTCTCAACTAGACCATAATATTCTTGTGACTTGGGACTGAATACTACACATTTTTAAAAAGTTCTTGTCTTTTATCCTCTTAGCAAGACTTAGCTACCTGGGTGGCCCTTTGTACATAATTATTTAATACTAATTAATCAGTGAAAAGAAACTCCAGAGTGAATACTGACAATTCTCTTCAGCTGTGTACCCTTCAGCTGACTAGCTACCACAGAGATGTTTTTGACAGGGACGTGAGTTGGCAGATTTGTTAATTCTTTCTTTGTGTTGGAGAATTGGGAAAACTAGATTCCAAACCTTCACTTTTATACTTTCTGATTCTGAAATATGGTTTGGGTCAGCTTCCGTTATCTCACTTAAAGAAGAGCCTGCTAGCATCTTGAGATTTAAGAAGTATCATTTAAAGTCGCAAAAGAGCTAGAAGATGACTGGGAAGGGCATTATAAACATAGATAGTTGTTACCCAGATCGTTGTATGATTTTAAGCTCATTCATGACAATAGTGCAGAGATTTCCTTTAGAGGCATGTCATTGCTTTAATTTTTTTTATTTCACTTTTATGTTTCCTCTGGGCTCATCTTTTTGAAGTCATTTTCTTTGGTCAAATAGTTTTGTATCTTACCCTTTCTCTCAGACCGGTTTTATTTGGATGGATTGAGTTCCCCTGGAAGAAGCCGCATAAGGAAAAACCGACCAACCATTGAGCTGCTAATCATAATTATCCTCTGTCCTTTTCAAGCCTCTTTTATCTGAAGATATCAAAGCACATTTCAAGCCAGTATCTATCACTACCTTCATTCTACAAAAGTCTAACTGCAAAAGAGGGAGGCTGTGGGACGTGCGTGAGGTTGATGGCTTATGTGAGATTGACAACGGTAAAAACGTAGAATCACAAACAATCTCCGCCACCCCCACCCTTCTGGCCTGCCTCCCAGACTTCAGGACTTTAGGCAAGCGGGAAATCTGAATCGCGTCCCGAGGAGAGTCGAAGAAAAGAGCATCAAATCTTCTGGACAAGTAGCTCAGTTATTCTTCGTGGCTATCACATCCGCCGTGGTCGTGAAAGCTGTCACTTCATCCCTGAAAGCTTGTGTATAATAGGACAAAACGTCACCGGGTCCTGTGCCATCTTCAGGATTACTGGCATGATCAAATGCATTGTTACGGGCCCCTAAATGACAAGCCGTCAATAAGGGGTCCAACAGTAGAGAGAGGCCACTTTGAAGTGGCAAAGCCAGGCTTGCCAAATGAAAGCTCAGCCTACCCCGCCACCCATGGCTCTCCACAGGCACTGCCGCTGCAGCTTTCCTTTTCACCTAGGGGGTGGGGAAAAGGGAGTTTATCTGGATAAAAGGCAGAAGTCTACTTTTTCTCAGCACACAGTGTTGAGGGCTAGCGAGATGAATTTCGTGGTTCGACCTTGAGACTGTAATTCAGGACCCATGCTCAGCGAGATTCAAAATGATTTAGCAATTCTGTGATCACTCTTTAAAATGGTACCCATCCATTTTCGATAACTTTAAGATTTTTTTTTCTGGGTCCTATTTGCAGGTAGCATGACTTGTCTGAAACTGGCAATATTCCCCCTAAGAATGGGGAAAATGACTCATGTGGATCGTGGGTGTTGGGCCCAGGGCAATTGATTTAACACGAGGTCTGAGAAGTGTCAGCAGGTCCGGGTCAGATGAATAGCAGACTGGGCTCTCGGGCCTTCCTGTCTAATGGCCGGCGTGGGAACAGGAAAGACGAGGTGTGGAAGAATTTCCTCCTATCATGTTATTCTAAAATTGGAGGTAAAGTAGTATACACACAGAGAAAAGGACACTGGTCGCTAGCTGAATGCTATTATAATGTCCCATAGAACCTACTTGAATAATATTTTATGATTAATTTCAACAAGCTTGCCGAGCCTCTTTAAATGCCCAATAAAACTAATTTCTTCTTTTCATAGGATGTTATTTTTTGACATCAGTAAAATCAGAATCCTATTGAGTTTCACAAGTGAATAAGACTCCTATGACAAGATTTTCTTTCTTAATTCTATTTGCTGATTAAAAGGCTGTCACTTCATTCCTTCTAAATTAGATCAGATTTTTTGATGCTCAATGTTTTTTTGTCCCAGATATGTCTTGATTATTTTTAAAAGTATCATTCTGGTGGTAAGTTTCTTCATATATTTACTTTTATATTTGCTTTCTTGTTTTTAACTGGATATAATGGTTTGGATTGTTTATGTATGAGAAAGTAAGAATATTTGATCTGAATAAAATAATAGCTAATTGATGAAGTATTTCCACTTTATCTGGATCAGGGTTAAACTAGATACACTATTGAACCTTAAATATGACTCTAGGAAGTAAGCCATCATTTTGGTTTCTTTGTATGGATAAAGAGACTGAGATTTTCAAAAATTTAACCATTTCATGATGCTCCACAGCTAGCAATTGGCAAAACTGCCAGTAAAACTCATTTCATAACTTTCTATAACTTTCTTTATATCTAGCTAAGCATCACAGCCCATGAGCTATTAGAATCTGCTCCAACATTTTTCAAACAGTCCATTCACAAATGCATTTGATCATTGAGTTGGAAGCACCAGAGCCAGCAACCCCCTGCACAGACATCCCTTCTTCCTGACCTGAGCCTGAGGAACCTCAGGATAGCTTTTCCTACTTTAATTAATGACTGCAATGTCCTCTTGAAAAGAGATGACCTTACTAAGTGTCAGAGCGTGGTAAATAAAGCGCTGCCGCTGTCGACTTTTGATTCATCATCACACAGATATTCAGTGTCAGTGAGTAGCACGCTGGATGAGGCAGTTGTCTTGAGCACTTATAAAAGGAAACAGGTGGCCGGTCACATTGCACATGGTCCCATGGGCAGAGTGAGGAACCTGCAACTATCTTAATTGAGGATAGGGTTTGTAGAGCCAGTTTGCTGTTTAAAACCCCTTTCACATCAGAATAGAAAATATGAGATAATGTCTTCATATGTGCTGTATATTCAGCTTGTTCCAAAAATGAGAATTACATTTTCTCTGAATCATGTATAGCATTCAAGTGCTCCCAAACTAATACTCAGCAGTTGAAACAAATATGCATAGATATTTAACGTATCAGGGAAAGTAAATGTTTTTGTGATTTTTTAAATACTACTTCCCTCCTCTCCCCCCCTCCCCCAACACACTCCAAATAGAATCTGCTGACTTCAATGGCTGGGTCTGTGTGGCAGAGTGACTTGCTGCCGGATAGAACAAACAAGCTCAACAAAGCTGCTTCAAGATGTTAATACTGTTTCCTTATTGCTAGTGAAAGCTAGATTCTTTACCGGATACTGCTAAAAATATCTGTGTTTGGGGGCTCTTGCTGAGACTAAGCTATACCTAGGTCTCCCAAAATCACATACCCTCTAGCAACTGTTTTCCTCCCCTTCCTCTCTGAACTCCTAGAGTGCACTAATGCATTCAGTTCCTCTGTGAAAATACTCCTGAACCTGATCCAGCTCAGCTTTAACCCACGCCACTTCCCAGAAGCTAGCCTTGCCAAGGTCTCCAGTAACATGCTCACTGCCAAAGCAAAATGGCACTTCTCCATCTTGATGCTCCTTGACCTATGTACAGAATTTGACACTGCTGATAACCAATTACACAACTCTCTCGTCTTGGCTTTGGAGTCTCTTTCCTCATTTAGTCTGCTTCTCAATTTATCTGCTTTAAAGACCACCCCCCCCCCAACTTCTTGGGCTTTAGCTTTCATTTTCCACAGAGGTATACCCACGGCATTGCAATTTAGCTATTTGCAAGCACAGCTGCTGCCTTACTGATGGCAGAAGTTATACTTTGTTTATTTGGAGACCTAGATAGCACTGATGGAAAAGCACATTAAAAAAAAAAAGAAGTAAAATCAATGCACCTGTCTAACAGATCATTTTTTTAAACGCTTTATTGGAAACTAGATGAAGGTATACAGAGCAATTAATAGTTTTAAATTCAGTCATTCATGTGCACTCTGATTAAACTTATTTGTTGCAATTTTTCCAATCTACCATTGCTATGGAGGCAAAGGCCAAGGAACCATGTGAAGGAACAAGAGAAAGATTTGGCTTCAATGTGGCTGAGAGACTGAGAGCTGGAAGAACACTTGACTCTTGTCTGAGGAAGCCAATGACTTTATCCTTACTCATCCTGCCTTCTGGTAATGTATTTCTTAATAAATCTACTTAATTCTGGAAATTATCCATGAGTTCTATGTGTCCATTGAAATTAGTTTTTGAAACCAGCTTAGATGTAGAGTGGTATAGAAGAAAAGATTGAAGTCAGAATAGCTAAAGAAGGTGATGTATGAAGGAATGTCTGGCTCTTGCCTTGTGTCAATAGGGAAACCACATAAGAGCGGCAATGGCCACCTTCATTCAGTGTCAAAAGTGGGATTCCTTGCAATGGCCCCAGGTCCGTGTGAATTTTTAAGAGAAAGTACCAAAGTGGCATGGAAAGTGAAATATTTGATCATTGCATGGTTTTTCTTTGGTTGTTTTTACATGAAATGGCTGAAAATAATGTAATGAAAGTTAAAATGTCACTTGTTGGACAGGGACAAAATCTGGACTGTATAGACAAAATGGCTGACAGAAAGCCAGGACTCTTGCTTCTTGACCTTTTGATAAGATCAAGTGTAGGATATAAGGCCAAGACTAAGAGCATGTGCATCTAAATTGTATAGTCTTGAAAAGACTATATATACTCTATAAGAATGAGTTTTGGTGTTTTAATAAGAATTGTGCATAGAATTAGATGTTTTGCTGAATGCACTAGTATTATATTGATCTGTGCTACATGGTTTTTATACACATAATGTGATAGAAATAAATATTGAAAATTATGATTGGTCAGAGCTTGTTCATCTACAATTGGGTTTGGTAAAAAGGGGGTATAGAAATTGCCAAAAGGAAGAATGTTTTATTAAAAGCCAAAGTATGGTAAAAGGACGTAGAAAGTACAATCCAGATCCTTGAAGGTCAGTACATCAGCCTTTGAAAAGACATCTAAG
>PVJH01001594.1:0-201772 GCA_004026705.1 Nesogale talazaci | reverse complement strand
CTGGTCTCATGACCAAGGAGGTTTTTGTTCATGAAGGCAATTCTCCACACTTTCCAAGTCCTCCTTCTCTTCTACTGCTCCTCGCAAACAGAAACCACTTGCTATCCATTCCCATGACCAGTTGTAAGCTTGTAGGGTCCCAGGTATTTAGCAACCTACTAAAAGCACTAAACAAATCACTGACTCAATTAACTAGGATGTTTTGTGTAGCTACAACCAACCATAAACTTTCCAACTAAAAAACCCAATTCCATAAAGTTTTTAGTTGTACAGAACCAGCCTTAGCAACCACATTTTTGGGGTCATTTCTGTAAATACATATACCACATAACATTTGCTATTTGAATCCTGACAAGCATGTAAATTCTTTACAGTGTGTCACCCTACCTTTAATCCATGCAGTATTTCCATCACCATTCCAATCCCCTTTCCCCCTTTCTCCCGACCCTGGTCACCATTACCTTATGTAGTTCTTTTCTTATCTTTTTATATAAGGAGGTCATATAAATATTTGTTCTTTTGTAATCAGCTCATTGCACTAAGTATAATGTCTTCCATGTCCATCCATATTGTAGCACGTAACACAACTAAATTTCTCTTCATAGGTTAAGTAGTATTCCATTGTATGCATGGGCCACATTTTGTTTATCCAGTCTTCCGTAGATTGTTGGTTTCCACATTTGGACTATTGTGAATAGTGCTGTAATGGACACTGGTGTACAGTTTTCTTTTTGAGTCTCTGCTTTCAAGTTTTTGGGGTCTACATCTAGGAGTGGGATTGCTGACTCAGGATAGCTGTATTTTTTGTTTGCTTTTTGGTTTTTTGTGGGGCATCACTGCCCTCTGGTGGTGGGAGTAGGAGGCCCAGCCTTGCTGCTGGATTTGAACCTCCAACTCAGTGGGCCGCAGTCCCGCGCACAACCACTACGCCACCGGGGCTCAGCCCAGTAGTTGTATTTTTTTTGTTTGCTTGTTTATCTCCCAGAACTGCCACGCTGTGTTCCACCATGAGTATCCTTTTGCATTCCCATCAGCAATGAGTACCAGTTCAAGTTTCCTACATCTTCTCCAACATAAGCTGCTTCTGTTTTTTTTTTATCTTAGCCCTTCTCAAGGAAGGGTGATGGTACGTCATTGTGGTTTTGCTTGGCATCGGTCATGGCTGATGATGTGGTGTATCTTTCCTTGTGCTTGTTAGTCATCTGAATGACCTCCTTGGTGAAATGGCTACTCACTCTTTTGTCCGTTTTATGATTGTGAGAATTGCCTTTTTGTTCTTAAGTTGTAAAAGTTTTACATAAGTTTGATTATTAGATTCTTGTTGGTTATATGTTTTTTGGAGATATTCTCTTAGTTGGTAACTTTTTTTCTTTTAGGTATTTATAAAATTAATTAAATTGAATTGGCATATCATTCACATTTCATATAGTTCAATAGTTTGATCATATTAAGAAGAGCTGAGCAGTCATGTGCACCATCAATTTTACAATATTTTCTTCAGTCTCATATTCATTACTAGTCCTCCATTTCCCTTTCAGCTTCCCTCCCATGAACCTAGGTAATTATTAATCCAGTTATTGACTCTATAGGTTCCATATCTATTCTAGATTTCATATACAGAAGAAACATGTAGAAAAAAATCAAGAAACAAGCAAGCAAAATGAACTAACGAAAATGACAAAATAGAAAATCTCAATTGAAAAGAAAATATTAAGAACAGAACTTTTAAAATGGATCCAAAGGGAGCTTAAATAATATGCTGTCACATTTTAACCTTACTACTTCTGCCATCTGAGCAAGGCATCACGACTGCACACCAACCTGTATGATCCAAGGTTTATAAATAATAAAATTCAAATCTGGATGAGAGAATGGTTTTAGGGGTTAAATTCTCAACACCTAATTTGCAGAAGACTATGAATGACAGTGGAAGCCCCAAATCATTTCTGCAGGGCCCCCATGCGGATAAACTTTGATCAGTCTACACATGTGAATAGTTTTGCTATCAGGCAGAAAACATAAAGTTGATTGGTAGTATCTTTTAATGAACAAAAATTTTAATATTTGTAAGGCCTACTTTGCCTTCTTCTGTGTGTTCTTTTGTTATAGTATTAGGTAATTCATTGTTAAAAGCTCATCCTAACAACATTTCTCTTGTTTGTTCTAAAAATCCTATGGTATGCACATGTAGGTCTGTAATCTATTTTGACTTTGTTTTTGTGTATGGTATGAAGCATGGGCTCTGTTTCATTTGTCTACATATGGAAATAAATTTTTCCCAACACTATTTAATAAAGAGACTCTTTCCCTACCCAATGGACTTCAGCACCCTGTCAAAAATCAGTTGACCATAGAATAGTTGACCATATTTTTGCATTTAATTTTATTTCATTTGTCTCTATGTTTATTATAATACTGGTACTCAGCTGTTTTAATTACTATAGTGAAGAATATATTTTAAAAGAAGAAAGTGTGAGTCTTCCCGATTTCAGTCTTCTTTTAACTTTAGCTATTCAGAGCCTCTTGCCATTCCATAGAACGCTGCGGATATTTGTTTCTATTTCTATAAACAAGGCTGTTACAGTTTTTGCCAGAATTGCTTTTAATAGTTCTACTTGAATATTATAGATTGTTTTGAGTAATACTGATATCTTAGTAATATTAGAGCCTCTATTCAATAGACGTGGAACATGTTTCTGTTTCTTTTTTTCTCCTCTTTTTTATTAAAATCATTTTATTGGGGACTTGTACGTCGTTTTTCACGATACATAAATACATAAACTGTGCCAAGCCCCTTCGCCTGCCTGCTGCCACCATCATTCTCCATATCTCTGCTTTTCCACTTGAGCCCTTGATATCAGCTTCCCATCCTTACCCCACTGTCCCTGCTCCCCCTCCCTGACCAACCCTCTATTGTTCTGCCATATCTCACACTGCCCAACATCTCCCGCCACCCACTCCTTCGATGTCTGCCCACCAGTTAGGAGGCTATGTGTAGATCCTTGTAATTGTCTCTGTCTCTCTACCCTACCTTCTCTCCACTGGTTCTGGTAACTCCTAATCTTAGCACTGGCCCCGAGGGGCTCATCTGTCTTGGGTTCCCCATATCTCCAGCTCCCATCTCTTACCAGTGTACCTTCTCCAGTCCAGCTGGATTTGAAAGGTAGAGTTGGGACCATGATTGTTGGGGGGAGAAAGTCTTCAGGAACTAGAGGAAAGTTGTATGCTATTTTGATGTTCTTTATTTTCTTTTAGCAGTGATTCCTGTTTGGGACCTTGTGTCCTGCAACTTTGTGAAGTTAATTTCACAAGCTTTAGATGCTCTCTTCTGGACTTTTTGGCGGGGAGGAATCGTGACATCTGTCAATAGAGATTATTTTACTTCTTTTCCAATCTGGATACTTTTAATTTTATTATTTCTGTCGTATTGTACTGGCCAAGATTGCTAGTACAATAATGAAGAAATGTGTTAAGGGTGCACACACTTGTCTTTTTCCCAATTTTAAGGGGAGAGTTCTCAGCTTTTCTCAGCTAAGTATAATGTTGGCTGTTAGCTCTTCATATAGTCTCTGAATCATATTAAAGAATTTCTCTTCTATCCCAATCTTCTTTAGCATTTCATCAAGAGAGAGTGATCAATTTTATCAAATGCTTTTTCTGTATACATAGATGATCATATGGCTAGTTTTCTTTTCCTATTGTATGGTATATTGGGTTGATTAATTTTCTAATGTAGAACTTTTCCTGCATTTCTGGAATAAACTCTGCATGGTTGTTATATCATACTTTTAATGGGCTTTTGTATTATTCTAATATGTTGTTGAGGAATTTTATATCTATTCATAAGATATTGGCGTGCAGTTTTTTATTATGGTACCTTGGTCTACTTTGCGTATCAGGGTTATGTTTACATCATATAAATGAATAAGGATATTCTTACTTACTCTATCATTTGTAGGAGTTTAAATACTATTAGTGTCAATTCTTTTCAATGTTGGGTAGAAGCCATTTGATTCTGGACTTTTTTATCAGAAGGATTTTGATCACTGATTCAATCTCTTCACTTGCTTTGAATCTATTGAGACTTTCCATTTCTTCTTGAATTAGCTTAGGAAAATTGTGCTCCAAAAGTTTGTTCATTTCCTTTTGGTTATCAGTTGTTGGCTTATAGTTGTCCTTAATATTGTTGCAATAGCTTTTATTTATATCGGGTCATTTTAATGTCCCTTCTTTCACTTTTTACTTTAGTTATTCACATCTTTTCTTTCCTCTGTCAGTCTAGCTAAAAGTTTGCTAATTTTACTGACCTTTTTAAATAACCAATTTCTGGGTTTATATATTTTCTATTGTTAATACGTTTTCAATTTTATTTCTTTCTCTTACCTTTGTCAGTTATTTTCTTCTGGTAGCTTTAGACCTGGCTTACTCTTCTTGAACTGCAACACCCTTAAGACATTTTTATGTATTGTTTTCTATTTTCAGGATGAAGCGTGTTTTGTATTTTGAGCTAGAGAGTGAGTATATTAACCTTTGTGGATTCAGCTCCTTAACTCTGCTGGTTCAGCAGCAAGTGAATAGGGGTGGCTTTGTTCCAATAACACTTTCCAGCCACAAACATTTGAATTTCATGCACTTTTCATGTATCACAAACTTATATTCTTTTGCTTTGTTTTCAACCATTTGCCATAGAAAAACCAGTCTTAGTTGATGGGCTGTACAATGAACAAGCAATCGGTAGAGAAAAATAAAACAAAAACAGACTATACCAAACAGAACAACAAATCATTTGGCATGTGGGCTATAGTTTGTTAAACCCTGGTTTAAGAGATTAAACGTTTTCCCAACCTGAAAACTTTCATATGAACAAAAGCAATTAACACAATTATTGTTCATCTGTTTTCCAGCTTTCCCAAAGTCTTTTCACCATGTAATTTTGGATTGACAGGTCTCATCTCTGCTGTCAACCCCATGGAATAGTTTCAGAGTACTATGTTGAGAATAGTTCTCAAACTCAACAGAGACAAATAAGCAGAGAGGGCAGAAGCAAACTTGCCAATTGGACTGTCCATGGCTCGTATACCTGTGTTATCACCTTACAAAATGCTGCCTCGATGTTCCATTGAAGAACTAGAAGCAGTCCCTTTGAAACGGATCAATCTAGGCATAAATTTTGCAGTGGAGACCATGATTTATAAACCAGAGACTGACAAAGATTCCTAGTGTTCCTGCTTGCTTCACTTCATACTGAGTTTCATAACTAAGAAAAGTAGTGATTGGTCAGTTGCTCACCTCTCCTTATTATAGAGAGAAATTGAAGACAAGGGTGGGGAGTAGACACCGCCATCTCTAATGGTAGTGGTTGTTAGATCATTAAGTTATATAAGTAGTGGTTGTTAGATCATTAAGTTATATAGTACAAAATTATAACTAAATAAATATAACCAGACAAAGGTATTTATTTTTTCAATTAAAATTTGAAAGCCCGTCTAGACCATAAACAGTATTTTCAGATTGTTCTCTGTATGTTATTGACTACGAGATTAGGATAATAAACACTGAACTCCTGATGGTGGAATTTATAAATATATAGAGTTGATTCTGTGGTGTTAATATAGAAATTTCAAATAAAACCTGACAAGGTAAATATGATATCACATATCAAGATCGCTTAAATTGTAGTCTATGGAACACTAGACTTAAATGTGTATGCAGATTGTGTTTTATTAGGTCTTTGAAGTTTGCTTGGCAGCTTGTCTTGCCAGAGCATTTGGAAATGGTAACAATCATAACCAATGAAAAAAGGGCATTAAAAAAACCTGATATAAATCACACGTATTTGTGGTCTGTCATGAGTCAAATCTGAAGATAGCCTTAAATTCCTGCAATGTAATTAAAACATCTTAAGAGTTGAGGTCTATGTAAAGAATTTATGCTTTTATGCAGGTGGCATGTGTTAATACGGCTGTGTTTTCATATTAAGGACTGTAATTAAAGTTTCTGAGAAGAAAATATACGGGTTGTGGCACTCAACATGTTCATATCCTGATCGCACTGGAGTAGTGGTGTTGGGTGTCAGGGCTCCGAACATGGTTCCTGAATGTCGCTCTGAATATTGTGGAATGAAACAAACCAGATCTCTGTTTGCCTTGAAAGGTATCCAGACCTAATATTATACTTTAAAGACATTCTGAAGCCTTGACTTAGAAGTAAGAGCAAACATTCTTTAAGGCCTGGGCAAGTCCAAAAGGAATTACTCAACTCTCCTATTTCAGCCATCCATTTTAATAGTAGTGCTCAAAGACAAGTCATTAATCCCCTGCAACCTGACTCTTAGGGGCAGGTCTCCAAAGGCTAAAATTAAGGGTATTTGTCTACTTACCTTGCTGTTTGATTGGGTATCAGAGTATGGAGAAGCACAAAGCTCATCTGTTAGCTTGGAATTCTGATTCTCAGCTGGTGTGTGCATCCCTGCTAACAGCCCATGGTAGTTCTTCCCTGGATAATTAAATGGTCAGCCTGTGTCTCACTAAACCTCCACCCAGTGCAGGCAGTGGATAATGGCTACATGAAAATGCATTCAAAATTTATGAATCCAAATTGTGGGGGGGAGGGATGACCATTTTAGCATAAAATATACAGAATAGCCTCAAATTTATAGGGCATTCATTTTACAACTTTGTCCTTCCTACATTTGCCCTGCTACTGAAACTTTTGCTGAATATTAAGAAATTAATCCAGCCCTCTTTCATTGCTACTCCTGAAAAGCCCACTCTTGGAATATTTTTATTCGTCTTTTGTGGTAGTGGAGGGGAAGAGTACTAAATTCTATCAAATAGTAACACTTATCTTTATCAACAAAGACCATGACCAAGCACCACCCCCCCCATCCCTGAACAAGAGCACTGTGCACAAACTCTCCTGGGCCTGAGCTACCAAATTCCTTCTTTCTCCTTTAACACTAACTAATTAACTTAAAAAAATCTAAATAACTAAACCTAGACTAGCTAACTATGTTAGTCTGGGATGACTAGAGAAACAAATCCAGAGAGACTCATATGTGTATAAGAAAGAGCTTTATATAAAAGTGCAGTGGAATATTGAGAAAACATCTTAGCTCAGTCCAGATCAAGTCCATAAATCTGATATTAGTCCATATGCCCAATACCAATCTATAAATTCCTCTTCTGACGTATGTAACATGTGCAATGATGTGGACTGCAGAAAGATCACAAGCCAGTGGGTGGGACGTCTTGTGGGTCAGTGGCAGTGGAAGCATCCCAGTGCTGGCAAGGCTATCTGGCTCCTCTAGCTCCAGGGCTCTGGCATAGCTCCGTAGGTCTTGTCAGGAGGAAAACAAAGCCAAGAGAGTGTAGCTGGCCTCTAGTCTGCTATTTATCTCCTTAGTGCCTCAAAATGAGGTCATAGACTTGCGACCTGATTGACAGACTAGACTCCACCTCTTCGCGAGCTGACAGGAGGTTATGTAACTGCCACACTAACTAAACTAATTAACAGCCATGGAGTTGATACTGACTCAACACAATCCTGGAGGATAGGATAGAGCTGCCCTGTGAGTTTCCAAGGCTATAACTCTTTGTGGAAGTAGAAAGTTCCATCGTTTTCCTTCCTGCTCCTTAGACTCTTAATATTACCTCTAAGTTAGTAGCAATGTGTCTTCAATTTTTAATATAATCTGAGTATGTGTCCTCAATTTCTAATATAATCTGTGTAGATTTGTCAATAACAACTAGAATATTCTAAATATAAGGGACTTTGAAAAGTTCATAGGAAAATCACATTGAAAAAAATAATAGGATTTTCTCACAAACTTCCGTAGCCTATGCTGATACAATTTTGCTCAACAGTGTTCCATTTGCCTTGCCATTGGCCTGAAAAGCTTCTGTTGCATCCCTTGAGAAGATTTCTAAACTATAAGACCCTCTCCTTGGGTTCAGACTCATGTCTACCTATTGGAAAACACTGGGAAGCATAGAAAGCTTTGGGTTTTTGTTTGGTTTATCCTGTGACCAAACGTGTACATATAGCAAAGCATTTGCTTTGTTGTGCAACTGTCACTACTGTGCATTTTGAATGTTGTTATATAGCCCTGAACAGGGAACATAGTTCCCCTTCAGCAGTACCTCCTGTTCTCTCTTACCAGCCCCTGTAATCAGTAATAAACTCAAACCTTCAAGCATTTACCTATTGAGATTTCTCATATAAGTGAAATCACATAGTTACTCTTATGCGTCTGATTTATTTCACTCCACATAATGTATCTGGGTTTATCCCTATGACGTAGCATGGATCAGTTCATTTCTCTTCATGGATGAATACTATGTCATTATATGACTAGATCTCTTTTATGTATCCATTCTTCGGCAGGGGTGGCATGATCTGAGTTGTTTCTTCCTTTGGCTGTTGGGAATAATGCCTATGTCACATGGTGATTTTGAGTTGAATCCTTTGATGACCCACCAAACTACTTTGCACAGCAGTGGCACAAGTTTACAGTCCCACCAACAATAGATGAGGGTTTCCATTTTTCCATCTCCTCACCAAAATTTCCGTCTTTTTCTGATTATTGTCCTCCTAGTGGGGGTGAAGGGGTATCTTGTTATGGTTTTGATTTGCATTCCTCCTGATGACTTTAAACATCTTTCTGTGTGCTTGTTGTTCATTTGTATATCTTCTGGTGGTCATGTGTTGGCCTGCTGACTACAGAATCAGTGGTTCTGAAACACCAGGTGGGCTGTGGGAAGAAATGAGACTTATTTCTCCTGTAAAGAGTTGCCATCTTGGAAGTCCACAGAGGGAATTCTACCCTGTCTTTTAGGGCCATTATAAATCTGAATTGGCTCAATGGTTGTGAGTGCATTTGGAGAAACATCTGTTTAAATAGAAGGGATTTTTTTAATCCCTGGGTGGTGTAAACCCCCCCCCCACCACCCCCAAAGCCTGACGGTTCTAGATCACCCAAAGACAGCATGGAAGAAATATTTGGCAATCTATTTCTGAAAAAATAAATCATTGACAAGTTTAAAGAGCACAATTCTAAAAAAAAAAAAAAAAAATCAAAAAAAAAAAAGAGCACAATTCTACTTTGAAAGACAGGTGGTGTGGGCGGAGTCACCATTCACTTAACTAGTTAGTTACTAATGTCACTACAGATAGGTTGTTCAGATGAATATTATTTTCCCTGCCAAATGTTCCCAAAGTCACAATTTGAGAGTTTCTCTTGAACAGACAGAACTCTAACGGCTCAGTGGTTAAGCACATGATTATGAGCAGAACAGTCTGCATTTTGAACCTACAATTTCCTTGGGAGAAAGAGAAACTAGTCTGCTCTGCCAACGATTATCCTCTTGGAAGCCTTATGGGGCAGGTCTCTTCTACATCAGAATTGACATAACAGGAGTGGCATTGTAACAGAAAGACCCTCAATAGTTAGGAGTATGCAGTAGGTACCCAACACAAATTGTGAAAATCAAATGATTTCCCACCATGCAGATGCATTCCAGGCAAAGAGGAGAGCATTTGCGCAGGCACAAGAACGTCAAAATGACGTGCTTTTTGCCAAGTTCACACAACCTTTTTATGAACCCAGTGCCTTGTTCAGAAGAGGAGGATTGGAACTGAAGAGGAAGCAGGCATGGAAGCATGTGTCCCTATTCAAATGAGAGCCGAGGAGGGCTTCATACATGAGAGAGTATCTAATGTTAAGAGTTGCAGTCAATGATATTTAGGCTCATTATCAACCACCAACTGCTATCCATTTCCAAATGGGTGTTAGCACCCAAAATAGAAAACACAGTGCCCCTTCGGCAATAACTACCCATCTCTCCTCCCCCCACATACTTAAGTCTAAAGTTGAAGTTAGTAGTTGACATGGTAATTCTGACAATGATTACAAATATGGGAGAATTGAACAAATTGGATTTCATGTTTTCAGGCAATGTAATCTTGGGAAAATCTATTTGTGTAGCTGTGTGCCATTAAATTGAAAATCTATGGGAAGAAATCGCTTAGGTAATGTATGGGCATGTTTCTAATTTGGGGATGGTTGATTTGCTTGTTACAGATTAAACTTTTATCAGTTGGACCTCAAAACTTGAAAAACAAGTTCTTTATGTGATTTAAGCACTAACTGAACTATTTCAAGAGCTTGCCCCTCTCTCCCCTCTAATCACCACGACAACCCGGTGGGGAAACTGAGGTACAGAATAACTAAACACTTGTTGCAGGTCTCAGAGCTTGGATTGGAATCCATTCACACTGACAGCACATTTTGTGTGCTTAATCATCATGCTCCTCTGATTAAATCATTTCATTTTTATGCAGCTTGAGTGTAAGTGACGTGCTTTTTGCCAAGTTCACACAACCTTTTCCTTCTATTTCCCTGTGTGCCCTATGAGTGCTAGGTTCAAAAATATGATCTCTATACATCAAAATTCTGTTGGATTTTCTTCAGATTCTTGCTACCTCTGCCAAGCTAAGCTTTCTAGTTACAGGCTAACTCCTCTCTATGTCTTGTGTCAGAAGGGTTCATCCCGACTGTTCAGAGTGGTATCTCTTACAAACTGCCACCAAAGGTTGGAACAAATGTAAGCTGTGTCCCAGTAAACCCAGAAAATAACATTTCTTTTTTGACTCTCAAAAATAGGGATTGTCAAACTACAGCAATTGGCCAACCACCACTCCCCACTCTGTTTGGAAATAAAGTTTTCTTGGAACAAAGCCACACCCATTAGTCTCCAGATTGTCTATGCCTGGTTTTTGGACTGCAAGAGTAGCTGAGGCCTAAAATGTATTCCCATAAGAGGAAAAGTGCACTGACTCCTTTGGTATATTCTAGAGTTGTGCAGTCTGATAAGTGAGCCAGCAGTCATTGGTGCTGTTGGACACTTGAAAGGTGACTAGTGGGGACTGAGATGTCTGATAATGGCTCATGGACAGTCCTAGTGGTGCAGTGGTGAGGAGTCGGGCTGCTAACGACAAGGCCAGCAGTTTGAAACCAGCAGTGGCTGCTCCTCTGGAGAATGACTGGACTTTCTACTCCCTTCGAGAGTTACAGTCTCGGAAACCCCTATGGGGTGGGTGGTTGTAAGTTGGAATTGACTCGATGGAAGTGAGTCCATTTTAGTTTTTTTTCTTATTTTTCTTCTTCTTATTTTGGAAGAGGGTACATACAGACCAGATCATAAAGCTGTAGTATAGAGACAAAAAGGAATATAGAATATCAACTAGCCCATGTGCTTTTGGACTGATATGGGTTAGGTAAAATGCATTGTTCAAGTTCACTTGACCAGGTGATTTTTTCTTTTCCCTTTGACTAATGTGGCTGCTGTTGTTAGTTGCTCTTGAGTTACCAGCTCCCGGTGACTCCCAGGTGCAGAGCAGAACTGTTCCGAGTGTCAAGGCTGTGACCTTTGGAAAACTGGTTCCCACACCTTTTCCTGGAGCTGTTCCTTGAGGCACGTTGGGCTGCCCATTCTTCTTGCTGTTGGACGGGCTAGCTAGGCTAGAGCCTAGGATTTGCAGAATAAGGAATGCCTTGAAAAAGTCCCAAAGAAGGGGAAGACACAAAACAATCACTTGCCTCTGCAAATGTCTTTGAAAAGCAGTGACCATTCAGATGACTGCTCTTTCTATCAAGGCATATTTAACAAATATAGATTAAGAAATCTATGGAAAGGGGCCTGAATTGACCTGCCAGAATGTGACCTTGACTAAGAAATGGAATGGCATAGGAAGTGGCAATGTCTGTAGACAACAGTAGACAGAGACAGGAACCCGAGCAAGGAAAGGAAGCAGAAAGAGGGCCTGATTATGAGCAGTGTGTTGCTATCAACACATGGGCTCCTTTTTCCTGGGGTCTACTGGGAGCCTGTTTGGAAGGGCCTGGCTTAATATCGTCCTACCAGGAGATGAGAAAACGGAAATGCTCCTCTCTTCATTCCCCATAGTGCCTAATTAAGGGCTGGGCTGAGAGCCACAGATCCCAACCCCTCACCGATGACTCTCCATATTGTGGGGCCAGAAACAACTTGTTTTTTTTTTTGGGGGGGAGGGGAGGGCTTGAAAACGCTAGGGGTTCTTGCACTGAAATGTCATCAGCAAGCACAAGAACTGGCATCAGGGAAATGATTAGGCACTTGTGGTTTCTGGTAAAGAAACCAAATGGAATGTTTTGTCCTCAAATTATAACTTCGACCAACATTCGTCTAGTTGTGATCATCACAGAGATGGACAGATTTATCGTCAATGGGATCTTATGGAAAGGAAAAGAGCCCAAGAGCAGTCAAATCCCCTGACCCACTGAGGTAGTAATCCTGCTCACGTCACTAGAGACGACCACTCACCCGCCTCCTTAGATCCCTAAGGAGAGGTGAACACACTGCTCTTTCGACGTGTTTGCAGTCTAGTGTGGATATCCATAGAGCTTACAAACTTAATCTTAAATATTCTTTATCTTATTTCTATTACACGTAAGACACTATTGTAATGATGAGCTTTCAGGTGTCATTGACCACCAGACAAGATATTAGTAATGCAGCTAAAATTTAGAAAACTTTCATAGAAGTCCCGCATCTGAAGCGTTGAACACATGACTGAGGACTGGATTTTGTCACCGTCCTTTAACCTAGACCCTCTTCAATTGTTATCACCCCTTCTGTTACCACTTGGAAACAAATCTCTTTCCTAGTTTCTGACCAATGTCAACTATTTGCGGGCTTGATAACACTTGTACTGTTTAAATTTGAATAACCCCCAAAGATCTGGATAGGTCAATATGCTTCAACCACAGGCTTTAGACTAGGTATTAGTTGATTAAGAACAGATTTTACACTAGATGTGCACTTAATAAATGGAGGGGAATGCAAACAGATGTTTGTAAAATCTAAATGGGTTGGGTTGTGTATATTTGGCCCTCTTTTGCTGGCTACCTTCGGAAAAGTCATACCTATGCCTGCTGAACCTTAGATGATTACATGATATGATTTCCCTAGCAAAAATCTCTCCAAGACTATATAACTAAAGAGATGGACAAATATACCTTGTGGCAGTCACTTCTAAAATGAAGACATTAAATGGTGGAATGCCTCAAAATTATTCTGTAATCCCTGACCATACGGTGAATAATTTAATACAAAAATAGAAAATCATTAAGATTTAGAAGTGAGTGTTTTTTGGATGCAAAGCTGATATCATTTAATTATACCTAAATCACACTCTCTGCCATATTCCTTGACTCTTTGTTTTGCCCACTGTATTTGTCTGGGTAGACTAGAAACAAATTTGTAGACACTCATGTATGTGTAAGAAAGAGTTTTATAAACAAGAGCAGTTGAATATTAAAGGAACATCTCAGCCCAGTCCAGATCAAGTTCATAAATCTGACATTAACCCATATGTCCAGTACCAATCTATAATTTCCTCTTCAGACTCATACAGCACATGCAATGATGCCAAATTCAGAAAGATCACAGATCAATAGGTGGGAAGTCTTGTGGATCCAGTCGCAGTGGAAGCATCTCAGCACTGACCGGGGGTCTCCACGTGGCTCCTTTAGCTCCAGGACGCTAACGTAGCTTCATAGGTCTTCTCAAAAGGAATGTCTTGCAGGGAGTGAGCATTTGTCCCATCTTCAAAGAGTTATTTATCTCCTTGGTGCCTCCAAATGAAGTCATTAAGCTGGGACCTGATTGACAGGCTGAACTCCACCCCTTTAATCTTAAATCTCAAATTGACAACAGATTCTGTAACTACCACGCCCACCTTTTAAATGAGGTCATTTCTTTCTTAAAGTTTTCTTCTTTGGAGCTCTTTGAGCGATTCAAAGCCAAAATTGGATATTTCTTACTAGTCTTCTAGCTAATATGGAGCATGTCCAACAACCTCACTCTGAAAATCTGAACCATAAGAAGAATCGCTAAAGTATTTTAAAATGTACTGTGAATAATATATAAACTAGTAACAAGGAAATTGATGGCCAATGGCTTCATTCCAACATATGGCAACTCCATGTGTTTCAGAGGAGCCCTGCACTCCATAGAGGTGTCCCTCCCTTCCTCTCTCCTCCCTTTCTCCTTGGCCTGCACTCATAAAACTCACTGCCATCAAGTTGATTCAGACTATAGGACAGAGTTGAACTGTCCGTGTGGATTTCTGTGCCACTGCATCTTGATAAGAATAGACAGCCCTATCTTCTCTTGCAGAGCAGCTGGTGAGTTCAAACCATGGGCTTGTGGGTTAGCAGGTCAGCTCGTAGTCTATGATACCACCAAAGCTCCTGTACATTCTATGGGGCTTTCTTTCAGGCCTTGTATATTTATTAGAGGTCCTTCAAAAAGCCCCTGAATGTTTTAGTGGTTGTGACTGCTTGAAGTAGATAGTCAGACTCACTTTCTGAGTCACAACTGGGTGAACTACAACCTTTTCAGGTAGTAGCTGAGCATGCTAATCATTTACACACCCAGGGGCTCTAAAGCAGGATTAATTGAAAAGGAAACATTCCGAGGACCACAGAGGGAAAGGGTGGACCAGAAAGGAAAACGGAGCCTAAAGCTGAGCGGTTCACAGGACGTGGTAACCAGTCGAAGCAGTGGGTTCCTGAGGAGACATGTGGAAGCGTGTATCCCACATGTGGCAGCAGCTTAGGAGGCAAGGGCTCTTTGGCCTTGCTCTGGGATCAAAGGCCACTTCGTATCTTTTCTTGAATGAAAGTCAAGCCCAGAACTCTCTTGGAAGGAAGCTGGGACACTGGCACCCACTGTGCCTATGTGGGTGCCTATGTGGGCCTCTTCAGCATAACAACTGCAAGGTTGAACATCAGGGTATACACTTAGTTCTCTGGGCTATGGCTGCCTTAAAACCCATGCACTAGGAGTGAAGTTCACATGAGATGATATGTCCAGTAAAAAATTACAAAGCAAGACAAAGTCCAGAGCCCCAGGAAATGGGAAGCAAACATAGTTCCAAAGAACTTAAGAACAGGCATGGCTAGTTCTTTGGAAATTGTGGAGGAGGGAATTGCATCCTACGAATAGGAAGAGGACATAATTTAAAAAGAACTGCAAGATGTGATTTTCTTTGTTGTTTTTTTAAACCTATTGAAAATGAAAAGCACCACCATTGAATTTTTTAAAGACAATATGATGAATAGCAGACTAATCATTATAATATATTTAAGAAGAACCAAAAAAATTCCTTTCTATCATAGGCATGTTAAGCATTAGATATATATTTCCTTAATATAGCTTTCTAGATCTGAAATTTCGCAAAGTAGCAGCAGTGACATTTTTCATTAAAGACATTTACTGCATTACAAATAATTATCACCATTATGAAATTGTTAGTTTTCAAAATGGCAGTCATTTTTAATTCTCTTTGTCAAATGCCTTTTACAAACCTTAGCTCTGTTTTTTTTTTCCCATTAAGTTGCTTTCTCTTCCATGTCTGTGCTGTATTTGTGGAATACAATCGCAGGCTCTGTGACATCTCCTTGATATTGGCATGTGGCACTGTTCTCATTCTTGCCCCCAGATTACTCTTTGCAACTCTCACCTCTACCTCTTCCCAAGAAATTCCTATTCTTGCCCACAAAAAAAGTCCACCCCAGTCTTCCAGCTTCAGTTGAAAGATTGTGTCTTCTCAGAAAACCTTCCACAAGCAGCCAGGGTTCTTCCCCTTCTGCTGTTTACAACCTCCCTCTGTCCTGGTAGCACAGTGGTTAAGCCATCGGATATAAACTGCAAGGCTGGAACTTTGAACTGACCAGTTGCTTCTCAGGAAAATATATGGCAGTTTGCTTCTGTACAGATGACAGCCTGGGCGTGCTTCTACTAGGCCCTGAAGGATCAGTAAGAGTTTGAATTGCCCTGATGGCAGTTGGTTTTAAGTTTCTTTTTTTTTTTGGGGGGGGGGCAATCACTGCTCTCCGGTGGTGGCAGTAGGAGGCCCAGCCCCACTGTTGGAATTGAACCTCCATCCCAGTGGGCCGCAGTCCCGCGCACAACCACTATGCCACCGGGGCTCAGCCCGGCAGTTGGTTTTATATACTTGCTGTCCCAGCATCATCTTTCAGAGTCGGGCATATGGTAGTAGCTCAACAATAATTATGGGAGGAACGAATACATGATATAAATGATGAGCATACGGAATAATCAAAAAAAGCCACTGCCGGCGAGTTGATTCGAACTCATAGCAGCGCTATAGAACAGAGAAGAACTACTCAGTTGGGCCACAGCAGAGAAATCAACAAGAAATGAGCCCCAGTCTTATGCAGAAGAACACAGGGTTGCCGTGACTCAAAAAAAAGATGACGTGCATATCCCGGCAAACTTTCAATGGGATTCTCAGAGGAAAGAGGGAGTAATTCTAGCTTTTTTTTAGCAGGATAGGGACCTGGTCAATGTTGTATTCCAGGAAATTAGATCTGGCATGACAGGCAAAGACTGGAAGCACATATAATACTGTGGCTAAGGAAACATGAGTGATGATGACGTCTCACAATCAACCCTATGAGAGAGTTTCTAGCTGAGCCTCTCAAGCCTGCCTTCTGGGGATTAACCTCAGCTTGCCCCTAAAATGGAGAAACCCTAAAAATCTAATCCTAGCTGATTTGATGTGGCAATGAGTATAGTCCCTATATTGTTGCCATTTTTGATTTGGTCAGGGAATATGGAAATGGAGTCATGGCCTAGTCCCCAAGCCCTTGTCCTAGAAATAACCTATAACTGTTTGGTTAAATAGACCTGAGTTAGTGCAAGAATCAGGAACAACAAAACAATGAAATGGGATGTGAAGACTTCTGTTGATTGTTTTAGACACGGCGTTTCAGAATCAATTGAAATATAGACATATTTGAAATGGTCTCGTTTGCACAGGGGGTTCTGGGGTGTAGATCGATTTGGGCTGAGCATGGGTAATCTATGTGCTAAAGTATTCTAAAGATACTTCAAATAATAATAGCAACATATGCCAAATGATGTCTTTCCTCCCTTTTTGAACAGCAAAACTTGGAGAGTAACCTCACCAGCCTCATCAAGAGGAACACGGAGCTGGAAACTCTGTTGGCCAAACTCATCCAAACCTGCCAGCATGTTGAGGTGAGCAGCGTGATACGGTTCATTTCCAGTGAAATCTGCTAGTTCTGCCGCTTTCCCCACCCCCCACTTATTATATTCTCCAAATGGATATCTGTTTTCAAATTTTATTTAAAAATTTGTTGTGGAAAATATCTATAACCAAATCTGCCATTTGAGAGAGGGCAGGGCAAGCTATTGGGAGATGTAATAAGTAGTTTCAGTTGTTGATGATAAAATGATGATTTGAAATGTCAACCACCACCTCATTCATAGTTAAAAGGTTTTTTAAAGAGGTATGGGAGAGGATTTAACATGTTGAGTAATCATCTGAACATGAAGAACGAATAATTTTATGTGTTCTCACAGAACAGCATGTTTAAAATAAGTAAACAACTTTAAGGGGGGGGTAAATGAACATTTTATCTTGAAAGAAGGAAACTACTGAATATATTTGGACAATTTTATTAGGCAGCAGGCATTCTTTTATCCTTCTGTCAAACTCTCAAACTCATTGCTATCCAAGGAATTCTTGACTCAGTGTGCCCTATCATATATGGTAGAACTGTTCCCAGGTATCTCAGGGGCTGAAACTCTTTATGGGGGGAAGAGAACTTTGTCTTTCTCCCTTAGAACTACAGGTAGTTTCCCATCACTGACGAGGTTTGCAGTTGAACTTGTCACCACTATATCACCAGGGTCCCTTCCTCCCCCTCCCTCAATGATTTCCCAACACACTCTCCCCAGTGTGTAAAAAAGAACTAACATAGTTATTTTTAAAATTTGCGACTGTTAACCATTTGTAAGTGTGTGGGCAGTGACATCCACTTTGTTGTGCAACCTTCATCACCACCATGTGATCTTTCCAAATAGTGCCTATCCTCTCAAACAAAAACCCAAGTATCCCCTAAGCAGTAGCTTCCATTTCCCACCTTCCCCACTCCCTGATCACCCATTGCGCAATGAACCATGGTATCTTAGTACTTGTCTAGTCCACGTCTCATGTAAGTGTAACCATAAATTATTTGTCCTTCTGAGTCTGATTTACTTTCCACAATGGTTCAAACTTTGTCACTTGATCTCCCCACTGATACATCTTGGACTTGATCTGGTTCTAACATTTTCTGTGTGTGTTTTTCATAGTTTGGTTGTATGAACAAAGTTCAGAGCTTTGTCATGGTGGATAGCGTTCCTGAATCTTTGTAAATAGGTTTTTCTGGTTTTCAGTATATGAAACCCAGGATAGATGAATTTACAGAGGCAACAGTAGAATAAGAGTTACTGGGGGGTATGATTGAGAAGATAAACAGGTGTGGGGGGACTGATACATTAAGAAGTTCAAGGGAGTCAATGTTTTGAAGTGGATTTTGGCAGCAATTACATAACACTGCTTGATGTGATTGAACCATGGAGTGCTGTGGCGTCTGGATTAGCTCCTAATCAGTTTGAAAACAATATGTTTATAGCCTCCTGTGTGCCTATAACTGTGTCACTATTATAGATACAAACTATAAATACAAACTATAATAGCATAAAATAATGTTAAAACAATATATATACATGCTATAATTAGAAAATAATAGACTAGTCCATCATGTGCTAAATTATTATAATCTTGCATCTATTTGATTCTGTGATGCATTTTTTCAAAACTATTATCTTTGAAATTGAGCTGCCTCGGAAAATGAATGGTGGTACATGGTGTAATTGGCATGACTTTCCCCCTTTCCCCCTGGCACACAAAATAAAGATGAGATTTACAGTTGCCAGTTCCTTAGATTGGATGGATTATGGTAAGGGAAGTGAGGATTAGAGAAGAAAATGAGTCCCATTTTCCTAAAGAGTCAGAACTTGCGTTGGATCCTAGATTTGCCAACAGTTCCCTTTCCAAAGTGCCCGAGGTCACAGCACATTTATCAACACAGTTGTGTTTCCCAGTGCTCCATTCCTCAGGCCAATAAACGAGGCCAAGTGTTATTAGAATGTAAGAAACAGTACTAACATACAAACACAGGTACTTGGATGAAAGCTTTAAAATACCTTTCCCACCTACACTTTCAGTGACAAAAGTTCACTTTGAGATTGGAAATGTAAAATTGATCAGTGAGAGAAACACAAGCATTGGCAATTTTTTTATCTCCAAAGGTGTTATTACTTCTATTGGAACTAAGATGAAAGGAAGTGGTGTGTTCTCCCTTCCTACACTTTCATTCTCCACCAGTTGTGGTGCTGGTGAGAGATGGAAGGAAAGACACACAAAAGAAAAGGGGAGGCAGATTGGAGCATCATGTGGGTGAGAGCCCTCCAGCAAACTTATGGGTCCATGCCACAGCTCCTCTTACTTCTAGAAAGGTAATGATTGTCAAGTTGGAACCAATCTCGTCATCGTGCTGGAATAAAGGCTAGTGGACAGTATATAGTGACAACAATGGCCTGTTCCAGGGCTTAGCTCAATTCATTCCTCTAAGACCAACTTCACTTTTGGCAATGGTCTCTATAGGGAACATTTTGATCCTTGTTGATTGAACAACATTGTAAATATAGTGAGGAGGCATCATGTTTTCATTATTAGAGAGCAAAATTAATGCGTATTGTAAGAATACAAGGATGGATAAAATAAAGTGATCTATGTGCTATATTTTGTTTTTATGATGTGATGGCATCTGATGTTTAGGAAAATAGAAGGAATTATTTCTCGTCAGTAAAAAAATTACTTCTTTCAGAGGACAGTCTTATAAATGCTTTATGGCTTTGGTGATTATTTCATTCCATTTCAGTTAGTTACTTCTTAAAGCATCAGTGTCTGGTTTCCATTATGGCCTATAGTAGTGATTTCAGAACTTCCTTGCCTAATGCAGTATTAATATAGCTCACCCTGATGAAATGGCATCTCTCCTATGTGACAAGAAATTACATTCTGTGGTGTTGAGTAATTCCAAATGATAGACAAATGTTTCCATCAAGAACATTACAGACAATTTTATTTTTATTTCAGGAAATTCTATATTACTGCAATTGGTGGGCAGGCTTTTAAAATAAAGCTACCACTTCCTTGATTATAGCAGACTTCAAATAGAGGTCGATGGCAATAGAAGCTATTCCTGACCAAGAGTAGGGGATATTCATTCCTTCTGTGTTGTTTCTCTGTAAATCCTTTGGAATAAAAAGAAATGTTTGTGGGTGAGTAAATTGTGTATTTATCCTAGATGTATATTGCACAAAGTGAATTATAATTAGAAAAATATTACTACTAACAGAGCCTGTGTTTATAGTATCCCCTTAATTATAATTATTTCTATTTATAAAATGTGATTTTGAAAAAGGTGAACACCATTTTCATGAGTACCTAAGTCTACATAGAGAATTTATTTGACTCACTAATAAAGGAGCCAGTAGGATGACAGAGCAGATTAAAGGAGAATCTTAGAAGTTGATACATACTTTTGTGTATATGTATAGTGGAATTTTTGGAGGGGAAGAGTGTTCAAATACAGTAGCTAATTTAGCTACCAAGCTGATTCATTGTCTACTGGGCAATAAAGCCATAAGACCTGATCAAAATATTTGCAAATCAGCACCTGCTTTCTCTGAACTTTTCTCTAACTTTGTGAGTATTAGCCCTAATCAGTAAATGGACAGGCAAGTTTGGTTACATTCCAGTCTAGAAAGTCAACGACCCTCACTGAGGTGACCTCACTGGAGCATGCGCTAATATGAAAACACTAAAAAGACCCACAATTATTGTCTTCCTTCATTTCCGAGGTTTGTATCTCTTTTTTTTTTTCAGCTTGACTTGATTCTGGAGGTTGTGAGTCTATGAGCTGAGTTGGCTAGCCAAGTATTTCTGGGGGCAGGTGTCAGTTTTGTCTGCAGTCTAGCACTTCCATCTGTGACAGCCTCGCTCACACTTGCCAGTTGTACAGCACATCGTGCTCAGAACTGGGGGCCTGGTACCTTGATCACGGGGAGCTGGCAAGAGAGCAACTTGAACACAATGTAAAGCAGAATGCTAATTACCAAAAGAGAGGTGTAGCTAATAGTCTTCAAAATTGAAGAAGGGGGAGAGAGTTACTTCTAATTGGGAGAAGAATAGATCTGTTATCTGCCTGCAGGAGCAGATAACAATTACTTATGTAGTGTGAAGGGGAAATAGTGCTGGCAGGACAAAGGCATGTGGATGGATATGTTAGGGTGGACTAGAGAAACAAATTCATGGACACACATATGGATATAAGAGAAAAGTTTATATACAAGAGGAATGCAACATTGACAAAGCATCCCAACCGAGTTCAAAGTCATAAGTCCAAGAGTAGCCCATATGTCAGATACCCGTCTATAAAGTTTCCTTCCAACTCAGGAAGTCACAGGCCAGTGGGTGCAGAGTCTTGGAATTCCGGCGCTGGCAGGGGTCTCCCCATGGCTCCTTGTTTTCAGGACTCAGGGTCCATCAGCAGTGTCTATTGGCGGTAGAAGTATCTCAGCACTAGCAGGGGTCTCTCTGTGGCTGCTCCGACTCCAGAGGTCTGGCTCCATTAGAGCAAGCCCATGTGGCTTCTCTATTCTCCAGGAATCTGTCATCTCATCTTCTCAGTCGTTCGTTTCTCGGAGCCTGAGGGTCAAGTTTTTCTTGTTCAATTGGGAAATTGAGATTTCCCAGAATTCTCAGGAGAAAGCCAGGCCCACACAGAGGCCTCAACAAGTACTCATTGGCTATCTCCAGATTAACAGGCTAGACTCCACCCCTAAGTCCCAAGCATGAAATTGACCTCTCGAATACATGACTGCCACAATGGAAAATCAAGAAGGGTATATAAGCAAAGCAAGTAGATCATTCAGTAAGAAACGGAAAGTGATTGAAGGGCGAGGAGGAGACAATTTGGAAAGCTGGAGAGATGGGTCGGCAGACTACATCTGGGTGAAGAGCAAGAAACAGAGGCACATGTAGTGTTCACAGTTACTATTACAAGTGGTGTCCCTAACTCTTTTCAGCTACTTAGGATATAATGAAGTGTGTGTGTGTGAAAGCACGCGTGTCTTGGTGTAAAACAATGAAAACTTCAAGGGACAGCTTCACAGCATGCATGAACTCCAAAGAAGCGGCGGAATTTGTGAGGAAGCAGCATGCTATTCTTTAACATCAGTGCAGTGGGAAAGTATTTCCTCACTCACATCCTCGGTTCCTAGACTGTATTTCTTCCCTTTCCTCTTCCTGTGGGTATCCTTGTGTTAGGTTTGGCGCATTCTTCGGAAGAATAATTCCCACGCCAGCAGGACCTTAACAATTCAAAACATAAAAGCCACTCTTATTCTTATGAATTAAATCAATGAAGGCCTTCCCTTGGCCTCCCCGGAGGAAATGCCACATACTCATAAGCCTATCACTCCTTCCAGGATTCTCCTCTGCTTTTCTTTATAATGGAAAAGTGTGTTGCTGTTTCTTCAATGACTTTTCCCAAGTGAGCAATAGTACAGTCTTTTGATAGTTCCAAATCATTTCAACCTTGAAAAAGGAAATTCTGATATACAGAAGATGAGGCATTGGAGGAGACACTTCAAACTGATGCTGAGGCAATTGTTGGTATCAATTGGGAATTAAGGTTCTAACAGCATGAACCGAGTTTAATCCCTTTGTCCAACTTCTCTTTGGTTACAAATGCAATAGAAAATGCCCTTGGCATGAGGGTACAGTTAAATCACATCTGGGGAGAACGACAAATCTCAGTGAGAGACAGTGAGGTCAACTGTTGGACTTCCTGAACAAATTTCTATTTATCCTTCCCCATTTTTATTTTAAAAGCAGAAGAACCATCTTCTTAAGCCAAGCAAATACTGAGAAGAACTGATGTTCTTCTCCCCACGTTCTGTGAAATCAAGTTCTTCTACACGTCTCCGATACCATGCCATGTTCCCTTGGGCACTGTGTGGCAGATGTTAGTGGTCATCTACTTGGTTGTGACTCATGTCAACAGAAAGAAACTCTGGTTCCACAACATCTTCCTGATCATTTCTATGTCATGGAGAGCTGCCTTCATTTTTGCCCACCTTTCATTTTACCAAACACGTTTTCCTTCTCTTGTGATTGATGAGAGGTTCCTGACGCTGTGTCCAAACTAGGCAAGTCATCTCTTCACCGTCCTCCTTTCTAAGGAACTTTTTGGCTGTATTTTTCTACGAATGACTTGTTTATGCTTTCAGCAGTTAGTTGCAGATTCCATAGTCTTTGCCAACACCCCCATGTGAACACATTTGTTTTCTCGGTTCCTTTCTCATGATCCAGCTTGCATGTTTTGGCATCCCTGGTGATCAAAGAGGATCCTAGGTGGTGCCGTAGTTAAGCACTTGGCTGGCAGTTAGAACTCACTAGCAGTTCCAGGAAACAAACAAACAAACAAACAAACGTTGTCACAAGCTGCCTTCATAAATATGACAGACTTGAAAACCCCACAGCCAGTTCTCTTGTGCCCTGTCAGGTCCCTCTGTGTCAAAATCCATCCAACAACAACAAGTTTGACTTCGTAGTTGGTGGCAAATTTGGAAGCCCACAGCGTGATGGTAAAGAACTACTAGAAAAGGGAAATGGTTTGCCTTGGCAGTCAAGAGAGGATAAAGGCTCCGCTGACATGCCACTGACCTTGTCCAAGGTTATGGACATCAACTCAACACCCCCCCACCACCAGCTTCCTTTAAATCCTAGGCCTGGCCTTGGCCCCATAGCTTATCTTGTTTTGTTTGTAACTTTCTTCCCCCACATGCCATTGCTTTTCCTGTAAGTTTTAAGCTATTTTTTAAAATGGAAATGCTGCCTTATTTCTGGCTTTCTCTTAGTTTTTCCAGTGATGGCATTAGTTGCCATATTAAATGACCACCTTCTAGTAGACAAAGTCAATGCCATTTACTGGCAACTCACCTGACTCTACGACTCTAGTTGTCAAGAAGGATGAGGCTGCTATGCTATCTATTGTAGCTTCTAAGAAATTGGAGGAATGGGATTATCAAACACAGAAGGGGTGGGAATGAACTTTTAACATGTTTTCCCATGGTCTTAAAAGTGTTTCATTGTCAAACCACACCCCATCCTCCCAAAAGGAGACATATCTGGGTTACAAAGAACGAGGAACCTATATTTTAAGTTTATTTGGGGTGTGCAGTTGTATAATATCAAAACATTCTCTTCCACTTTGAAAACCCTGCTTGAAGTCATGCGTCAGAACATAACACAGATAGTTCAGATCTTGGATGAAGTGTAGCTTGCTGGGAGCCAACTTGAATGTCTAACATCATAATCCATTGACACTTAGAGATGAGGGTCTGTTTCCCACCTGAAGTGATCCGCTATGAGAAGAATGAGAATCAGATCCTGGGCTTCATTAAATCATGCTGAGCTCTCCACTCCCGCTGCTCATGGTCTTATGCCCATACCGCAGTATTCAGAACCAGTTATGGCGCATCACTATGAGAAAGGCTGCATGCCCAAGCTCAGGTCTTAGGATCCCCAAGACAAGGGAGAAGGTGACTCTTCGGTGGAAGGCCATGTCCCCTTGTTGTTTCCCATTTTGCCATTCAGAGATGAGCAGGATTCCAAACACTATATCAACCACTTTTGCTTCGGGGGTCTTTATTTCTAGTTTAAACTATGTTTCTGATAAAAAAGCGCATAACTATTGTCCTTGTGGCCACTGGACTGTGAAGAAGGTCATTGCCGATTATGAGAGAAATGAAGATCTGTTCTCTTCATGCAAATGACTTTTATTTTTAAATACTAAACATTATCAGAGGAATGGAGAACTTGGTTGTAATTCTGAAAACAATTGAGTCATGCATAAAAAAGGTTAAACAGTGTGCAATTATAGCTCTGGTTACTTTTGTTTGAAACAGAAATATGAAATCTTCACTTTGGCTATTTAACATGCCTTCCCGAGGAGGCTACCACTCAATCTACAAGGCTCTCCCTAAGCTATAACACAAATAAAGGGTTTTTTTTAACAACCCTGTAAGTCAACTTCCCGTCCTAGGAATTTATGGTAGAGCTTTTACTGTGCCTTTAAAAAACACTTTCACTAGATATAGGATCAGATTTATAGCTATAAGATAATGAAAATAATAGCAGTAGCAATTGGACTCAGCAAGCTGGGCCTTCGACTTTGGTCAATTCATTAAGGAGCTCTTCCCATCCATCCATATAGGAGCAGAAAGATGGTCCCTGGTCAGGAAGACAGCAGATACAGTTTTACAGTGAAGTCTAGCTGTGGTGTAGGGAAAGTCAAAGTGCACTCAAACAATAATGACCATTTGATACGCTCTAACTTGTACTTCTGGATTGAATTATCTCCACAGTCTTTCAAGGTACATATCTATAAATGACCTTAGAAATGTGGCCTGAGATCAGGTAGAAGCTCCAACCCATAAATAAATGGGTTGATTCCTGCTCAGTAAGTAAAAGCAACCAGAGGGGTTACTGAATATCAGCTACCCAAACCAAGTGATGGGAACGGAACATGTGGGCAGCACAATTGTGACAGTCACCTAATCTGCTGTCAGTTTGAGGATTAAAAGTGTAGGGGTGAAGTCTATCTGGAGATAGCCAATGAGACCTCTGTGTGGGCATGGCTTTCTCCTGAGAAATCTGGCCATATTTACCCTTTGGAGGTGAGAGACTCATTACTCAGTCTCTTGGAGACACTCTACTAATAAGACACAAGGCTGACTCCCTGTGAGATATCCCAGAGGAGAAGCCACATAGACTTACCCTGATGGAACCAGACCTCTGAAGCCAGAAAAGCCAAGTAGCAACTCTTGCTAGTGCTGAGAGGATTCTACTGCTAATGGACGTGCAAGACTCTGTACCCACTGGCCTGTGATTATCCTGGCATCATTGCATGTGCTTTGTAAATCTGAAGAGGATTTTGTAGATTGGTATCAGACATAGGGACTAATATAGGACCTATGACTTTGGATTGAACTTGGCTGGGATGTTCCTTCAATGTCCAATTGTTCTTGTATATAAATCTCTCCCTTATATACATATGTGTGCTTATAAATTTGTCTCTCTAGTCTACCTGGACTAACACAGCAGTGAAGAAACAGGCCAGTTTGATGGGAATTGGAAATCCCAGTTGAATCCACAGGAATCCTCATGATGCAGTGGTTACGCACTCATTAGAAAACTGAGAGACCAGCCCTTTGAATCCACAGTTTGTTCCATGGGCAAATGATGTGGCAGTCTGCTTCCCCCAAAGATTACAGTCTCAGAAACCCTAGGCAACACGTCCACTTTACCCTGGAGGGTGGATCCAAGACAGACTCCACTTGATGGCAATGAGTTCTGTTTTAGTTCTACCCTCCAACACAAGCACTAATAAGCACCCCCTTTTCAATACTGTTAAGGACCAGCAAGCTTCAGGTTCTGTGAAATTTTCTCAAATCAGTCAGTGGCCATCCATGATGGCTGTTGATTGCCAACCAATAACTTTGGTTCTGTTAAGAGAAGAACCACACTTACCTAGGCCTGTAAACCAGGCTGCTGTAATGGATAGAGAACTTCTGAGGCTCAGCTTGTGGTGGAAGGAGCACTGGCAGTCCAACGATGAAAGCATGCTGCTGCCAGTTGGGAAGTCAGCCATTTGAATTACCAGCCACTCTGGGAATCCCATGAGGCAGTCCTATTCCGGCTTAGAGGGCCACTGTGAGTCAGAAGTAAGGAGACAATAGAGGGGTTGCTTTGTTTGTTTGTTTAAGATGGGAATGAATCCTGACTCCTTGTGACCTTAGAGAACAGAGTTGCCAAAATTGTAGATCTTTACCCAAGATGTACTTTCTTGTTCACTTCTCCCACAAAGTGACTAGTAGGCTTGACCTTGTCAGCTGCAGGGTTCCACACTGACATAATTGTTGACTTGGTCAACTGACCTTCCTTGAGGTGATAGATTTGCTTCCAGTAGCGAGCAATGTCCGTTTTTTTAGCTGTCATCCCCAGTAACATTAAGAATTACCCCACTAAAAGGACTGTTCCCACCCAAAGCTACCTATTTAATGTTTTTACATATAAAACAACCTTATGTCCAAAGCACTCTCCATGACACTGAATATATTTGTCAAATCAGTGATTCCATTCTTGGAAACAGTTTTCAAACTCTTCTGTTTGGATGGCTGACAGCACTCCCTCATTGTTTTCTTCACCTCTTCTCCCTTAAAGCACTGTCCTTTCATGTCCCTCTTCAATCACGGAAGCAAAATGAACATGCATGGAGGGAGAACAGGTAAGGTGCATAGGGTAAAAGAGGCCTGTTGTTGTTTTGCAAAAAAACTGGTGCATTGACATGGCTGAGTAAGCGGGTGCATTGTTGTGGTAGCAAAACCAGTCCTGCCTGCCTGCCACAAATCAGCCCATTTTTACCCACACAATTATGCTATCTTTTCAGAACCTCCAAATAGAAAGCATGATTAACAGTCCGACCTGGTGGAAAACTCCAAATGCACTAACTCCTTCATGTTAAAAAAAAGAGCATTAGGGTTTTTTGGGTTCCCCCCCCCCTCATATGTGTCAAGTTGAAGACCTACGTAAACCTTAGCTGCAAATAGTTAGTGTTTGTTTCTCCACTAAGAGTTGTACAACCTTGAAAGATTAGTTCTGAGATTATAATTTGAAATGAGGTAAGCTAGTTTTAGAATGGGATTTTAAGTTGAGAGTGTATGTGAGTGTGTTTAAAATCAATATAGGATCAACCAAGAGAACTTGTGTTTTGCTATCTTTTTAAGTTGCGTATCTTCACTTTGTAAGAGTTCTTTAGTGATTTGCAGAAAGATTCAGCTTGTAAGGGTTTTCCTTGAATCCATTAGGTATTTGAAGTTGCTTACAAAGTAAGTGGACGGCGTTCCATTTCAAATGTTACAACAGTTTATTGTTGAAGATTTGAACAGTGATTCCCCATGGAGCGAGAAGTAGCTGGAAGATGATCTCCAGGTACCATCTGAGGTGATGGTTGTTGCAAGCTGTCATGGAACAGGGCCTGACTCATAGTGCCCCTGTGCAGAACAGAACAAATACCGCCCCCAGGACCTATACCATCTCGGCTGATTGTGGATGGGGCCACTGTGGCCCATAGCGTTTTCTCTGGCTGGTTTTCTAAAGTAGATCTTAGTCCGGAAGCTCCATTGAAACCTGGTGGGTGATGGGACCCTAGGACTGGGAATCAGGCCCAGACATTCCTCATGGAAGGGACAAATTCTTATACTGACCCACTACCACCTACGCTCCAGAGTTCTAGACATGTTCTTGATTGGACTGTTGATTACATAGGTGGAAACAGTTGCCAAAAATCCTCCTTGATCCCTTAAAAATGTGTTCTGGAATATCATCAGCTCATTTTGGGATGGAATTGATTATTTAATGGGGGTTGAGTCTATTCAACTTGAGTTAATAAAAAATTATTTCAAGCACCCCTGAGAGTGATTTTTCTCTGCTTTATAAAATGTATTGGATTTAATGAACAGAGCAATTGAATTCATAAAGTGATCTTAAAAGCTTAAGGAGAAAAAGAACACAGTGATTCATTGATCCATGTGCAGTCTTTGAGCAGAAATGCACACAGTCTAGAGGTCCAGGTTGTTTTTATCCCCCTCTTTGAGTTGGACTCCCGGGAGGCAGAATGGTGTCTCTTTTCTCCTAGTATAAAACAATAGTGAAAACAGTTGTTCTCTGGTTGATTCCAAAGCTTAGTGATCCCGTGTGTGTCTGAGGAGAACTGTGCTTATAGAGGTTTCAGGAACTGACATTTCAATATATGATCTGTGTAGACTAGAGCCTCCAGCCTGACAGTTAGCAGTCTAGAACATTTGCACAATGCAAGGACTTCTTTTGTCCTGCATTTAGACCAGTTCACCCACATTACCTCAAAGAGTTTAGCCACTGCACCAACAATGCCTCTACTGCCCCCACCCCTGCGCCCTACCCTTGGCTTTCTAAAGCAGTAAATCTTTACAGAAGCGGCCTGCCACAAAGTTCCTCCGTGGTGCCATTAGAACTCTCTATTTTATGTGGGAAGAAAAGTTAAACCTTGAGCTGAGAAGCAAGGACCAAGTAGGTTTACTTTGCCTATGTAATCATGCTAAGTAATAATTGAACTGAAATGATATCAACTGAATAAAACTGAACTGCCAGGTTTATAAGTAGGGTTTACAAAAGGATTATTGGCCTATTTGATTTGGGTTCAGAATGGTCCTCCTTTTAGCATGTCTAAAAATAATGATGCCAGAGATTTGGTGTTCCCGGAAGGTGACTTCTGCGGGGTTCTATCACTGTGTGAACACTGTCTCTATGGCATATTAATGAAAGAAACTGTGCCTAGATAGAAAATGATAATAGATATTCATGTTTCTAAAAGACAACAACAACAAAGCAAAAACAAAAACATACGAACATCTAACCTGTCACCAGATTGTGGCTACTTTAAACAAAGAACTGTGTTCGTTTTTAATAAATGTTAGAATACATTTATTTTTCTTTCAAATCGCCTTAAAGACTTCCTCCTGTTTGTGGTCTCAAAAATAATTACTATGTTGATAAGGCCCACCTTTAAGGGTCCTATTAAATTTTGTTCTTGATCTAGACAATAAAATCAAAGAAATCAGTGTTTCCAATACCTGGCAGGATGCCTTTCCTCCTCCCCCCTTCCTCCCCCTCGCCCCCCACCTCTGTTTCCTCTTCCTCTTCTACTCTGATTTTGACAAACTGCAATGGACCATTTTAATGCACAGGCAAGTTCTCCCAGGCTTGTGTACTGTAGTGAGTCTTTTTGATGATCTTTTAAAATGAAGACTTCTTCAATAAATCTCTAATTCAGATTTTTTTAAAAAAAAATCATTTTCAATCTGGACAAATGTCTGAAGTACTATTATTCATTTCACCATGAGAAATGATAAGTGTGATCTCATTGAGTCATACCTGGTCATTCAAGAGACTGTTCCTCTTTTCACCAGCAATAACTTCCCCCCTCAGAAGCCTCACGTCCGTGTGGCCACTCCCCTCCACCCGGCACTTAATCAGAAAATTAAGTACTTATTTTGTACCCACTAAGCACAGCAACAAAAGGACAATTCTTGCCAAATATGTTGGTCAAAGGTCACTTAATTGAGAGTATCACTTTTCAGAAACTGAAAAAGACTCACTAGAGACAAATACTTATGACAGTTTAACTGGATTCTCTAACTAGGCCCCCCGCCCCCGCCCCCAACACACACACTTATTTCTTTATGTTCCAGCCCACACGGAAAGGCGTGGCACATTTATTTTCTAAAATGTGTAATTGATGGGAGAGAGGAAGGGAGGAGTTAGAGTGTTTTCATGAATTATGAGCTACCCCTTCCATTCTGTCACTTCATTTTGGAATTACTTTGAACAGAGTTTTCCATTTAATATAAAAAGAGCAGTCCATTGCTTTCCTGCTAAGACTGTAGTCTGAAGGCAGATGAGCGGACCCCAGAGAAACATCCGATCTTGGTGGAGCAATATTAACTGTAGTGGTTGCAGGAGGAGGCAAGGCCTTATGGGGAAAGTAAAACAACAATTTTGCAAGTAAATTGTCACGTTTCAAAGGAAAGTCTGTTAATTCTGTATTACAACTCTGCATGCCGCAAAGGAAGAGAGTATTTCTAGTATTGATCAAGCACCTACTCCATGCCAGGTGTTTGAGAGACATTTTTTGTTGGAAGTATACAAGTGAGGATTCCTTTTCAGCGCAAGGAAATCTATTTTATCCACCCGCAATTCATTGACTTCATTGTCCAGAATCCCCAAAAGGAGCCCTGGTGACACAGTGTATGAAGCACCAACACTGCTATCTGGAAGGTTGACGGTTCTAACTTGTCAACCACTCTGAGGTGGAAAGGTGAGGGAGGCTCTGGGCTCTGTGAGGCTCTACAGCTACGGGCACCCCGTGGGAAGTTCTCCTCCCTCCAATACGGTCACTCGCAGTTGGAGTGCACAGTGGCAGCGGGGAACAAATGGGGAGGAATCAGGTTAAAGCTAGTTTGTTGCTTGTTTTTATACACAAACCTTTCCTGAAACAAATAAACCTAGTTGTGTTCACAATGTTGCCTCACAATAGCAAGAGTTACTGCTTACTGAGTCATTACTGTGCTGGTGTGGGCATCGGGCTGCTTTTGGGGGCTCCGGGCAGAGAAGAGAGGTTATGAACTTGGAAGTCAGTGGTTCAGACGCATCAGCTGATCTGAGAAAGATGAAGCTGTCTACTTCTATTGACATGGACAGTCTCAGGGGCCTGTGTTAGTCCAGGCAGACTGGAGAAACAAATTCACAGACATGCATATGTACATAAGGGAAATGTTTACCTACAAGAGGAATGGAACATTGAGGAAGTGTCTCAACCCAATCCAGTCTAAGCCCACAAATCTGTTAGTAGCCCATATGTTCGATACCAGTCTATGAAGTCTTCTTCAAATTTCTGAAGCACACGTAATGAGCCAGGGCAGTCAGAGGCCAGTGGGTGCCGAGTCTTGTGTATCCCGTGGCGGTAGATGCATCTCAGCACAGGCAGGAGTCTCTCTGTGGCTTTTCTGGCTTCAGAGGTCTGGTTCCATCAGGGGAAACCTATGTGGCTTTTCCTCTAGGATGTCTCGCAGGGAGTCTAGGATGTGTGTTGTCAGTAGAGCATCTCCAAGGGACTGCGTAGTGAGTCTCTCACCTCCAAGGGGGAAATACAGCCAGATTTCCCAGAATTCTCAGGAGAAAGCAACATCCACACAGAGGTTTCATTGGCTATCTCCAGAATGACAGGCTAGACTCCACCCCTACACTCCCAATCCTGAAATTGACCCCAGATTAGTGAGTACCACAGAACCCTTCAGAACAATTCTATGCTTCCTCAAGACGGTTGCTATGAGTAAGAATTGACGGAAAGGCCATTGGGGGGGGGGGCAACACTCTCCTAAACCTCTTGTGTGTCATCCCACAGAGCTTCTGTGTGTCTACCCAGCCAATACGGGCATGTTCCTCCTTCGGCAAAGAAGGAGTTGCTCGGACATGTGGAGTTATCATCAGTTCTGATTCATATCTCCCCTCTGTCCTGCAGGGCCCTGTACCATCCTCACAATCCTGCTTGTGTTTGAGCCTGTGCTTGCGAGGCCTCCAGTGTCTCCAGGAGCTGTGGTGGTTTTACCGGGCAGCATATTGTACTGTCACTTTCTCAAGGAAAACAAACAAACTATTGCCCATTTCAGCACAGCAAGTTGCCATTTTTAATGATATCTTCCTACCTTATCCAACATTCAAAGCTTAAAAAAAAAAAGAGTGGATTTGTCCGAGGTTCTGGGATTTATGTTTGGTGATATACAATAAAGTTCTATCTGAATGTTCAATATGTCGTCAGAGCCAGCTCACTCTTGACCTTGTCTTGCCACAGTAAAGGCCTTGGTCAACATTGTCCATAGCTTTGAACCTCATGACAGTTACTCCCACCAAAAGCACTTTAGGAACAGCTTCAATGTTGAAACTACTGTCCTTGACTCTGGTTACTCTTCTGAAAGCAAGGACTCTGGGAACTTGGCCTTTCTCCTCTGCTTCCTTTCACTTGAAGGAGGTCCACAAATATTTGACTTCAGTGAGAGAGTCTCAGGGTACAGATTACATGTAAACAGATTAGGTGAATCACAGTAATTGACTCTGCTGTTAGTCAGTTCTCCTTGGCACCGTTTTATATACAGACACAAGTATGAGAGTCTTTTTTTCATTGTTTCTTCTGGAAGCTCAGTCTGACTTCTTGCCCCCAGGGTCTGGAATGTTCATCAAAGATCTCTCGGATGGCTATATTCCTCCTTGCACCTGGTCGGCAGTCCACATGGGCAGGTGGGCGTTTGCAAGCAAGGTGACTCTGGTCTCCCTGACGAGGGCTGATGTTAGCTAGCTAGCATACTGGTGGGCTGCAGTTGCCCACATCCTGGCACATTGGGATGAACTCCTCCAACGTTGTCGTTCTGTTTTCACAGAGATGGCCTGATTGGGGCACATTTTACAATACCGCAACGGCTTTCATATTTGGATGCAGACTCAAAGTGCCACGTGCCTATGAAGAGTGGCACAGACGGGCTCAAACATAACACCAAGTGTGAGGATGGGGCAAGACTAGGCAGTGTTCTAGAAACGCGATGAGCCAGAAGCTTTTGGACAATTTCCATAGTCACCCCTATCTGCCAGGTGATCACACTGTGGTGGCTTGTGACTTGCTGTGATATTGGAAATCAATGCCATCCTTCAGATCCAAGCACAGCCTCTCCTGGTAGACGCATTTCAGGGGAGCTTCCAGACTAGGAAGAAATACCTGGCGATCAACTTCTGTAAGTCAGTCAATCAGCACGCTTTAGATCACCACAGAACCTAGTGATTTTCAGAATGCCTAGTGACTGCCACAGTGGACTCCAACAGAGGGCACCGACCTGGGAAACCTTTGATTCTGTTGTGCATGGGACAACAACGTGACAGCAATGAGCAACAATAAGATTCATAGGAAAAAGAGGGGTGCTTATGATTCTAACAAACTACGTCAATATACCATCTTGTTAGAAAGACTTTAATCTAGAGGTTGAGCCCCGGTGGCGGAGTGGTTGTGTGTGGGACTGCGGCCTACTGGGTTGGCAGTTCAAATCCAGCAGCAGCTCTCCAGGAATAGCACTGGGCCTCCGACTCCCACCAGAGGGCAGTGATTCCAAAAAAAAAAAAGACTCTAACCTTTCTCACTGTGTCATTCTAGTTTCCATAGAATGCACAGCTTGGCTTTTGCTCTGAGGGCCAATTCTAGGTCAATTGGTAAAGGTCAATTGCCAGTCTCATTGGCAGTCATTTCAAGGATAGTAAGGTTCAGAGTTGCAAACTCCAGGGGACATTTCCCTGGGGTAAAAGAGTATGGTGGTCAGTCTCTGGGTCACGCAATTCCAGAGGGAACCTTTCTCGTGGAATACCCAGTGAATGTTAACCTCTGGAATTTGGGGTGTGGATGACCCACTCCTCTATACCCTGAAATAAAATTTCCTCTCTGCAACCCACTGAGGCAGTCCTGGGCAAGGTCACTCTACATTTCCTCTGGGTATGAATTGGAAGTCGTCTATCAAGTCAGTGTATCCTTTTCCTGATCATAAGGAAAAAGATTTTTTTTAGAAAATAGGGAGAAGCTTTTATTCAGAAAAAGTTGGAGATGACCGATTCCTTTCAATGAGGGCTGCAAATTAAGGATCTGAGGAGTTCTAGCATGGACACTTGTTCAGTTGCACCTGTGGCCAGCACCGGGTCGTTTCCTCTGCTGAGACACCCTTCTAAGTGTTCTGTGAGGTCGTGCTAACGGATTTCAGCCCAACCGTGTCCAAAATCCAATGATGTTTATCCTATGCTCTGTACATCTCATTTTGTGGTTGAATACAAGTCAAATGAAAAGAGTCCGTTTTTAGAAATAATATGGGAAAACCATTTACAGACTGCTAAAGAACATTTCACAGACACATCGTCCGCTCTTGAGTGTATGCTTGTAATTAGATCCTTTTAATGTTTAGATGTATGTGACATAAAAAAAATATATGTGTTACCTTACCCTTTCCCGAAATACTATATATCGTAAAACTATTATACTGTAAGCCTTAGCAGGGGGATGTTTTATTGGCCATTGCAAACCAAGTGCTCAGGAGAAAATAGCCAACCTATTCATTTCATCGTTAACTAATCTAGGGATGATTAAGAGCAACTGCTGTTTCTGGAAACCATGTACCCAGTGGCCATTCACATGGGGCTAACACACGCTTGTCGCCTGGGGAGGTGGAAATGCTGAACCTGATCTCATGGGACTGAGATCAAGAACTAAGTCGTTTTGCACTCACTTCATTCTCTGACTCTTTCATTGCTCTCTCTTCAAACAATAAGGGATCAGAAGAACTTAGTCTGTCAATGAAAATCTGCCTGATTCTCCTTCAAAATAGGCATAAGTGGTTCAACAGCTCCCTGCAGACATGGATTAATTCTTGTAATGTCTCTTTCAGTCCTTCCCTTTTCTGACCATAAAATATTCCGTACGATCCTGGCTGCATTGGATAGTAAATAAATAAGTGATTTGTGAGATGAGTCCCCTAGGTGGTGCAAACAACCAACCGCTAACAGAAATGCCAGTGTGTTGAGGAGCCCTGCTGGGCTGTGATCTGCAAGCTCCGCAGGTCGAAACCACCAGCTGTATTTCGGGAGAAAGACGGGGCTTTCTGTAAAGAGTGTAAAGAGCGACAGTCTGGGAAACCCACAGGCGCAGGTCTACCCTGTCCTACAGGGCCAGCACGAGTCAGAATGGACCAATGGCAGCGAGTGTGGTTTGAAAGGTACAGTAAGGGGTTTCAGCCATTGAGTTTAGAGTTGGCTTGGAAGAATGTCCTGACTCTCTGCTTCCGAAGACCCAGTCAGTGCAAACTTCATCTGTGAAAGCTCTCTAGAGCCTACAGTTCACCACCCCCCAACACACACAGGGACTCACCTTGAATTTCAATGGACTCAATGGGCAACTGACTAGATTTCCCATCTATAGATGGATTCCCCCCCCCCCCAAAGCATTTCCACCAACCACCAGGACTCCCAAATCCAAAGATGGGAATTAGAAAGTTCAAATCATAACGAGAAGCAACTAGTGCCCAAAGCAAACTTGGGAACCAGAAGCACCTGCACACACGGGAAGTGACCAAGAACTCCGGCCATCTTTGCACTGTTAGCCCATATGTGAGGAATGATATCCAATCAAACCATGACTTTTTACAGGTGGCATCTGAAACAACCAAACAGGTGTGGAGGAGGGACTCCTTTGTACTAGAAATACAGCTCAGTGTACTTATGTTTCTGGAATCTTTTGCAAGATAAGAATACAGGCTGTCCTAACATTGGAAAACGTCACCCAAATCAAAAGAGATCCCCTTTCCTCATTTCAAAGGAAAGTCAATCTGCAGGCTTGGAAAGATCAAAGGAAACTACTTGGCCTCACATGAACAGTTCATGTTCCCAACTTTCTAGAAATGGACATGATGGTGGGAATGGCACTGGCTTTCTCAAAATATATTTGGCTCAGCAATGTAGGTTTTTGTCCATTTTTTTAAAGTAAACTCATCTGCCCTAAAAACGAAATACTCAAAATTCAGATGAAATGGAATCTTGTGTTATGATGGCAATGGGGCAACATTTCTTCTTACCATTTCCCAAAGATTTGGGGAATGAAAAGGACCCCAAAGTAATACATAGCTTATTAATAAAACTACTTTTCAATTCAGACAATTGGACTGTAGGCCTGTCATTTGTCTCATAATATTAGTGTTTCCCATATATTATTCAAGTTATTCACTAGAATCATCCAGCATGGCTGAGAGAGCAGGTACTAGTCATCTCATTTTGACAAAGAAGGAACCTTGGAAATGAGATATGCCACGACTTACTCAGTATGTCACCTGGGTGGAGATGTTATTCCATGCCACACTCCATAGAATCACCAGTGGGATCTCTTCTGGCTCATCAAAACCAGAAAAACTTTAAGAGTGTAATGTGTATTGGTGACCACATCAACCCTCACTACCTCACATTATGGTCCACTGATTTTCAACAAAGATCCCAAGATAAATGGATGATGAAAAGGGGATTAGAACAAAAAAAGGAGGTCTGGTACAACTGACTCTCCACATGAAAAAGAATGAACGTGTACCCCTGCCTCATACCATACACAAAAGTTAACTCAAAAATGAATCATAAATGCCAGAGGTAAAACTAAAAAACTCATCTTTAGAACCTTTACTAAAGGACTGGTTTCTTAGATGAAATACCAAAAGTACAAGGGACAGAATAAAAATAGATCAATTGAATATCAAACTAAAAACTTCAATACTCCAAAGTACATCATAAATAACATGTTGGGGGGTGGGGAATATCGTACATTGAAAGGAGAAAAATATTTTCAGATTACAGATAAGATAGAGTTTGTATCCAGAATGTATAAAGCACTCTTATAACTCATCAATAAGAAGATAATCTGTGGTGATGTGAAATTTCTTAATATGACTCTTCGTCTCTGTAATTCACAGCAAAAGATTTGGTGGCAGTTTGCAAGTAGGGTATGGGAAACACTACTAGATGGGATTGCCATCCCCAGTGTCAAAGGGAAGTATCTTAGAAGCATGGAGAGAATTCCCAGAACCATCAATGAAGGAGAGCACATTCTAGATCTCTCCCAGCCTCAATTCACGGAGGTACAAAGACCTCAAGTACCAGAACTGAGGAGCCACAGTGCTAAGACGAGACCACAAAACTGGGAAGCAGAGCAGGTGGCTGGCTTTTCAGCCATGGCAAAGGCTAGGGGATGTGCGGCTGAGGATGTGAGAGAGACTGGGCTATTGCCTCAGGAGAGGCCCTCCTGTGATGTTTCTTTATTGTTTTATGATCCTAACTTGTGGTAACATGTTAACTTCCCTAACAACCCCCCATCACTATGAATATTGTGTGTGAGTTCTGTGTGGCCACTGCAATGCATTATTGAACCCAGCAGAAAAGTTGTGTGTTGTGGGAAGAATGACTAATGTCAGAAGAGGTTAAAGAAAGATGGAAAGTAGAGGCTTTCATGACCGCTGTCTATGGCAATCGACCTTGAGATGATGTGGAGTACTGAACCTGGATGATGCCAGATGTGGTCTCCATGTTGTTTACTCACAACCCAATTTTAAAATAAGCCAAAAAAAAAAAGCTGAATGAAAGTTCCCCAAAGATACACAAATGAACAACAAGCACATGAAAAGATTCTCGCCATTAGTCATTCAGCAAATGCAAAGCAAAACCACACTGAGATAACAGTTAATTTCCATTACCAATTGCAATAGGCTACTCTGACATACCGCTGTCCAATGTGTGTCACAGTAGAACACTACTCCTGAGAGTCAACACAGGCTTTAATAAGTATTCATGAGTTTGGAGAGAAATTAGCATCCTCATTTATTATTGATGGGAATTGAAAAAGGCACAGCCACTTTGAAAAGCAGTTAGGTAGCTCCTCACAGTGTGAAACCTAGACTTCAAAGAGGATCCAGCAGCCCACCCCCCCTAGTATATTAAAAAAATGACAACTCACTGCCATTAAGTCAATGTCAACTCTTAATGATCCTATAGGAGAGCACAGAACTGCCCTTGTGATTTCTTGAGATTGTAACTCATTATGGGAATAGAAAGGCCAGTCTTTTTCCTACGGAATAGCTGGGAATTTCAAACTACTGATCTCGCAGTTAGCAACCCAACTTGTAGCTACTATGCCACCAGGCCTTCTGGTATATATTCAAGAGAAAGGAAAACTTATATATACATACACACATACACAAAACTTGTATGCATATGTTCATAGTAGCATTAATTATATTTTAAAATTTGATAATAAAATTGGATAATGTCTATAAATGGATGAGAGGATAAGCACAATGTGATATAGTCCTTTGATTGCTAGCATTCCACAATGAAAACAAAACCGAAATAGTAATAATAGTAATATACTCATGGATGAACCTTGAAAACATGCTGAGTGAAATAAATTAGTAACAGAAGAGCACATCATGAATGATTCCCTGTGTTGAAATGTCTTCAGCAGGTCCATGGTTGCCTAGGGTTGGGGATTTTCTTAGGCTGGGTTTTATAGAAAAGCAAAACCAGTGGAATGTATATATGTGAAAGGAGGCTTCAAAATTTAGTTATTTTTTTCATTTGATTTTCTGCAAACTCCATAGTCCCCTGATATATAATTTTAGAGACTTATCTCAAGAAAATGGCTCATGTGGTTGTAGAAGGGCACAATTCCCAAGTTTATGAGTCAGATGTCAACCTGGAAGCTTCTTCAGACTCATGTAGCTGAAGAATCTGATGAATCTAAGATCAGCAGGAAATTCGGCAGACTGATGCTTCAAGTTCCAAGAACGAGGCGTCAAATGATGACGAACCAGATACAGAATTCAGAGCAAGCAAAAAATCCAGAACACCTGTATATACATTGCATGCAGATCACAACCCTGAGGACACTGAATTCCAGCTAATTGGCTACTGAGAACAAATTTCGTCATGGAAGTGATTGCATTATATTGGATTACAAAACAGGGGAATAGCTATATCTTACACACCTGTCAGATTACATAATTACATAACTACCAAACCACTGAAAATCAAGGCCCAGCCAAGTTGACATACAACTTTAGCTATCACAGGGTTATTGGGGTGTTTGGGAATATTAAAAATGTTCTAAACTTAGAATGTGGTATGGGTTTCACATTCTGTAAATTAAAGCCATACAACTTTACATGAGTCTTTTTAAAATTATTTTTAGATGTGTCTGTTTTTATGGCATGTAAAGTATTATCTTAATAAAGTATTTTTAAAAAGACAGAAACCCATCATGAAAATTAGGTCTACATATTCCTTTAAAAATCAATAAAAGCATTATCTGCATATGTACTTTATCATGAATATAACTTGATTATATTTTACCCTGTCCCTTCTTGCAAGGTTATTTTCTTTCTTTTTAAAAATATCATTTTATTGGGGGCTCGTACAACTCTTATCACAATCCACACATACATCCATTGTGTCAACCACATTTGTACATTTGTTGCCATCATCATTTTCAAAACATTTTCTTTCTACTTGAGCCCATGGTATTAGTTCCTCATTTCCCCCCTCCCTCCCATACCCCTTTCCGCTCATGAGCTCCTGATAATTTACCAAATTATTATTATGTTTTGGTGTCTTACACTGACATGTCTCCCTTCACCCACTTTTTGGTTGACTGGCCCTCTGGGAGGAAGTTATATGCAGACCACTCTGATCAGGTCCCCCTTCCTTCCTCCACCTCCTTACCTTCTTGGTATGGCTACTCTCATTATTGGTCTTGAGGGGTTTATCTGTCCTGGATTACCTGTGTTTCCAGCTCTTAGAATTGGGGTCATAATAGTAGGGGGAAGGAAGCATTAAAGAACTAGAAGAAAGTTGTATGCTTCAATGGTGCTATACTGCACCCTGGCTGGCTTGTCTCTTCCATGTCACCCTTCTGTAAGGAGATGTCCAATGGTCTACAGATGGGTTTTAGGTCTCTACTCTGCACTGCCCCTCATTCACAATGATAAAATTTTTCGTTCTGGGTTTTTGATGCCTGATACCTGATTCTATCGACACCTCATGACCAAACAGGCTGGTGAGCTTCTTTCGTGTGGACTTTATTGCTTCTCAGCTAGATGGTCACTTGTTTATCTTCAAGACTTTAAGATCCCAGGGACTATATCTTTTGATATCTAGGCACCATCAGCTTTCTTCACCATATTTACTTATGCACCCATTTTCTCTTCAGCAATGTTATCAGGAAGGTGAATATTACAGAATGCCAAATTATTAGAACAAAGCATTCTGCAAGGTTATTTTCATCATCCATCCCTACAAGAAATATATTTTGAATATCCGTTTATTGTCAGATATGATCCTAAGTCCTTGAGACACTTCATTGTATTCAGTAGTCCGAGATCCCTGCCCTGACCAAGCGTCTATCATATCCCAAGTACCTTGAATCTATGCTCAAATACCTTCTACCCTTTAGGGTTCATTTAAGTCAATACTTCTCAATGCTACCATGATACTTTTCAGAAATTTGACTTCTTCTACCATAATGTGTAGCTCTGGTGGTGCTGTGGGTTCCTTTGCTAACTACAAAGTTAGTGGTTCAAACCTATCAACTGCTCCTTAGAGGAAAAATGAAATGGTTGATTCCCATACATATTTCCCATCTCGTAAATCCTCCACAGGGTCCCTGGGAGAATCAACACAATGGCAGTGGAGTTCGGGGGGAATATATCGTGTTCTTAACATCATTTCATCCTTTTCATGACTCAATCATGATCAGTTATTTATATTTTGCTTGCGGTAAAAAAGAAAAAAAAATGAAGTGTATTGAGAGAAGTGATGCTTCAAGTAAATATTATTGGTTAGCTGACTTCATTTCGGGAGACCTCAGGGGAGCTTGAAATGATGACATAAGAGTAGTGGTAAGAGCAAATGAGCCCTGTGATCAAATTCCTTCAACCACTCCCTCTGATTGTCATCTTCTGTTCTCATCAATCAATGCATGCTTTCGCACTCCCCACCCCACCCCCACTTTGTTCATGGAAGAAACGCTTCGCAAATAGTTCTGTGTGCAACGTTGGCATAAGGCATCACCCCAAGTTTTGCTGCCTCTGGTGGTTACTACCACCATCTCAGTTTGCATATGTTGTATCTTATGGCCACTAGGTGCAAGACTCCAGGCTTACTGTAGCTTTTGGAAATGTGAAATGGTTTCTTGGAGCGATCATGAGTAGAGTTTTATTTTGAACGCACGACTCTATTTCGAGTTTGCCTCATTCATAGAGAATAAAACGACTCCTGTGTATATGTGAGGCTTGATGTGAGCGTTTCTGTGCCCTGGTACATGCTAGAGTGACCAGTGCCATTCTCGCTCTACCAGGCCTGTGCTCAACCCAGAATACCACTCTTGAGTGCTATCTCCATCTCCCACAAGGGTGAAATCGAGGTCTATGTTTGTGAATGAGCACTTCAGACTGTAGAGGAGGAGGAAATTGTGAGCACAGAGAGTTTCCCAAGCCCAGTTGCCAAGAATGAGCTCATTGGGCTCCTCCCTTGCATACAATGAGTCTCAGATGCTTCAAATACAAGCCATCTGATTATGACCCACCTTTCTAGGACAATGGTGTGTTTACATTGTGGAACCCTGGTCTTTCACAAGTAGGCTCTTGTTGTTGGGTGTCGTGGAATGATTTTCCTCTCAATATAACAGAATAGACTTGCCCCGTAGGATATTTTATGCTGTAGCCTTTAATAGAACAGGCTATGAGGTCTTCTCTCAAAGCCAATTGGTAGATTTGAACTGCAAATCTTTTGGTTAGCAGCCGAGTGGCTAACAGTTGCACCACCAGCATGCCCTAAGATTAATAGGACCATTCATTCAACCTATTCCTTATTTGATTTTTTAAAGTTATTATTACTTTTAAAAATAATAAATCATTTTGTTGGTGGCTCATACAAGTCTTATAACAATCCATGCATCAATTGTATCAAGCAAATGTGTATATATGCTGCCATCATTTTCAAAACTTTTTTTTCAACTTGAGCCCTTGGTCTCAGCGTCTCTTTTTCCTCTCACTCCTGTACCCCCCCACCCTCATGACCCCTTGATAAATTATAAATGATTATTCATTTTCTGTCTTACACTGCCCACTGTCTTGTTTGATTTTTTTATAAAGGAGTTAAAAACAAAATTAATGCCTAGTTTTAAAATAAATATTAAAGGAAAACAATGCAAACTTGCGACTTTGATTTTGAAAATTTCCCCCCCAAATAAATGTCGGTAAACTATCTGCTACTGGGAAACTAATATTTTATTTTAGCTTATTTTTTAAAATTAGTTTTATGGGCCAAATCTGACACAATACTTTCAATGTCTAGATACAGAAATGGCACCTGTGTTTTACTCTAGGTACTAATTTCTGTCTAACTGGCATGCATACTGTGTTAAGAAAGATTCTGAGGCTGACTCAGGGCAAAAGTCTGCTATCATTTCATCATAATGAAATGCCAGAGAGCAAAGTGGGCCTATAAGCCCTGGATTTGCCATCCCTGGACATAAAGTAAAAAGAGCCCACATCTAAAACCTCTTTTTAGAGATTGCTAGAAACATACTTACTCAAATTCACTGTCATTAAGTCAATGGTGTTTCATAGCGACCCCTATAGGACAGGATAGAACTGCCCCGACAATTTCCAAATCTGTAACTGTTGACTAGAGTCGGGAGCTCTGTCTTCCTTCCTCAGAGTGGCTGGTGGTTTTGAACTGCTGACCTTTCAGGTTACATCCCAACTTGTAACCACTGTGCCACCAGGGCTCCTAAAAGCCTACTACACCCAGCAAAAACACCGGCTTTTAACTAAAAATAAGAACCAAGTTAATACTTCCCATTGAATCTATCCTGTAGGTTAATGCATCACGTCAAGAAGCCAAGCTGATGGAAGAGTGTGATCTTCTCATTGAGATCATTCAGCAAAGACGACAAATTATTGGAACCAAGATCAAAGAAGGAAAGGTAAGGATTCCATGGCTGAAGAGTTCCTGTTTTCTCCCTCAAGGAAATGTCATACTCTCCTATTCCTGTGGCCTTGAAAATGTCGAACATTCTTGTCATATCTTTATAATAACCTTCTAGGCATTAAAGCCTTACTTCACACATGGCAATTTCTACACTCCTTTTTGGGGGATATTATTGGGTAGGTCTCTTAACACAAGGGCTCCTCCACTGTATATTTCCAGGGGAGAGCATGGGGATCTTGCCATTGTGAAGGCGCCATTCCACTGCTTTTCATCCAAAGCCACCCTGTGCACAACAGAAGGACACACTGCATGTTGATCTTCTCTGGGGATCCCTGGTGGTGATGGAGAGTATGTATTGGACTGCGAACTGCAATGCTGAATATTCAAACCCACTAGCCACTCTGCAGGAGAAAGAAGAGAGTATCTACTCTCTAAGATTCATAGTATTAGAAATGCATTTTGAAATCCACTCAATGGCAGTAGGTTTTTAAATTGCTTCTCTGTAATTGTGGGCCCAAATGTACAACTTCTCTTCAAATAGCACTGTGAAGAGAATAAAAAAAATCAAGCCACAAACTGGCTAAAACATGACAGGCATACACCATGTAAGGTCCACAATGCATCCTGTGAAATAGATTATTATGTGGTTCGAATGTTGTGCAACCACGATAAAACAATCTTTTAAGAACCTACTTCTGGTTGTCCTCGCTGCCACTGCTCCTACTCTAGCAGCTTCTGTGAAGGTTGCAGGAACAACAGGCAGGACCGCAGAGCAGCTGATGGATTAGGAGTCCGGCATGCCCACTCCTTTGCCATTCTGCTCACCTGTCTGCCAGTCATAGCTGGAGTGCAGGAGGCAGCGCCTCGTCTGTCCCATTTATGCCTTCCTCTGTCGATTTGGGGTCTTTAACACCATTACACACTGCCATCAAGTTGATTCTGACTCGTAGCAACTCTATCTGGGGTTTCTAAGATTGTGAATTCAGAAGCAGACAGCCTTATCTTTTCTCCCAAGAAGGGCTGGTGGATTTGAACTTCTGACTTTGCGGTTAGCATATCAATGCCTAACTCTCAGTATCATCAGGGCTTCTTTTAAAACCATGAGGGGAAAATAATAAACAAAAGGAGAGCTGCTTTTAAAAAACAAACAAACAAAACCCCTCAGGCACCACATAGGGGGTATGTGATCTGACATTGTTTAAATGGATAAAAAGTCATTAAGTTACACACACATGCACTTCCAAAAATGGGCCATAACAGTGCAATCTAGTGGTTCATGAGGTCCCTGTGCGGCGGGGGCCAACCTGACACTAGACATGAGAGCAACCGGGCAAGGAGGATAAGTATGGATAAGAGCCCTCCATGAGGGGCTTGTGGCCCTGAAGATGATGACCAGGCCGTCTAAGGACACGGAGTCTAGAGGGAGACAGTATGTCTTCTCAGAAGTGGCGAGGTGAAGGGAGAACTGTACAAGTTAGTGGAGACCATGACGCTAAGTGACATCCATTCATTCCATTGACTGCATGGGGCTGATAAACTTGCTCTAAACCATCTCCCCACAAATCCTCTGACAGAGGTGCTTGCCAACAGGTGACTACATGACTACATATGACCAATCCTTGCTTTCAGATGCTTGTTTGCTCTTTGAAAGAACTTGGCTGCCTTTGGGGTTGGCCATCCTGGGTTGGGGGGGGTGGGCTCCAGGGGAGAGACTTTCCCTTTTCAGTATTGGGAAGAGGTTTCTCGATGACACAAAGAAAGTGGATGGCACACACCAGATTAAGCAAATTGTGCATCTACCAATCAGACACAAAGCAGAGATAAACAGCTCACAGGTAAACAAGAAAAGCATTTTTTACTGCCTTTTATCTACTCAAAAGTCTACCCCCTGACAGAGAATTCACTGGGACTAATGATATTAGTTTCCAGAGCCCTAAGAAGTACTGGCTACTTCATTTGCATAGACACATATGCTAATTGAAGATGTTATATCTTACACATACCTACACACACAACCAAAAGTTGACCAAAAATCTGCCATCTAGTTGACTTTGATTTATAGCCACCCTGTATAGCATATGGTATCCCAGACTGTAAATCTATACAGGAACTGAGAGCCACGTGTCATTGGGTTTTTTTCTGTGAAGGGCTGATGGGTTTAAACTAGCTGCCTTGGTGCTAATAGTCCCTGGCCTGTCTGATGGCCCCACCAGTACTCCTTTACATACACTCACCTAAAAGCTTAGAAAATGCTTTTCTGGTAAAAAAGGATGCCTTTGAAAGAGTGTATAGGATATAATAAGGAATAAATCAAAGTCATCAACAGGCCTGTGTTCCCATTAAAGGGAGCGTCCAGTAGACAAAATAGTTCCAGGTCTATTAGAAAATGAATTCGAAATCACAGTGTGGCAAGTTCTTTCCTGAGGGAGAAATGACTCAGGTAAATGCGAAAGTTTTCCTTGAAGCTGTAAGTCATCCATAGAGTGGCTCCTCTCTTTTAAAAGAAGAGAAAATGTTCTTATCCTTGTTCAGATTTTTATTTAAGTTACACATCTTCTATGGTTCCTCGAAATAGGCACGTGTCTGTGGAAATAAGTATTTTGCTTTAGTACATTTAGTTCAGTGTTTGAAAGTTCTCACTCCTGGTGGTACGTGGTCACTGAAAGTCTGGCAGTTTGAAAGCACCAGCTGCTCTGAGGGAAAAGATGTGGCTTTTATAAAGATTCCAGCCTGGTGAACCCTGGAGGACAATGAGTCAAAAGCAACCGAACAGCCATGGGTTGGGTTGGATGATCAGGCTTCTCAGACTGTGGTTTTCATCACAGTCACCTGATTGGAAGCACATCACTTTCTGACAAAAGGAAGATTGCCAATATTTTAGAGGTCATCTGGTCTCTGTATGAGGCCTGGTGGCATCCTTGATACAAATCAGGCTGTTCATCTCAAGATCAGGGGTTTGAAATCACCAGCCTATCCTCAGAATCAAGATGAAGCTTTCTACTCCTGTAGAGTGACAACAGATGTTGCAGTGAGTCAGAATTGACTTAACGGTAGTGAGTTTGGTTCTGAATGATGGTCTTTGTTGCCATCTTTCAACTCTGCTTAGCGTTGTAGCACAAAAGCAGCCTAGATAATTCATAAACAAATGGGTATGGCTGTGTGCCAATGAATCTTTATTTACAATAACAGATGGTGTGCTGCATTTGGTTCCCAGACTCTAGTATGTGGGCCTCAAACTTACAGCAGTGTTTTTCTATTTAAACTGTCTCCCACAATAAGAAGGGTGTATGATTTCCAATCTAGCAGATGTACATGAATGAATTTATGGGTAGGAGGGTTTTTCTTGGGGGGGGGTTGTGTGTGAAATACCCGATATTATTGTCTTTTCTCCTGTCCTCTTTAACTGTATTAATGCTGATCTTGACCTTACTAACAGTTTATGACCTGTAGATCAGAAAATACTAAATGCTGGATAAAGTGAAATCCCCACTTCTCTGCCAATGACAACTTTTCACTAGAATATTGGCAAGGGTGCCCAGACAACAACAGTGCTTTGGGGGAAAAAAACAAAACTCCCAGTTGATTGTCCTGCATGCCATGTTTGAGAAGTGCTGATCTTGCTGATCATATGGAACAGTACAGTGGCCTCAAACAAAAATTATAACCCAGCAAGCATTCTTGATTGCACAGACATGTATTTTCAAAGGCAGACCTTGGGTTGGGCTTGCTTCGATGTAGGTGCTTTTGTGTATTTGTTTTTCTTTACTACTTGTAAAGAAAAGGCAAAAAGAAAATGGAATTCAAACACTGCGATCTTTAAACCCTGGGGAATCACTGACAGGCATAAATGACGGACCTGCGATTGAGATGAAATGATTCCAAAGAAATATTTTGTCCCTATTTTATTTTGTTAAAAATTGTATTAAACCTCCTAAAGTGTTTCATAGACCCATATTTCTTGAGCATTCTTTTGTTATCAACTATTCCACTTGCTTGATTCCTCGAGAGGCTTTAAGTTTTTTGTTCTGTCTTGTTTTTCTGTAATTTTTCTTCCTCTGGCAGTTTCTTCTAAGTGTGTCCTAATTTCTTGAGTTGGCCTGAATGCCATCTTATTGGTTTTTCCTCTGGATATAATGATGTCAAAAGCAAAATTCTAGTTTGTGTAAAAAAAGTGTTATTTTATTCAAGAATGAACGCTGTTAATCTGCTGGGAGAATCTGCTATGATTAGGATGAGTGAAGTCCTTTACCAGGCTCAGGGTCACATACCATTTGTCCCAATATTTGAACATTGCATTCTCTGATCCGTTGCTTTCTGGCTTAATTCTCATTCACTGAAGTATTGTATTGTGGCTGCTGCTTCTCACTTCAGTGTTAATTTCCTTCATTTCCTGTAGTGGGGGTGGGGATTTTGGATGGTCCTGAGAGATCTCCAGTTTTGACATCTCTTTCCTTCCTTTTCTTCCTTGAGAGCTCAACGGAGATGCTAGTGCTGACTTCAAGAAGGAGGCAAATTCTTAGAGTTCTCAGGGATTCTGGAGGGAACCTGGGCTCGCCTTGTCTGTAAGACAGATTAACTGGTCTCCTCCCTATCCTTTCGCCTAGGGCTCTGTTTCATTCCAGAATGATTTTAAAGCCAGCCAAGACCTGTTCAAGGGTGTGTGGATGAGGGCACTAGGCACACGGCACTTCAATTAACACTCTAATTTTAACTGGGCTTCCAGCCAGCGGTCTTCACCCCACCGCAGATGTCAAACACCAAAGGGAACAGGCCAGTGCATTACCTTGGTCGTATCGTGGCCTGTCCCAGAGGTTCTGGTCAATGCAGCCAGAGGGTCATTCTCAAGCAAGACAGAATCAGGATATGGAAGGGAGGCTATGTGAACCAAACCTGCAGTGTTATCCTGCCTGGAAAAGGCAAGTTATCAAGGAAGCACAAGGTGCCTGGAAATGACGTTCCCAGCCCGGGGAAATAGCACAGCTGTGCTTTTTTTGGCACTTTCTCATCTTCTCAACAGGAAAGCGATTAATCAATTGGGGGGGGGGGAATTCTCCCTTTCTGTTAATTAACACATGGGCTTCAGATAGTGTGGGAAATAGCTGTACCTAATGCTTTCCCGTCACCATTTTATTACATGGATCGCAGAAAACTTTCTCGAAAGTGGTTCCGACTTAAGCCACAAATTCACAACTACCGAGGTGTTTTATTTTCTTCGGTGCACCTCTGAAATATGACAGGTAGAACGTTCCAGAATCCCCTAAAGTCTTCAAGTAATTGTATGGAAGGATCCAGCGAAGACATCTGGTGACTCTGGGTAATTTACCACTAGGCAGCACACCCCTCCCCCACAACAGCAGGGAAGCAATTCACAAGGCAGTGTTTCCTCAGAAACTACAATAGCACTGCTTCTCCAAGGAGATGGAGACTTGAAGTACCATACCGTTGTCTTCAGTCCCTCCTAATAACACTGGGTGAACTTGTACCTACGGAAGGATCACTTACATCCCCCGACCGGCACACATCAGGAGGGTCCAGCAAAAGCATTTGAGGGGGGGCATCACTGCCCTCTGATGGGAGTAAGAGGCCCAGCCTTGTTCCTGGAGAGCTGCTGCTGGATTTGAACTGCCAACCCAGTGGGCCGCAGTCCCGCACTCAACCACTACGCCACCGGGGCTCAGCCCCCAGTGATAGCATTTTTATCAAGTGAATCCACTTTGGCCCCCTCTCCTTGTCTCTTCTCTTCAAGGTGGTGAGGCTCCGGAAACTGGCACAGCAGATCGCCAACTGTAAGCAATGCATCGAGCGCTCGGCGTCGCTGATCTCCCAAGCGGAGCATTCTCTGAAAGAGAACGACCACGCTCGCTTCCTGCAGACGGCGAAGAATATCACGGAGAGGTGAGTGAGGGCAGGGGCCTCTGGGAATTCTTGGCCACTTGGCCCTTGGATAGGTGATGCAACTGGTTAGCCTTGATCAGGCTTTGCTTTTGTTCTCACTTGGAGGGCTGAGTACCAGCGAGAATAGGAGCTGGCAACTGTTTTGTTCCAGTGAAAGATGCTTGACTTTGACATGTCAAAGGCCTTTCAGGAACAGTCAAGAGTTCAAGGCCTTTGAAACAAGAGCCTACCACTTGGAAAGAATACAATCAGCCCGCTTTTAGGGGTGAGGGGCTGGAGAAAGTTTCTGATGGCACAAAAAGAGCATTTATTGGAACTCTCAGAGCTGATCTTATCTAGCACTTGATAACAAGGAATCAAGCTGAAAGTCAATACCATAAAAGGGAATCCTTTCTTCCACCCCAGGAATCATCTGTTCAAAAAAAATCACACAGGTGTTGTTTGCTCTCAGCTTATTGTGATTTGGTTGAGAAGCTTTGCCTCCTTTGAAAAGGTCAAGGCCAATTCACATAGAACAGAAAAGACCAAACGTTAACCTCAAACCCCCTTTAAAAAAAAAAACCCAATATTCTTTGTTTTGATTTTTTAAAATTGTTATCAATTCACAGTTAACACATAGATCATTCCATAGTTCAATCACACTAGGCAGTATTATAAAATTGTGACCACTATCAGTTCCCAAGCATTCTTTTTCTTCCTGAGTTATACTCTTTCAGAACTTTTAAAAGTGCTGGTATCTGAGTGGAGACCTCAGCAGTGAAATTGGCACAGTTAGCCATCTTTGATGTCAGTGTCTATGGCAATGAAGCAAATCCAAAACTCTTAGGCTGGACTTATAACTTCCACCGCCATCTCCCTGGAATGTCAGGGACCTTGTCTTTGTATTATTTTGAATATTCAGTGGACTGTCCTTGAACAGAGCCCTGCCATTAGAAGAATGAGCTTTAAGGTGCAATATGTTGGACTGCCAACTAACAGGTTAGTGGTTCACACCCACTAGTTCCTCCACGGTTTTTTTTTTTAAACACATAGGGTTATCAGGAGTGACAGTGGGTTTGATGGCAATGGGTGTGGATTGGTTTGGGCTGTCATTAAAACTCACTGCCATCAAATTAATTTGGATTCATCCTAACCCCATAAGACAGGGCAGAACTGTCCCCGACAGGAGTAGAGAGCCTCCTCTGTCTCCCAAGGACCAGCTGGTCGGTTCAAACAGCTGACCTTGTGGTTAACAGCCCCAACGTAGTAATGCTCAATTCCTCAGATTGAAGAATACCTCGACTCTTGACTTCACATGGCAAAGGAATTCATACTGAAGCCTGGTTTGTGATCCAAGTGAGGTTTTACAAAAGATAGAAGTTTCCGGTTTTACAGCTAACTGAACACAGGACTACATACATGGCAACCTGAGGCCCGAGAGCAAAGAAACCTCGACCCAACTAGCAGAACCACAGAGGAACAGCTGGAAAAGAGGCAGGTGGTCTCCAGGTTCTAGCATTTGGGGCCTGCGGCTGGGAGGCGTGGTCAACGGTACTGGCTGACCCCATTGGCTAGATTAAGCCCACCTAGCCTAAGTTGAGCCACTCCAGGTGTATCACCCACATAGATATAGCCCACCTTGGTGCATGCCCAGTGGACACCCTGGTCCCTGTTCTACTGCCTAACAGTTATCACTGGAAGTTCCAGTGGGCCATCACTATAAGGCCCCAGATAGCTCATTCATCCTGGCTCGCCTGACTTCTCAAGTCCTAGTGCTGATTTGTCTTGACTGCTTTCAGTTGCACCTCATCCATTTCCTCTAAATTCATCCTAAATTTAAAACTGCAAATAGTTCATCAATACTTCCACGTTTCCCCAGACACCCAATAGACAGTGTTGATGCTTACGTTTGGGTTCCCAACTGGGATTCAAGAAGATGGCTCTTCCACTCTAAATGGGCTAGTGTGCCAGGGAAGTGACAATTATGAGCCAAACTTCTCAGTTATCCTACCCAAGTAGAGCAAGGATTTGTTGTTGTCAGCTGCTGTCAAGTCAACTGCCAACGCTGGTCACCCCATGCCCACTGAAATGAAATGCCACCTAGTCTTGTGCCAGTCCCTTGGCACTGTGATTTATAGAGTTTTCATTGGCTGATATTCAGAAGCAGATCACCAGACCTTTCTTCTTATTTCATCTTACTTAGAATGCTCCCCTGATACCTGTACATTAGCATCATAGCAATACACAGGCCTCCACTTGTTTATGAGGTGCATTAGCCAGGAACTGATGGCACTGTGATTTATAGAGTTTTCATTGGCTGATATTCAGAAGCAGATCACCAGACCTTTCTTCTTATTTCATCTTACTTAGAATGCTCCCCTGATACCTGTACATTAGCATCATAGCAATACACAAGCCTCCACTTGTTTATGAGGTGCATTAGCCAGGAACTGAAGTTGGAGCTCCTGCATGAAAGGCAAATAGTCCACCGTGATGTTGTTCTTTTTAGGTGCCATTGAACGGGTTCTGATTCACAACAACCCTGTGTACCAGAGAATGAAGTACTGCCCAGTTCTGTGCCTTTCTCACCATCACTGTTACGTTTGAACCCATTTTGTAAGCACTGTGTCCATCCATCTTCTTGACTGTTCTCTTTTTCTTTGGCTCCCTTACATTACTTTGCCAAGCATAATGCCCCTTTCCAGGACTGACTGGATCTTTCTGATAACTTGTCCCATGCAAGGGAAATAAGACTCACCATCCTCACTTCTAAAGAACATTCTGGCAGTACTTTAAAGATAAATTTGTTTGTTCTTCATATAGTCCTTGGAACTTTCAATATTACTTGTGAATACCATAATTCACAGGCAATAATTCTGCTGCTGTCCTCCTAATATGGTGTCCAGCTTTTATATGCATCTGAGGCAATTGAAAATACTGTGATCGAAGTCAGGTGAACCTTCGTAGTCTTTGTGGCATTTTTAACTTTTAACACTTTTTAAAGGAGTGCTGGAGGCACTGTCTGGTTAGGATAGGACTGCTAACTGAAAGGTAGATAGTTCAAATACACCAGCTGCTCTGTGGGAGAAAAGTGAGGCTGTCTGCTCCTGTAGAGATTTACAAGATCTCAGGAACTCTATACGGGATTGAGTTTGGGTTTTTGTTGTTGCAACTTTGCCCAATAGGATACATCCTTTGATTTGATGACTATTTAATATGCATTTAAGTCCTATTAAATCCTGGTCAAGCTCACTTTTTTCTGTTCATCATGATATTGGATATTGGTTCAGTGGTGAGACCTTTGATTTCCTTTGTGTAGAGTTGCAATATACCCTGGAAGTTGTAGTCTTTGATTTTCATCATTAAGTGTTTTCAATCTTCTTTGTGTTCAGAAAGCAAGGTTTTGTCATCTGTGTATTGCAAGGTGTAAATGAGTCTTACTCCCATTCTGATGCCACAGTCTTCATCGAGTCCACTCTCTGGCAGAAATAAATAGTTGTGGCATTTGGGGTAAATATCCAATTGGGATCCATTGATGATAAGGGTGGAGAATTGAACATCCCCCTTGAGTATAATATTGTGTGAGTAACAAAGTCTAAGGAGCAATGAGCAGCAGACTGTGTATGAAATTCCCATGCTTCACAATTTATCCAGTTTGTTACAATTCACATATTTGAATATATTTGCATAATCAATCAAACATAATAAATAAAATTTATTTGCATTCAGCCAAAATCTACCCTCATTCAGACAATAAAAGCTTTTCTTTACAGGATTTCTACCTCTGCAAATGTTTATCAATGGATCCCAAAATCATTGCAATTGAGACATTATTAAATAGCCTTTCTCCTTCCTCCCTCTCCCCCTTCTTCCCTCCATCTCAACTATATTTATAGCAGTGCTTCTCCACTTTCCTAAAGCTGCGACCCTTTCATGCAGTTCCTCATGTTGTGGTGACCTCCAACCATAAAATTATTTTCATTGCTGCTTCATAAATAACTGTAATTTTGCTACTGTTATGAATCGGGTGACCCCTGTGAAAGGGTCATTGAAACAGAAAAGGGATGCAACCAACAGGTTGAGAACTGCTGGTGTACATGCTATTGGACATGTCTTAGAAATGCCACAATGATATTAAGTAGATTTCTAAGGATTTGCAGCATTTTACAGCTATAATTTCATAAATGTAATAGATATTACTTTTAAGAGCAGTTTTACATTTACTGAAAAATTGAGCAAAATATACAGTATTCCCACACAATACACTCACTGCCACCCATGCGTATGGCTACAGACATACTGTTTCTCCCATTATTAACATCTTGCACCCCCATAATACATACTAAAGTTCATAGTTTATGTAAGGAGTCACTCTGTGTTACACAACATTATGGATGTTGACAACTGCGTAATGTCACCTGTCCACCATGACAGTATCCTACAGGATAGTTTCACTCCTAAAATGTCTTGGCCTCCAGCTCTTCACCCCCTCCCCTTCCCTGACTACCATGAATCTTATCCCTGTCTCTATCCATACTTTTGCCCTTTCCCAGAAATTCCTGTAGTTGGAATCATCGCACATATAGTTGGCAGACAGCTTTTTACTTAGCAGTAAGCACTGCTGGTTTTGCCACATCTTTTTTTTTCTTTTGGTTATTTATTTATTTATTTTATTAAATCATTTTATTGAGGGCTCATACATCGCTTTTCACAATACATAAATAAACATACTGTGCCAGGCACCTTCACATGTCCGCTGCTATTATCGTTCTCCAATCATCCGCCTTTTCCCTCGAGCCCCTAGTATCAGCTTTTCCATCCCTTCCCCTCATCCCCTTTTCTCTCCTTCCCATCAACCCTCAATACTTTATAAATTATTTTTATTCTATCATATCTCACACTGCCTGACCTCTCCCCCAACCCACTCCTTTGATGCCTGTCCTTCAAATAGGAGCCTATGTGTATATCCTTGCAGTTGGTTCCTTCTCTCCACCCCATCCTCTCTCTATCCTTCCAGTAACCCCAATCTAACCACTGGCCCAAAGGGGCTCATCCATCCTGTTCTCCCCATATCTCCAGCTCCCCTCTCCACCAGTGTACCTTCTCCACTCCATCTGGATCTATAAGGTAGAGTTGGGACCATGATGTTTGGGGAGAGGAAGGCTTCAGGAACTAGAGGAAATGTGTATGCATCATCACTGCCCGGCTGCCCCTTGACTGGTCTGCTTCCTCCTCGTGACTCCCCTGTAAAGGGTATCTACAGGCCAATACTATGGTAGCAAGTGGACCTTGGGCCCTCTCCCTGGTGCTCCCTCAATGCAAGAACACTTTGTTCTATGAATCTGGTATTCCTCGAGGCTCACTGGCCCAATACAATCACTGAAGTAAAATGGGTGCACAAGCAAATGTGGTTAAGAAAAATGATGGTGTCCAGCCATCAAAGGAGATATCTGGGGTCTTAAAAGTCTGAAGATAAACAATAGACCATTTACTTGAGAAGAGACCAGACCCACACAGAAGGAGCACAACAGCCAGCGTGGCCACACGGTGGTGAAAGGTCTAGACAATAGACATCAAACGGGGGGAGAAATATCACCAAGGTGATATTGAGGTGTCCATTGAGGACATGTGGAAGCATGAGCAAGAGTGGTGAAGAAAGCAGATGGTGCCTAGCTATCAAAAGTATAGCATCTGGGGGTCTTAAAGGCTTGAGCATAAACAAACAGCCATCTAGATCAACAGCAACAAAACCCACCATAAAAAAGCTCACTTGCCTATGTGATCATGCGGTGCTGAAATAATTAGATATCAGACATCAAAGAACAAAAATCAAAACAATGGATCAATTGACTCCTGAAATCGCTGAAGACAAATGGATACAGAGACAAACAGAGTAGAAGAAACAATGGTGCCAGCTACGAAATGATTGAATGTCTGGAGTCTCAAAGACTTGAAGAGATAATTGTGTTACCATTCAGCACACAAACAACAAAGCCCACATGGAAGAAGCACACCAGCATGTGTGATCAAGAGGGCCCAAAGGGAGCAGATCTCGAGCATCAAAGAACAAGAATCACATCATTACGAATGAGGGGGAGAGCAGTGTGGGGACCTAAGGCCACATCTTTTTAAAGCTCAGTAACTCATTCCCTGATGACTGCTGAGTAATCCTCCCTTTTGGGATGTACCACCGTTGTTGTTTTTAGTTTAATTTATTTGCCTATTGAAGAACATCTTGGTTGTTTCCGATTTTTGGCACTGCTATAAGCATTCCTGGGCCAATTTCACATGTATGTTTTTTTTTATAGCAAATCTGTATTAGTTTTGTATTATCTGAAACTTGGAAGCGCCATTAAAGAATTGCTTAAAGCTTGGGGGTGAGTAGGGTGAAATGTTTCTACATTAAATTGAAGAGCATGAACCAGAAATTCCCGTCCTGCTACCTTCGGCCATGTCTGTCGCCTTTTATTCAGTGAGTGTCCATGCTCATTGGAAAGCAGCGAATCCACCGGATTTTCAGCTAGATTGTTTCAGAAGCATTTCGTGGCAATAATGTTGCCAGCTCCTCCCACCAGGGTTGAATGGTTGAATCCAACCAAGTGTTTGGGAGTCCACTCGGACCCGTGGCCTTCCCAGGTGTGTCACAGTCAAACTGTGCAGTCTGGGTGCTCAAGGCCTGCTTTTTCTGAGTCTGGTCGCTAGGCCTTTCTTGCCCACGTGCTTCTGGGTGGACTGAATCCTCCACCCTGCCTATTCGCAGCCCACAGTGGTAACCATTTGCACCACCTGGCGATTATCCACCTTAACAGAGGTCAAAAAGAAGATTACAAGTCCAACCTGATTGGATATGCTCTGAAGCGGTGTGCTTCATGCCACAATTCTCTTGTTTGTCAAGCACACCACTCACAATTTTCAATTGGTCAGACAATTCTGCAATAAATGAATTCACTGAAGCCATTCGCTCGATCACATGTAGATTAGATCATACCAATGGTTGGCCAGACAACTTAACTCAACAGGAAAAATGGTGCATCTACGGTGGGGGGGGGGGGGCGGCGCGGGGAGGCCGGCAGGAAGGGTGGCAAATAATGGGGGAGAATTCTCATGAATATTTTCCAGGGCATCTGTTGGGAGTATGGTGCAAGAAAATGAATACAAGGAGGACAAAAAAAATAAATAAAAGAGAGCGCCAGACTCAAACTCTTTTTTTAAGTTTGTTTTAGAGAAATGCTAGGACTTGATTAAACTAATCCGCTATCTGGAAACATTTTTTTAATCTTGACTTTGCCTGTTAGGCTGTTTGAAATATTGGGGAGTCTGTTCTTTGAAGTGGAGTAGAGCCTGGGTCTGAAAGGAACAAACCGTTTCCCAGACAGATGTGTGAAGAAATGCCTGGAGCAACATGCTTTTCTCTGGGGTGAGACGTGACCCAGCCAGGCTGTTAAATCCGCAGCAACATGAAATATGAATATTCGCGCGCCTCCAGGGAAATGTGTTCTCTACAGTAAAATAAGGATGGGAGCATTACCATTCAGTTGTTTCCCAGTTGTTGTTTTTTGATTTGGTGTGTTTTATTTTGGTGGGGCCTTAAAAAATACCTTGCACTCATTTGCTTTTTCGTAATTTGTTTTGCCCTGCTGAGATGCTTCTTCTGGCCTGCATTAAAAATAGCACCAATTTTTAATTTTTGAAATGACTGTGGTAAAGTACTCTTCTAGACGCATATAAGCATTGGCCCTTTCAATGACTTTCACATGCACAGTTCTGTGTTGTTAATTACATTCACCCCGGTGTCACCCCTCACCATTATCCACTTGCAACACTTTCCTTACCCTTTAGAGAAGCTCAAGGACCTTCAGCGATACCTCCCCCTGTTGGTTTTGTCATCCTTAGGCTCCATCGTGCCACTTTGAACCTGTAGCCACTCGATGTACATTAGAATGAAGCCCTGTCAGGTCTGGCACCCTCCTCGCAGATGTTCCACCTCGCTGGAGTCCACCATTGCTGTCCCTGTGTCAGTGCACTTCATTAAAGGTCTTCCTCTTTGCAGCTGCCCCTCTACTTTACCAAAAGAGCCCTGGTGAGGACATAGTGATTACCTGTTGGGCAGTGATCTGCCAGGTCAGGACTTTGAAACCACCCACTGCTCTGAGGGAGAAGGACAGGGTTTTCTATTGCCATGAACTGTTAAAATCTCAGAGATGCACAGGAGCAGTACCTATGTGTCAGCATGGGACTCAATGATGGTGCATGTACTTCGTTTGTTGTTTCTATTTTCCCAGCAGGATGGGAAAATATCAGGTCTCTCCTGACGGCGTGTCGAAAGTTTTGAAGAAGAAGTATCACCAGCCTTGCCTCCAGCCCCCTGGTCACCACTAATATATTTTGGTCTTTATTCATTTGCTTATTCTAGATACTTCATATAGGTCGGAACACGTGCTCTTTGTTCTTTTGTGTCTTGACTACTTTCACTCAGCTTCAGCTTATCAAGGTCTGTTCCTATTGTAGCATGAGTGCACTCTTCATCACTCTTGATGACTGAGTAATAGTCCGTCACATGGATAAGACGTCACTTTGTTGATGGACTCGTCTGCTGATGGGCACTTGGATTGCTTTGGCTGTGGTAAATGATGCTGCCAGGAACTTTGCGATAATACTCTCGTGAGTCCCTGCTTTCATGCCACTTGAATGTGAATACACACACACCAAAGAATGCAATTAGTGGGTCCATCTTTTAATAGCATTTATTTTCTTTCATTCTTAAACAATGGTGATGAAAGCCCGTTTACATTTCTAAAACATTTTCTAAATTTTTTTTAAATTTTATTTTTATAATTACAGAGTCTCCATGGCAACTGCTTCCTCCCAGGTTTTAATTCCTGAAATCAACCTCAATGACACATTTGATACGTTTGCCTTAGACTTTTCTCGAGAAAAGAAATTGCTGGAATGTCTGGATTACCTTACAGGTATGATCTCTTATAGTCTCTTTAATCTTATAAGCATTTAGTGACACTAAATCATCACTTGGCTGAAACATGAATTCCCTAAAATCCAATCTATGGGTCTTTGAGAGCAAAATGAAAGTAAGAGAGACTGGACAATAGGCTCCACCAGTCCCACTTGTCTTGCTGCAGCAGGAAAATTAAAAACTTGTTTTGAAAATGCACCTAGCTCACCTCCATTGTGTTTTATGGGCCAGAAACACATTGCAGGACCACATCCAAGGGCAGAGGCAACTGGAAAGTTCAGTTTGGGACTGAGGAGATGGCCGTTTTCTATAAGAGCCTTGTTGACAAGAATGCATCTGCTCCATTTCCCAATAATGTCTTAATATTATTCCAACAACGGATACTCAGTCTAAGCTCTATGCAAATACAAAAGTGCTGACTAAACGGGAAAGGTGGACTTTGTTTGCATTGAATCTGATGTGTATACCACATATCACCCTGCGGATTGTTGGTCACCAAGTAAAGCCCATACAAGTTACCTATTGTTCTCCTTTCTTAGCTGTCAATCCCAAAGAGAAATTTGGTGTATTTCTAGACATAACATGTTCAGTGGCCATAGCACACAGTGCTTGACTGATATTCCCAAGTTCAAATAGTGTATCAGACATTTGTAAGCAGGAAATGGAGTGTTTGCAGAGTATTAGCCCACCGTTCCTAATGTTTTGTTAGAGATAGAGGCAAGAAAATAACAGCTCTGGGGCCCAGTCAGTGGATATTGAAATTGACAGCAGGCTGCTGCTGCTGCTGCTATCACAGTAAATTGCATATTGACTTTTCAGGACAAAACCCAATGGGTTTATCTTCACAACAGGGTGATTACGCTTAATGCCTGGCTATGAAAATAAGACCCCACCCCCTCATGCCTCTTAAGTGGGATGTCAAGTTAATAACCAAGAGAAGTGACATTTTTCTCCCTAATTATGGTGACCGCTTTGTGACTCACATCTGGTTGCCTATTTTGAAGTTAAGGTTTTATTCATATCTAATTTGATGTTACAATGCAGAAAGACTGAGTTCTTCCTTAAGTGCTTGGTAGAAATGATGGGCGAACATGGATGTCTCTGCCGATATGTACAAGATTGGAGTCCATACTCAAAGGGATCACACAGACACTAATGAGTTCTGTAGGAGACTCCCCTCTGGAAAGTACTTCCTGGTGACAGAGCTGGTTCATGCACATGTTAGTGGCACTATAAGGCGCTCAGTCTCACAAACAGGTAATGCAGGAGACAGATATATTGGGTGTGTTCAAACAAACGACTTTGCCATGGGGTTGACTCCAATTCATGATGACCCACATGGGTCAGGGGAGACCTCTTTAGTGTCATTAGAGGCTAGTGTTTTGGGAAATAAATGATCAGGCTTTTCTTTTGAGAGATTTCATGGTAGATTTGAACTTTGAACCTTTGCTTTAGCTGCTGAGTACCACCCAATGGTTCCCTGAGTACAGATGGGGAGGTCGAGGCTTCTAGTTTCATGCAGAAGTTAGCACAGTGCCTGACCGCAGTTGAGGGAATCAGTAATGTTCATGGAATGAAATCACTGACAGACAATGCTGGTCTGTGTGGTTGAATACCTCAGACTGGAAGCTCTTTGCTTCTTATGATACTTGTCCTGGGTATATCTTCAGGTGACAAAGTGAGGGATATTAAAATAATCAGAATTTTACAATAATGATTTTCATAAAATTGACTTTCTTTTGGACTTGCTTTGGACTGATCAATCTGGATCAAAGTTTTGAACAGTGAAGACCTCTATAGTTGTCTAAACAAAGCTCGGGGCTAGCCTGCAAAATGCAGGTGTGCTTCTCCTTTTGTAGTTAGGTACTTAGAGAAGCATGGCAAGCATTTTCTGTAAAAGGCCAGATGGGAATATTTTAGGATTTGTGAGCCCTTCAGTTTCAAGGGCTCAACTCTGCTATTGCCCCCCCAAAAAATCTAGCTGTCGACAAATGGGCATGAGTGTGTTCCAATAAAACTTTATTTACAAAAACAAGTTGTGGGCCAGATTTTGCCCAGAGGCCATAGTTTGCCAATCCCTGTTCTAAAATATTACTGCCTCTAGAAAGCACTCTTGCCTGTTGTTTTTTCTTGCCCATAAACTCTTTCTCATAAAACCAGTCACTGAAATCAATCCAGTAGAAGTCATTTCAAAAATAATTATTTTGGTAGGATTTAAACTTTTCTATGTTGTAGAATGTGTTACAGAAATAAAACAGCCTTATTCTGTGGGGATAAAGTTAACCAAACATCAAAGGACCATGTTTTCCTTGGGAAGGAAAAGTGACTTCTTACATATGATTGGTTACTAATTATATTCCTTTACATTATAAATATTACTTTATCTTGACAACTGAGAAGAAACCAGAGTCATACAAACATGTTTCCAAGAAGACATCAAAACATCTAATGAAAGAGAAGACTCAAATAATTATTTGGTTTGTTTGCTATGTGATAGCAAAACATCAATATTTTCCCAAATGGGTCCCTGAATATGAAAATATCAGGTATCATATATATCACCAAAAGCTAAACCTTGGCTCACAGGTCAAATCCAGACCTCTGCCTATTTTGTCATTGAAAATATATGAAGGCCTAGCCATGCACATGTATAGATTGCCTACTGTTGCTTTACACTACAGTAGCAGAATTAAGTGGTTGCAACAATGATCATATGTTGCCAAGTCTGAGAGATTTACCATTGGAAAACATTTTCCTACCCCCCAAAGTAAATGAAACCATGATCTGCTATGATTTCACACATCTTCCCCTCGTGCACAAGGAACCTCCTTAATCTGTGTGTGGTAAACGCAGCTAAGTTCACATTGATTGACTCTATAGAAGTCAGAGTGATAATCAGTGAACTGAATGGTGCTTAGGTTTGGGTTAACACCTCTAGGACAGTTGTCCTGCTGGCTCACTGAAAAAAGCCTCCTCTGACTGCTCCACATCATGAGCTAATGGACCTTCTTGAACCCACAGCTCCCAACCCTCCCACCATTCGAGAAGAACTGTGCACAGCTTCCTACGACACCATCACTGTCCACTGGACCTCTGACGATGAGTTCAGTGTGGTCTCCTATGAGCTGCAGTATACCATCTTTACTGGACAAGCCAACGTCGTCAGTGAGTATTCTCTGTTTGGTGGCAGCTTTCTGAAAGAATGCATTTCCTACATGTAAGCATCAAGAGAGGGCAAGGAAGGAAAGAGGATGCAAGATTTATTGTCAGAATCGTCTGACACTTTGACTACATGGAGTAAAAATAGCTGGCCAAACATCCATGAAAATTAGTGACCTCTGGTCCACCACATGGATGTATCCCATAAACATATTTATTGTTAAGAGAAAGAAACAAGAAACAAAAAGTCCATCCACATAAGGAATCCATTATCCAAAAGGTTTACAAGTCTAGTAATAAGAAGAAACTATTTTGTTGATGGATGCATGCATGGAAATTAAAAGAGGTTTTAAAACTAAGGAAGTTCTAACCTTCAGGATAAGAGGTAAGTGATGTCATTGGGAAGAAAGACATACGGTCTTCTGGATTAGGGTTAATGGCTATTTCTGAGTGAAAATGACATGCTTTACTCCATATACCACACATTTAGTTTTATGTTCTTTTCTGTGACAATGAAAAATTTAATAAAATTAAGATCCAGAGCATGCCAAGTCCCTGGCCCTGTTCTGTGGAAGAGCAGGGACAGTCCGTGGAAGTGTTAGTAATTGGTCCCACTCAACCCAAAACCTTCATAGCATGTCTGGGCGCAGAACCACTCCATAAGACTTCCACTCTTTACCCAGGCAGACGGCCATATCGTTCTGTCCCAGAGCAGCTTGTTAGGCTTACACCACTGACCTTTGTTAGCAGTCAAACATTGCACACACACACAACTCCTAATTGTTCCCCACCTGGGAAAAATTCCAGGCCATGCCTAAAGCATAGAGGGGTTGTGTAAGGCCAGTTTTAGATTTACCATCCAGGGCAATTTTATGAGTGCAAATCATAACAGGATCCTACCAGAGAGATGATCACAGAGGATGTATTCCTCTCACCATCATGGAGTGATTTCTCTTGAGCTGTGCAAAGTGCAAAGGAGGCAAAGACATAGCCTTTAGCAAAGAAAAGTAGGATATGGCAGAGTGGAACAATAGCAGTCACTTGCAACAAAGAGACAGTTTGCATCAACCCTGAGCAACTGAATATGCTTTTATTTTATGTCTTTTCTCTCTTCACAACACTAGTCTTTCCTACCAGTACCAGTGGGTGTTGAGTCCTTTCCAATTCCTAGTGACCACTCCATACATGTCAGAGGAGAACTGTGCTCTCCCTTGGACTTTCAATAGCTTTTTTTTCAAGGCCTTTCTTCTCAGGCACCGCTGGGTGAACAAGCACAAAGCAGAACCCAGTGGTAGTCAAGTACAATAATTGTTTGCACCACCTAATACAAGCAATTCTGAGCCACAGGATGCTTAAAATAGAAATTTGATTTGGGATTCATTCATAAGACAGAAAGATGCCAGCTGCTAAGTGACTCCATTTTCAATGCCCATGCCCACCAATGCCCCTTTCACCTTTTTTCTATCACCTTTTTCAAGTGTCCCACCCTCTCACTTGTCATCTCCTAATGGGTCTGCTGTAGAAGCTGTTAGGATTAAGGTGGGTTGTTCCAAGAATGTGTTACTTTGGGATGAAGTGTAATAAGCCATAAAAGATTGAAAACCAATTTCTGAGCTAGCTGAGTAGGTGGGCAAGAGCGTCAAAGCAGGAATGACAAGTGGGACGCAAGATCTTCGATTCTGGGTTGAACTGAATCTGAAAAGGTGAGCAGGCATTTATCAGCAAGTTACAGAAGCATCATTGTTAGAAGCACACTCTAGATAGCACAGCAAGCCATACTGGACGATGTCGTCATTGAATTAAGCATGGCAATGAGGAAGGAAAACCTAGCTAGAAGCAGGTGGGTTGTTGTTAGGAACCATTGAGTTAGTGAATCTAAGCTCAACAGAATGAGCTACTGCCTGGTGCTGTGCCGCACTCACCCACCACCCGATCATCTTTTTATTTGAGCCCATTATTGCAACCACTCTGTCAATCCATCCTGTTCAAGATCTTCCTCTTTTCTACTGTCCCTCTGCTTTACCAAGCACAACGTCCTTTCCCAAGGACTGGTTGGCCTCTCCTGACAACATGTCCAAAGAATATGAAACCAAGTTTCACCATCTTTGCTTCTAAAGGAGCATTTTGACTATACTTCTTCCAAGTCAGATTTGTTCTTTCTTCTGGCAGTTTTTCTGCTAGAAGACTCATAGAAGTTTCCTCAAATAGGAAATTGCCAGGACCTGCAAGTAGTACTAACCTGGGAAATGCAAGAGAAGGCTATTCCAGAAAGGCTTTGGTTCCTAGTCCTATTAGTAAGGAAAAAGTTAGGCATCAATTTTTGCTCTCCTTTTAGGATTTTGAATTCTTCTGGTGTCACTTCCCACCCTGGCCTCTGTATGCCCTACTATACCTGGGTTGTGTGTTAAGTGAGAGTGGCATGATGTAGAATGTAGCCTAATGATGATATGCAAATTGTGATGAATCCACTCCCTTTTTTTTTTCAAGTCTCACGCAAACCTAAATATATATAAAGGGAAAATTGGGTCTTTTTCCATATCCATCAGCCACCCGAGACAGTCTACTTGTAGAAAGGACACACGTTTACATTTGTTAAAGGCACAAAGGGCAACAAAGCGGGGACATTTCTGCACTTTGCATTTTGCTTTCCATTTCAGCACATATGAAGAATTGTTTCATTCTTTTTTTGAGACAGCTTAGTATCCCATTATGAAAATGACCCTGATTGCTCTAACCCATTTTTAGTAGCTATTTTGCTTGCTCTTTTGCTATAATAAATAATGCCATAGTGAATACCCTTGAACATCTCTCCTTTCTCACTTGGGGAATTATACCTGTCACATAATCCCTAGAGGTGGAATTGCTAGGCCGAAGATTATTTATGTTTTAAATTTTAGTTGATATTGCCAAATTGCCCTTCAGAGAGGTTAAATATGATTTTCCAGCTGTATGAGCTTATGTTTCACTGCTCTTTGATACACATACCAGGAAATTTAACATGGAATTAAAATCCAGTGAGATTTCCAAACGTTGATTATGCTTCACAATAAAACTGAAATAAAAAAGTACTCATTGATAGTCCATAGTCATCCTTTAATTCCACCAGTGCTCTTCAACCAGAGGCAATCTTGCACCCCAGAGGACATTTGGAAATGTCAGAAGACATTTTTGTTGTTACAACTGGGTCTGATAGGCTCCTGACATCTACCAAGTAGGGCCCATGAAGGCTGCGAATCTGTTACAATACCTCCCCTCCCCCCCTCTCCCCCAACAAAGACTGTTCTAGCCCAGAACATCAACAGGGACCCTCACTTAAATCGGTGGAAACAAGAGAGCCTCTCCTCAATTGCATTCTAAACATGGAGACCACCTTTCAACACACTAGCCCACAAGCCGCTATGCTAGCTGGCATCAGCTGGAAACACAGCAAAAATAAGAAAATAAGATTAATTTATTTTTGCCTTAAGGAATTACCCTCTCAGTGCTCCGGATTAAATAGTAGGAGCATATGTGCTGAACTAAATCATAAATGATATCAAGCATGACCACTTGCAAGAGCCCCGTGGCATGGTAGTTATAAACTGCGCTGTTAGTTCCTACCACGAAGCACCCAACCATGAGGACAGCATGGACGCATGGAAGGATGCAAGAAAAGAGAGAGCTACAGAGCCGGATGCAACCAAAGTCAGATGGACCCCATCCCTACAAGTGGGCATGGCAGAGAACAGGTTGGGGGAGGGGTCAGCATGCCACACCCACAGGAACAAAGACAAGAAGGGAGGAAGAGCAAGAGATCTGGTCTAGTCCCCACGCCGACACATGATGCTCAGAAGACTACACCCCTCTGGGGACATAATGGGTCACAGAAAGGACTGGGCAAACAAGACAGGGCACAGTGGCTCCCTACTGAAGTAGACAGTGACACAGGACACTTCAGGAGTCACATGGTGGGGAAGCATTGCTGACCAACCCCCACCTGCCCCCTTAGAAATGAACCGAATCAAGAAGGGAGCACTCCTGGTCAGAGAGTCAGGAATAAAGAATGACAGGTCCAATGGTTCCTGGGGGCCACGGGAGAGGGGAGGAGAAGGGGGCATGGACAGACTAATGGATGAGGGGCTGGGTGAGGGGAGCAACGAGTGGTCCAGAATCGATGGAAAGGAGGGTGTGGGAGTTTGGGTAGGAATTAGGCAAGGACAATGAATCTGTGAGGAAATGCTGAAACGCCAATGAAGGTGGAACATCATGGTGGGACAGGAGGGAGATGGAAGGAAATAGCTAGAAGGCAAAGGGCACTTGCAGAGGTCTAAACATGGGCATGTCCATACATAAATACAATTATCTATTATAAGGATGGAATAAACTTAAGAACATATCTATAGGTCAAATACTAGGGTAGCAAGCGGACCTTGGGCCCTCACCCAGGTGCTCCCTCAATGCAAGAACACCTTGTTCTATGAATCTGATATTCCATGAGGCTCACTGACCCAAAACGATCACTGAAGTAAAATGGGTGCATAAGCAAATGTGGTAAAGAGGGCTGATAGTGCCCAGCTATCAAGGGATGTATCGTGTGGGACCTTGAAGGCCTAAAGATAAACAATAGACCATTTACCTGAGAAGAGACCATACCCTCACAGAAGAAGCACAACAGTCAGTGTGGCCACAGGGTGGCCACAGGTCTAGGCAATAGACATCAAACGGGGGGCAGGGGGACAGACACATATCACTGTGTGCACACATCCCCAAGGCACCCACTGAGGACATGTGGGAGCATGAGCAAGAGTGGTGAGGGCTGGTGGTGCCCAGCTATCGAGAGATGTGGCCATCTAACTCAGGAGCAACAAAACCCACCATAAAAGAAGCTCACTTACCTGTACGATCATGAGGTGCTAAAACAGTCAGGTATCAGTCATCCAAGAATAAATATCAAAATCAATGGACCAACTGACTCCCGATATGATCGCTGAAGACAAATGGATACAGAGGCAAACAGAGTAGAAGAAATGATGGTGCCCAGCTACCAAATGATTGAATGTCTGGAGTTTCAGGGACTTGGAGATAAACGAGTCGCCATTCAGCACAGAAACAGCAAAGTCCACATTAAGGAAGCACACCAGCCTGTGTGATCAAGAGAGGCCGAAAGGGGCAGGTATTGAGCATCAAAGAACAAGAATCACATCATTACGAATGAGGGGGAGAGCAGGGTAGGGACCTAAGGCCCACTGGTGGGTAATGGTCACCCCTTTACAGGGGAGTCACGGGGAGGAGACAGACCAGTCAAAGTACAACTGGGCAGTGATGATACATACAAGTCTCTAGTTCCTGAAGCCTTCCTCCCCCCAACCATCATGGTCCCAACTCCACCTTACAAATCCAGATGGACTGGAGAAGGTATACTAGTAGAGAGGGGAGCTGGAGATATGGAAAAACCAAGATGGATGAGCCCCTTCGGGCCAGTGGTTAGATTGGAGCTGCTGGATGGGTGGAGAGAAGGTGGGGTGGAGAGACGGAACCAACTGCAAGGATACACACATAGGCTCCTATTTGAAGGATGGGCACCAAAGGAGTGGGTTGGGGGAGAGGTCGGGCAGTGTAAGATATGACAGAACAATAATAATTTATATAGTATTGAGGGATGGTGGGGAAGGGAGAGTAGAGGAAGAGGGTAAAGGATGGAAAAGCCCATATCAAGGGCTCAAAGGGAAAGGCAGATATTTGGAGAATGATAACAGCAGCAGACATGTGAAGGTGCTTGGCACAGTATGTTTATTTATTGTGAAAAACGATGTGTGATCCCTCAATAAAATGATTTTTAATTTAAAAAAAAGTTGTGCTGTTGACCACAAGGCTAGCAGTTGGAAACCAGCAGTAACTCCGAGGGAGAAAGACAGAACGTTCTACTCCTGTAAAGAGTTACGGTCTCGGACACTCGCTGGAGTGGTTCCACTCTGTCCTTACAGGGTCTCTGTGAGCCGATGCAAGTGAGTTTGGTTTGGGTGCGCCCAATTGCAGAAGATGAAATACAAAAGGTCAGAAATCTGAAGGCAACTCAGGGAAAGAAGTACATGAAGGTATGAGAACAAGGAGACCATGGAGGCCTGGAACATTGCAAAGAGGAACCTGGGTTCAATCAGCATGGTGTCAGATTCAAAAAAGACTAACAGTTGGTTCTCCGCAAACACACCAAGGACTGAAAGAAACAACATCTGTTGATGACAAAGACTATAGCTATGCAAAGAAAACATTTGAATTCATTTTGTATCTAAAGGGTGGTTCTTGGCTCCAGTGAGGAATGTTACATTTTTCTGAGATCATTTTTGCTTGTTCCAGAAAAGATGACATAGTCATGTTCTATTGCGCTGTAACAAATTTGTCAAAAAGTTGGAGGCTTCAAACAGTACTCATTTATTATCTCACCGTTTCCATGGGGCAGGAGTCTGGACACGGTTTAGCTCAGTTTTCTGGCTCAGGGTCTCAGGGGCTGAAATCAAGGTGTTGGCTGAGCCGCATTCTCATCTGGAGGCTCAACTAGGGAAGAATCCACTTCCAAGTTCCTTCAGGTCATTGGCAGAATTTCCTTTGTTGTGGTAATGAAATTGATAGCAGCTTTCCATTCCAAAACCATCAACAGAGAATATCTGCAGCCTCTCTCTAAACCTGCTGTAAAGGATTTGCTTTATTGGGTCAGACTCACCCAAGATAACCATTTTTCCTAAGTCAAAGACAAATGATTAGGGCCGTTAATTATGTCTGCAAACCCCCCCCCCCAGCTTTGCTTCATATTGTAGGAGCAATACTCTACCACCTATGTCCTTTGTCCTTTTCACCTGGTTACCTGAAGGTCACAGGTCCTGGCTCTATTCCCAGGGAATGAGTTGATCACACAAAGTCATAGGTATCTGGGTAGGAATCGTTCAGACCTAGCTAGGGTGGATCCATCACAGATGATTATATATCTCCTGGGATTTCATGCATCAAATTATCATAAGCATTAGGAGAGTCCCAAACTCCTTCGTCAAGAATCTAGACTGATGAACTCTGGATTGATAGGCTTTTGCAACAATCAGCAGCTAAAGAGCCTAAGTAGCATATACACGTAGTAGATATTTATTATGGGATTAGCTGAAGCTGGCTGTGGGATCAGCTAGGAGCCCGACTGGTTATAGCTAGGCTTTCTCCCAGTCACATTCATGGCAGGTGCCCTGGGGTGGGTCGGTGGTGGACACTTGACTCTGTTGCACCACTCTCTCCACTTCCTGTGGACTAGCTCAGCATGTTCTCCTGGTGACTGGAAGTGAAAATGGACCCAATTGCAAAGTCACTTTTCAGGCCTTTGTCTTTGTATGGCATGTTGCTTAACCTGCCACTGTCCAAAGCAAGTCCCCGACGAAGCTGAGAGGCCAAGTGGGAAGACCTACAGAGTTACATGGCCAAGGACATTGATAATAGGAAGCATAAGGAATAGGAGCAATACTGGTCCATAGAGTCCATGCTAGATCCTCACTCCATCCCCCCCCCAAATGATGAGGGATATCTATTGCTTCACACTTAGGTTGACCAGTTAGCTAAATGACTAAGGTCATTTTCATGCTTTTGGCATAGAACACAATAACAAAACAAGACAGAATATATACTTAAAAGGCCACGCCTGGAGGAATTAAACAAAAGCAAAACAATTAAGCACTGGGAACTCATTACTGTATGTTGGGGTGATTTAAGAGAAGGCCTTCTGTTCCTGGAAGCCAGATGCCCAAAGAAATTCAATGCAAGTAGTTTAAGGGCACTGATAGACCTACCTCATTTATCACACAAGTACCAAAAGACCTGCTTTTCCACAATGATGGAAAACAGTGAAACTGATCAAATGTTGATAGGGAAGGCTTTGGGGATGGGGGTGTCTTATTAGATGATTAGGACTGGGATTTAGTCATACTATACCAGTATAGTGAAGTCCTCATACTTAGGGGTTAAATTACAACAATGAAAGAGCAAATTAAGAGACAAAGCTGATTACTTCAAGTGCTCTCCCTCCCCGCCTCCCCACTGCCCCCTATAGCTCTTACATGCATTTAAGAGTGGATTTGAATCTGAACTTTGGAGCTTACTAGCTCTGTGATCTTGAGCACATTATTTCATCGCCTTTGAGATTTGAGAGAATGAAAGTAAAGATGTAGCCCTGCAGAGGCTGCACATAAGTAATCAGTGCTATTATTCCTACAGAAAGGTAGACTATGCTTCCTTATTCTTTTTTGAAATCCAACTTACCCCCCTGTCATCATGATACAGGTTCCTCATGCAATCTGATAGGAGAACTCCCATGAGAGTGTTTCACCCTGTCCTCACATGAACAGTCTTCCTTTAGTGCTGCAAATCCATCTATCCTATGATTTGCAGTTGTTACATTGAAGAGCAAGAGCAAATTGCAAAACTCTACCACTAGCTAGAAGACAAAATATTTTTAAAATATGCTCCTTCTGGTATCAGTAAATCTATTGCCATGTCTTCGTTGCTTAGTGCCCCAGTAATAGCTGTAAAGACTACTCTGTATTGTCAAACTGTCCAGGGGCTAAAAGCCCCAGTCAGGGATGAGACTGTGTCAGTTCCTTCTGTGGACCTCTCCGATAATACCTGCCACATGTTTCCTTATGTGGCTCGCTCTCTCTCCCTACATAGAAGGGGTTAGGTTTAGGGTCCACCGTAATTTGATAAGTCGTTATTAACAGAAAACTACAGACCGTCTTTTCAGACAGGGTCAGGTTTTCATATATGGGGCTTCCAGAAAGTTTTTGAGAGGGACACATTTCAACATCTAGCACTAGGGCACTTAAGCATAGCTTCCTTAGTCAGAGCTGCTTGCTCTCCATGACTTTCAAAGGGCATTAATGATGAATTAGATCCTGTCTGTAGAGTTTTTACTCTTATAAAGAGGCCTATCTGGATGCACACATTCCAAAGCACAATGAATAACATTGTCAATTTTTATTAATAGAGTCATACTAATTCATTGCTTATTAGAAAAATAAGTGATCCATATTCTAAAATTATTTTCAATGCCTCTTTACAAATCTTCAATTGGAACCTTTGCCCATTGATGTCTACTTTACTTTCATTTACTGTTTTGATATCTCATTCAAGTGTTGATGGAAAAATACCCTTCAATCTTTCATTTATTTTAGTCATTTAGAAAATGATCATGAAAGTCCTTAGAAATACATAGGATCCCTATGAGTCACAATCAACTTAAAGGCACCTAATAACAACAATAATAAAATGACCTTGGGACAAAAACAAAATAAAATGACCTTGGGAAACACTGTTTTATCTCTCTTCACTTTTGTGTTCCTTTCATTTGGGGCTGGTGATTTCTTGCCATATTGTTAGACCTTTAATTCATTTGTGAAGATACATCTTGCCCATATTACTGTTTTTCATAGAGAAAATAAATGCAAATAATCTATAACCATTCTGAACATTTTATAATCTGATATAGTAAGCCTAAGTGTTTTTAATATTATCCATAATTTGTATGGTCCACACAATTGAACACCCTTACATAGACAATAATACAAAGGAAATTATATGTGTGTATATATATATATACTTTTTATAGAAAAAAGTAAAAGAATGTGCGCTTTGGTTCAACCTTTTGGAAGTCACAAATGTTGTGAGAAACTGAGTGCAATCTTTCCAAAGTGTGTCTAGGTTGCATCCTGTTTTATATCCCAGGTTTTACCTCAAGGATAGCGGTTAGTATGCAAAGCTCTGTCATCCTATGTATATTTAGGATCTTGTAATGAGCAGCCCTGTGTACAGGAACACTACTTTCCTCGAAACTACAGAACTTTGTGAACAAACCAAAAAAAATCTACCTATGACCTCCTCTCTGGGGTACAGACAACGCAGAAATGAGTGAAGGGACACATCAGACATTGTACATTGACAAAATAATGACAATTTGTAAACTGTTAAGGATTTATGTGGGAGGGGTAGTGGGTAGGTAGGAGAAATATGGAGAGCTGGTACCGGGGGTCTAGGTAGAAGGAGAATGTTTTGAGAATGATGATGGTAACAAATGTGCAAATATGATATGCATACAATCGATGTATGTATTGATCGTGATGAGAGTTGTATGAGCCCCCAATAAAATGATTTTTTTAAGGTAGAAAATCAAGCAATTTAATTGCATTTCAATGAATGGAGTATCTTCCGGTTCCCTTGTTTGGAGACTTGAAAGCTGGATTGAAGAAGGTGACTATTGAAACACCCCCTTAGCCCGATTGAAAATTAGTTTGGAGAGAAGCAACACTTCAGTTGGGATGTTTGTGTGGGTGTTTCATAAAGGGATGAATCAAACCTAGCCAATTGTCCTGACCCAGTGGGGTGTCAAGGCAGAGAGAACTCCCTGAAGCCAGCACTTCAGGCCATATGCAAACAGTTAAGTGGTACCGGCAAAAGAGCAAGACTAAGCAATGCAATCATAGTGCTTGCCAAGGCACCCCGCTTACTCCAGCCACCCAAAGAAAATCGTCAATATAGCTTTCTTGGCATTTGTCATCAGCTTCTCAACTATTTTTCCTGGTGCTAAAAATCATATAAAGGCAGGCATGAGCAGTAAGAATTGTTCATGAAGGCAGATTAGGCTGGTGTCGAGCTAGCCACTCAAATTTTACTACTCTATAACATTCTTGCTATTTCAAGGGAAATCAGTGACCTCTTCAAAATAATAAGGATAGCCAAGTCCCGCCTTCCCCCTCCCTTTTTGTTGTTTGGAAAACGTTTCTGAAACATTCGATCTTGGTTGGGTTAAGACTTTGGCTTGTAGGCCAAGCTGCAGTTCGCAGCAATTTCAGCCATCTGCTTTTAGATGTTGCTGAACGCCTTCCCACCACCACATGAAACCCCAGCTTTCGGGTTGTTCGGGGATGTCAAGTTTATTGAAACATTTTTACATTTGCTTTCTTTGACCACAAAAGTCATTTTATTGTAACATATGCAATTAAACAGGAACAGTGTAAAACCAGTGAAATGGAGAGGATTCTCATTTGACTCTACTGAATGCAGTGATTGTTTTCATTCCTGCCTGCCTGCTGTTGTCAGAACTCTAGGAATATGAGTGGATTATTCTAGGCAATAGAAAATGTCGTTTTTTTTTTTTTTGTTTTATTGCTGTCATAATACTACTCTTATTAAATGCCTTTCTAAAGAGAATTTTAGCCCTCCTGGGACCCAAAGTCAGAATTCAAACTGGTCCATGATTAGTCAGATAAAAATCTTTTACTTGGCCACAGAATTATCCAGAAGCCCTGTGTTTATTTCAATGATGTCCAAAGGAAAGGTAAGGTGAGACTAACTGAGAGGGATAAAGTTTGTGGAATAATTTCATTATCTCTTAATTCATTTTCCCAAGAACTTTCTGAAACCCTTTCATATAGTAGGAAATCTTTGTATTTCATGGAAATAAATTCCCATCACACTAACTAGATTTTCACAGACAATATAATGAGGGAAAAAATGAAGTTCTCAATGGGCACAGTCTGTAAACTTCTCCAATAAACTCCATAAATGTAAACATCACCTGTGAGTTCTATGGGGTCACTGATATACAGAAGTGAGCTGAAAATTAGAGTGTGGGAGATAAATCAGACAGATCCATTCACTCATTCTATTTTAGTTCAACACAACAGCTCACATGTGTCAGTTCTTCCTCAGCCTTCTTATTTTAGTGTCCAAGATCATGAGGGCTTGGGCCAAAAGCACCTTAGTTGTCAAGGTACCAGCTTTACATTTTAATAAACAAAGAGTTATTTTGGAGCAGATTTGCCCAATTCTGTTAGCTATAACCTCTCCATGAACCTGGGCCAACTCAACCCAGCAACAAACACACCAGTGAACCTAGGCGTTCTAGAAAATGACACAGAGATGGCATTGTGTCTCCACTTTCTCAAATTTAAACATCCACCCATTCATTCAAGCAAGCTCATATCAAGTTTGGTGGTCCTTGAAAATATTCACAAGTGGAAATGAAATGAGGTAGTGGAAATGGAAAAGATCAAGTTCTCAAAACAAAACACAAATTCATTGCCATCAAGTCAATTCCTACTCATAGTGACTCTACAGAACAGAACAGAACTGTTCTCTAGGGTTTCCGAAACTGTCCATTTTAATAGGAAGTATAAAGCCTCATCTTCCTCCTACGGAGCAACTGGTGGTCTTGAAATGTTAGCAGTCACATGCTTAACCCACTCTGCAACTAGGGCTCCTGAAGATCAGGTTGACTTTAAAACAAAGGAAAAAAACACCATTGAGATGAGCCTAAAATTAAAATGCACCCAAGATACAAATCTTATGATGTTTTTTTACAAGTGACAAAACACTCGCAAGTTCTTAACTGTGAGTATGCCGGGAATAATTTTTACTCAAACATGGGAGAAGAGTGTGTCTTAGTTGTTAAAGACATGCTACGTTAGTCTGGGTGAACTAGAGAAACAAATTCACAGACACTCATGTGTGTATAAGAAAGAACTTTGAGCATGAGAGTGGGACAAGAGGAAAGTAAGGAATTCAAGGAAAGAATTAAGAGGCAAAGGACATTTATAGATGTCTAATTACAGGCATGTACATAGGTAAATATATTTATATATGATGGTGGGGAAATAGATCTATGTGCATATACTTATAGGGTTAGTATGAAGACAGCAGATGGGCATTGTACCTCCACTTAAGTACTTACTTAATGCAAGAGCACTTTGTTCTATTAAATTGGAATTCCATGATGCTCACCTGCCTAACACAATCACTGAAGACAAAGGTGTGCATAAGCAAAAATGGTGAAGAAAACTGATGGTGCCCAGCTATCAAAAGATATAGCATCTGGGGTCTTAAAGGCTTAAAAGTAAACAAGTGGCCATCTAGCTCAGAAGCAACAAAGCCCACATGGACGAAGCACACCAGTCTGAGTGACCGCAAGGTGTCAAAGGGATCAGCTATGAGGCATCAAAAAACTAAAAATCATATCATTGCATGCCCACCTTTCTGATATGATTGCTGAAGAGAAATGTGTGCATAAGCAAAAGGATGAAGAAAGCTGATGGTGCCCAGCTATCAAAATATATAGTGTCTGGAGTATTAAAGGCTTGAAGGTAAACAAGCAGTCTAGCTCAAAAGCAACCAAGCCCACATGGAAGGAGCACACCAGCCTGAGTGACCACAAGGTGTCGGAGATCTGGTATTAGGCATCAAAGAACAAAAATTTATATCATTATAAATGAGGGGGAGTACAGATTGGGGACCCAAAGCCCAACTGTAGGTGAAGTGACATCCCCTTACAGAAGGGTCACAGGGAGATGAGCCTGTCAGGGTATACAGTGTAGCAACAATGAAATATGCAACTTCCCTCTAATTCTTAAATGCTTCCCCCCACCCCTATTATGATCCCAATTCTACCTTATAAATCCAGCTAGATCAGAGGATGTACACTGGTTTAGATCAGAACTGGAAACATGGGGAATCCAAGTTAGGTGATCCCTTCAGGACCAATGGGGAGAGTGGCAATATCAGGAGGGTGGACAAAATGTGGAGTAGAAGTGGGGAACTGATTACAAGACTACATAAAGCCTCCGCCCTGGGAGACATTGAACAAATATGACATTGTCCAATATAACAAATAATAATAATTTATAAACTATCAAAGGTTCATGAGAGAGGGGGAACTGGAAGGGAGGAGAAATGTGAGGAGCTTATGCGAGGAGCTTAAGTAGAAAGAAAATATTTTGAGAATTATGATTGCAACAGATGTACAGGTGTGGTTTGCACACAATGGTTGGATGTATTGATTGTGATAAGAGTTGTATGAACCCCCAATATAATGATTTCTCTAAAAAATATAAAAAACTTTCCATAACTTAAAAAAAATAAAGTTATTCAATTGCACACATTAAAAAAAAAGAAAGAAAGAGCTTTATATACAAGAACCATTGAATACTGAGCAAACAACCCAGCCCAGTGGAAATCAAATCCTTAAGTTTGGTATGAGCCCATATGTCTGATACCAATCTATAAATTCCTCTTCAGACTCCTGAAAAACATATAATGATACCAAATGCAGGACGACCACAGGCCAGTGGGTGTAAAGTGTGGATCCAGTGGTGTTGTAAGCATCTCAGCTCTGGTAGGAGTCGCTCCACATGGCTCCTTCAGCTCTAGGTCTCTAGCATAACTCCATGTGTCTTGTCAGCTGCAATGTCTCCCAGAGAATGAGCATGCATCCTGCCTCCAATGAGCTATTTATCTCCTTAGAGCCTCCGAATGAGGTCATCAAACTGTGACCTGATTGACAGGCTAAACCCCATCCCTTCACTTGCGAGTGTCAAATTGACAGCAGAATATGTGTCTACTTCACAGGCCTTATTTAGTAGGGTTGGGAACATCTTGAAGGATTTGTACTTTCCTTTCTACAGACAAGTTTGGGTCCAATTCTAAAACAAACTGAAGGGGCTGCTTCTGAAGAGTCACCTAAGATGGAAGGTGCCTCCAGATCCACTGAGTTTGCTAACCCTTTGATGTCAAAGGAAGGCAGGAGGCAAGAGGCCTGTGGGAAGAGTTAAGGACTACTCGGGAATGGAGGATCCCAGCTCTCTCCCCAATCTGTAGGGAAATATTCTGGCAGCTCAGACATCGGGGGCTAGAAAAAGATTCTATCAGGAGTGGGACTTGATGGGTGGATAGGGGGCAAGTTGGGTTTGATACCCAAGTAATGTTTTCTGCCTCATCCACCTACAAAACAATGCTGTTTTTCCTTTTCCTACATATCGTCCAAGCCTCCTCAATATTCAGTCAGTTCCCCAGCCCCCATCCTGCAAAGTGAAGAGAAAGCAGCAGCCCCTTTTGGCTACTCTACGAGTAGCCCTCCTGGGGACACAACTGACCAGAAAGCCCTACACCTGCTTTCCCACATTCCAGCCTGGCCATGAGAAGCCCTGGTGCTGCCTCTCTATCTTCCCCCACTCCCCGGGCTCCCAATGGCATTTATCTCAGTCAACTCTGTTGTAAGCTGCCTTACCATCAGCCCTCGCTCCATACAGACCTTGTGAGCATGGAAGGAAATGCTGCCCCGTCATGTGCCATCCCCATGTAGGGTTGGAGATTGGACCGTTCTGATTTAAAGGGTTTTCCATAGCTGGTGTGGGAAAACAGATCATTAGGCCTTTCTTGCTAATCTTATCTTAGTCTAGCAGCTGTGTTGGAACCTGTTTAGCAATAATGGCAACTCGAGGTACACTGACTTGAGCCCAGGTTGCCTACATATCAGGGAAGAATTCTACCACAGAACGGCCTCAGCTCCTTTGAACTAACACCACACTCATGCTGGATTCCAAACAAGTCCAGTGATCATTTTCTGAGTTTCTAGGTATCCCTCCAGACTGGACATCCGCTGAGTCTCTTGTCCTCCTGCTGGGGTGAGCAAGCTCTCCTGGGAATGTTTTCCCTGTGATGGTGCAGTAATGCCTGCTACTAGGTGGCATGCAAAAGCTGAACAATGACTGTGGAAGGACAACCAAGAATTGATGCCTCAGAATGATGGTAGCAATGAAGAATATGAAATAGATCAGGAACTTGGGGGACACGAGGATCAGTTGTCGTCATAGTCCATACAGACACTGTTTTACATCCTATTTAGGTAAAAAGTCACTGGGGCCTTAAAAGTCCATGAATAGACATCTAAGGTGCCGCCATTGCTCTCTTCCTATCTGGAGGAAAGAAGAGCAAAGACAATGGGAGACACCCGAAAACAGTTATCCAAAGGGCAAATGTAGCCTGAGTACCTCAGTCTTCATCACCTGTAGACCAAAAGAACTAGATAGTGTCTGACTACCACTCCCTAGGGTCCTAAAAGTGATCACATTAGTTTTTCTTTGATAGATTGAAGGGAACATCATTAGAAGGACTTACATAGAAAGAATGGGGGGGGGTTCCAAATTGCAAAAAGACCAGGCTTACTAGACAGAGACTGGTGACATCGAGGACACTATTGGCCTTAGTTATCCTTCAAGCTTAGAATGGAAGTTAGCTCTGTGGCACAATAGGCAGGTGTATGAGGGGGACAATAACATGAGGGAAATGTTCACACACCTTAAAATAATCAATCATTTGAGATCAAAAGAGCAGAAGTTCCCCAAGGACAAAGGTTCAGAAGGGTTAGGAGAGGAGGAAGAGGAGTGGAAATGGGAGACAGGCAGTGAGAGAAGTGATGCTGCAATAGGAGGATGGTAAGCAATGCCATCAACTGGACTGTATAGGAATTATTTCATGGGAAACTGTTCAGTGCTGCAAGTTTTCACCTAACTAACAAGTGTGTACACACACACACACACACACACACACACACATGAAGACTGCCAGAACAAAACTACTTGTCATTAGAAGAAGTAGAGCCGGCCCTAGAGGAAAGGGTCCCTGCACAGCGACACAGCGACGGGGGGCCCGACTCAGGAGCGTTTCCTCCACAGCACATTCACGCACATGCTGGCTTTTGGCCTCCGCAAGAAGTGGTGCAATGACTTTCTGAAGAAGCAGGCCATGACTGGAAACCTGGATGAAGAACAATACAAGCTTCTCAGTGACCACATTGAGCAGATGGCGGCTGAGTAGCCCCAGGAGGCTGCCCCCGGTCCCCACCATGGAGGACTGAGGGTGCGTGCTGCGCTCCCAGGCCCAGCGACTGGCTGTCGCCCTGCATGACATCAGCAGTGTTCGGAGCCACACACCTACGCTAGAACCAGCCATTAGAGGAACATGGTGGCCCTCCTCACCACTCCCCTCTGTCTATGCCTGCACTCCCATCTCTGTGCCAAGGGACCCCTGGACTCTGTGGCCAAAACCAGGGTGACTGTACCGAATACCAGCCCTTTGTGAGGAGGCCTGCTGCTGGCCTCCCGCAGATGTAAGAGGCTGTGCCAGAGCCAGGCAGTCGCTCAGGATGCAGGCCAGGGAGGCTGAAGCCTTCTGCCCTCAGGTGTGGGCCCCTCACCCACTGCTGCTTGCCCGCACTCCCTCCCTCCCTCTCTCTCCCTGGGGGGGCAGGAAGCTGGGGAGAGAAACACCTTCTATGTCAGAGAAGAACAGTGAGAAGCACTGCACCAGGATCCAGCTCCACTAGACCAGTCTGTGAACTAGCAAGTGAGCGAACTGAGGAGCCTGGTCCATCGGGGCCCAGCCTTGGCCTGGGCTGTGCACGTGGCCAGCAAGCAGCACCCCAGGAGGAGCCACATTGTCACCCAGCCCATGCAAGCTGCAGGACAGAGCCGTTTCTTAGAAGCTGCAAGACTGCACCCTTCCAAAACAAGACAGTGCTGCCCGTCATTTCAGTGAGGACGAGACATCCATGCTCAGGGTCATAGGACAGAAAGAGGCAGGAGGAAGAGACAGAAGGACTGCTGAGGGCTCTTTACTGGGAAGTCAGCGCTGGATTCCCCTGCATCCCTGTGCCTCGTCTCCCCCATCCACCTCATCTCAGCACCTGGGGCTTGTCCCAGCCACATCTGCCGGTCCGTGAAGTTGGTATCCAGGCCACCAGCACCAGTCCTCCAGCCTGTGCTGCCCCTGAAAGCACATCCTCTACCTGCTGCCCTGTACCCCTCTGATGTTGGAGTCAGCCCTGGGGGATCTCGTCTCCCTCCCTCCCTCTCTCACTCCATCAGATTAGAGCACTGTTTCACCTGGAAGAAGGAAGAAGAGGAGGAGCAAGAGCAAGAGGAGGAGGAGAAGGAGAAGTAGTATTCAAGTCAACATGCCCCTTCAAACCCAGGATGGGGAGTCTTCCTCTCTTGTACTTTGGACATGTTAGCAGGAGAGACCTGCACCTGTGAAAGGACACTCTGCTTGGTCATCCCAATAAAAGACGAAGAGGAACCCTGCAGGAGATGAAGGGCCACGATGAGTGCCACAGTGCGCGCCACCACAATGGCCATTCCAAGAGGAGCACGGAACCAGAAGCAGTTTTGCTGTGTGGTCCATTGGGTCACTGGGAGCCTGAGTCATCTCAATGGCTCTAACCAACAATAACATTGACCACATGCAATCAAGTGAACAAGCCCAAAGTCATAGACCAAGTAAGTACATTCCCTTCCTTTAATGGAAGCAATGGCAAAAAGCCACTTGGACCTGGAGGCAGGGCTGGGTAAAGAATTGAAAGCAAATAAGTAATCTCTCAATCGATGTTAGTCAAAGCAGCTTCACATCTGGTGCTTGGGTCTCTTCTGAACTTGTGATTGGTGAGGCCCCGAATTCGATGCTCAGTGTAAAAAACGGAGCCTGGTGATAGGGTTGGTCTGGGAGCAACCAGGGGTTCTTTGCTGCTTTCCTTGCATGCCCCTGCCCTGATGTGCTGCTGTTTAGTTCTTAAAGGACTGTGCAAACCACCCTCACCATTCCTATTCATACGCCTTCAATTTTGGAGGATAATGCCTTTCAATGGTTTTCCCCTCAAAAGCGCCCGATGTTGCTGGGTGCTGTCAACTTGATTCTGATAAACAGCAACCCATGTGACCATAGAACTATGCCATCAGGTGGTTTTCCTAGACTGCCATCTTTAGGGAAACAAATTTCCAGGTCTGTCTCTGGGAGTTGAGCCACTAGATGGCTTGAACTGGCAACCTTTCCGTGAACAGCATTCAACCACTGTGCTGCAAAATAGGAACATAAATTGATCAGTCCCAGCTGCCTCCCCATATGGGCAGGGTACCAAGCCAAGATCATCTAGTTTATTCACTCCCTCCTGCCCTAAACAGGTGACAAAGCACTGTACTTAGCACTTCTTATTGCTCAAGTAACCTGAAATGACTTCACCTAAGAATTTTGCCCCATGCTTGCACTAAGTAGCCACCCTGTGTCTGCTTGCCTCTGCAGGTCTGTGTAATTCGGCTGATAGCTGGATGATTGTGCCCAACATCAAGCAGAACCACTACACGGTGCATGGTCTGCAAAGCGGGACCAAGTACATTTTCATTGTCAAGGCCATCAACCAGGCAGGCAGCCGCAGTAGTGAGCCTGGGAAGCTGAAGACAAACAGTAAGTGACATGAACTTCTCTCACCTGGTTTCCTTTCAGCTGCCTCACTCCCCCTAGCTCTCCTCTCTGTCCCAGGCCTCCTGTTCAAAACAAGCAGAAAGCTACTGTTGGGTTCCAAAATCAACTCTACCCCCTTTTAACACCTCTGCACCTCTGTATTGATGGAAGATCTGATTATTTCCTATATCAGAAGAGTAGATGAATAGCAACTCAGAAACTCTTTTATATCAGCTACTTCTTGGGCCTGTGGGTCAGAGGACACTTGGTGATATCTAAGAGCCCTGGTCGTGCTGTGCTTACATGTCGGGGTGCATTCTGCAAAGTCAACAGTTCAAACCCAGCAGTCACTCCTTGGGAGAAAGATGGGACTTTCTATTCCCATAGAGTTATAATCTCAGAAACCCACAGGTCCAGTTCTACCCTGTCATAAGGAGACAGGATAGCGGTGAGCTGGCCTCGACTTGATTGCAGTGAGTGAGAGAGAGGCAGTTTATATGGTCACAGTGGGGGACAGGGCACTACTGACATGCAGTGAGCAGCGACCACAATGCACAGGACAGCTCCCACCACAGAGAATAATCACGCCGAGCATGGGTATGTCTTGAGATAGTGCCAGTTCCCCCCTTGTGTTGCTGTCTATGTTTGTTCTGCTTTCCCCCATCTTGTTCTATCTAACATCTTTTCATCTAGAAATGGTAAGTTAGGTTGCATGGTGTTTCTTTGGGGTAAGAGGTCTCAAGAGAAAGCAAATTGGAATGTGTTAATATCACGCCATGCAAAGGAGTTGCCAATCCGTCAACAACAACAATTCATTGCTTCTCAGGGGGAGCCTCCATTTAACCCAGATCCTTGATTCCCCAGCACCTGATAGAGCACAAGTTATGTCTCAGAGGCAGCAAAGGGGTGGCTGTAAAGATAGTACTGTATGAAATTAGAAAAGACGGAGGCTTTGCCATGTGCTATCCACCTGGCATTGCGGGTTGATTATTTCCTTTTCTTTCTTTTTAAAAAAAGCTTTTTAATTTGGGGAATAATTTTAAACGTATAGACAGGTACCAGCGCTAGTACTGATAATGCCTCCATTCTTCATCCAACTCCCCCGAGATTCACATCACGTAGCTCCATCCCTGTGACAGATTTGTCGCAGGTAAGCTGTTGGCATCGGTGCATTATTCTTAACGCCAGGTGCTGTTCACTTTTCACCAGGTCTTCCACTTATCCATTTTCCCATTTCAGGATCCCACGTTGCCTTTCATGTTTCTTTCCTTTTGAAACGAGGACATGGTAGTTTCGTTTGGGACTTGTCACAAATACAAGCCTAGAACCACTCTAACAGAATGCAAAAGACAGTATCTGTTTCTTTCTGACCATGCAGCCCATACAGCTTTTATTTGGTTTGCATTCGATTGTGTAATTCATTCCTTCAAAAAGTCTGTTCAGTGCCTATTATACTTGAGATGTTGGTCAAGACGCTGAGAGTAGAGTACTGTGACAACCTGAACACAGCCAACTCCTCAAGATATAGTTCCCTCGAGAGCTCTTTAGACTATTGGAGAATAAAGCCGTCAATCCTTATTACTGTCTTAGCTAGAGTTCTCTGGAGAAACAGAACTAGTAATACATATACATCAGAGAGAGAGAGAGAGAGAGAGAGAGAGAGAGAGAGAGAGAGAGAGAGAGAGAGAGTTTAAGGAATTATGGATGGGGTAGGAGGGGGGCCAAGTTCAAAATCTGTAGGTCGGATAACAAACTGAAGTCTTGTCCCCAAATTTGTCAGACAGGAAGAAAAGCACAAGAATTCATTGTGTAAATGGGACCGGAAATAGCTAGCTAACTGGTCAAGACATGTTTATGTATAAAACACATACTTTTAAACATTAAACATAATTCACCTCACAATATGTCTGCTGGTAAAGATTAAGTAGGGAAAAGTGAATAAATTCTAGAGGTGAGATTTTGCGAAGCTTGCCTCCAAGACCCCTATTTAGGATTCATACATTTCTTCTCAAGATAGTTTCACTGATCATGACTGGCATGATGAAGCTCGGGAAAGCAAGGGCATGTCTTTAACATTTTCCCAGTGCCTGGTAGGAAGAATACTTTACTGACTTGTTACTTTCATAGAGATCTTGATTATCATGAAAACAAAGCCAGCAGATGTTTTTGAAAGTTGTTTATAAATTCAAAACCGCTCTTCAAGTATGACCTTCAGATAAAGAAGATATGACCCAGGGAGAGTTGGCTGGTCCCCATTTTTAGCATCTGTTTGTGAAAATACATTCTTATAAATGTCAATGAACTCTTTCTGATCTCCTTTTGTTTTGTAAACTCATTTCCAGGCCAACCATTTAAACTGGACCCCAAGTCTGCCCACCGGAAACTGAAGGTGTCCCATGATAACTTGACAGTTGAACGCGATGAGTCATCATCCAAAAAGAGTCACACGCCTGAGCGCTTCACCAGCCAAGGGAGCTACGGCGTAGCTGGAAATGTGTTCATTGATAGTGGCCGCCATTACTGGGAAGTGGTCATAAGTGGAAGCACATGGTAGGCAATTTATATCTATTTTCCTTCCGTTGTGAAAAGGCACTGTTTATCCTGTACTTTGTAAGGGCTTCAACTAATGCTAGGATTCCTTGTGAACAATAAAATGCCGAGAAGATCTATCAGCCAACTATTTGTACAATAATGTTGCATAACAAATAGTTCAAAAACTCAATACGGCTTCAAACAACAGTTACTGTATATACTCATGTATAAGCCAAATTTTTTGGCACATTTTAATGCAATTTTGTGGTAAAATTAGGTGCCTCTGCTAATATTCAGGTTGGCTTATACTCAAGTATATACAGTATTCGTTATTGTTCACTCACCCATTCCTAAATTAAAGTTCAAAAGTAATCAAAGTAATCAAAGTAAAGTAATCAAAGTTCAAACCTTAGTGGGGGCTCTGCTTTAAGTTGTAGACTGTGCCCAGGTCTGTTCTGTGTGGTTCTTTGTGCCACTTGCACCATTAGGCTACCCAAAACATGCTCGTCTGAAGGTGGTGGTTAAAACCAAGATCATTGACCAAAGCAAGTCACATGGTTAAGTCCCAAGCCAGTTGTGCAGCAGCAAAGTAAATCCCTCCTGGAGTTGGCAGGAGAACGTAACAATTTGCCAAGTAGTCATCAAGTCATTTTAGGTCTATTCATTTTTCTTTGTATGGAAAAAAATTGCAGCCAAGTTTATAGAGCCTTGGTCCCTGGAAGAGCTAGTATGTAACACTGCTCTGCCATGCTCTAAAGCAGGATTGCCAACTACAGTTCATGGGCTGAACCCAAGCCACCTCTCATTTCTACAGACAAAGATGCAATGGAACCCAGCTGCTCCCAGTCTTACATGAATTGCTGGTGGCTGCTTTGTAGCCACAGGGCAAAGTTCAGTGGTTACGACTGTGCAGTGTGGCCCGTATTACTCATCATCTCTTTCGAAGATGAGTTTCTGTTGTTTTGTATATTTTCTGATATATTTTCTGCACCTAGTGAAGGATGAAAGACAGGGTACGTGTGAATCAGTAGCCATAGACTGGAAGTGATCTCAACAGCAGCTGGGCCCACCCCACTAACCTTAGCCCACTGAGTTCTGTGAGCCAAGATCACAAATCAGAGGACAATTCACTCTGGAATCAGTTAACCTCACAAAGAAGAGCCCACTCCATAGTTGTAAACTCTACCACTTGGTCTGTCGGTCAGCCTCACCTTTGACTACATGCTATTGATCCAAAAGAGAGCAAGTTTATTTTTATTTAGCAATCCTCTGTTTAGCACGAATAGGTGTCAGGTGCTGGTGTAAGCATTTGACCAAAATGAATGCATTTATTCATCCTTACAGAACGCAGAAGGGATGTGCTGGTATAACTCCTTTTTACAGATAAGGTGCCTGAGGCACATGCCCAAGGTCATCAAACTCATGGGTGGCAGAGTCTGAATGTCTGCAACCAGGGTTCAAATTCTTAATGCTGCCTAAAGCACCAGTGAGTCAATATTTCTGAACTTGTGGGCCATGTGGTATCTGTTGCAATTATTCAATTCTGCCTGCATATTGAGAACCTGAACACAGACAATGTGCACATGGATAGGCATGGTCAGCCCTGGTAAAACCTTCATTATAAAAACAGGTGACTTAGGAGGCAGCCGGCTGCTCTTAAAGCTCATGGGAAAACTGGAAGACCTCAGTGAAGGTTGCACAACATGATGAATGTAATCAATGTCTCACTGAACTCTTTGGGTCAAACTGTTGATCTGTTGAATGTTTGGTTTCCACCACTCAAAAAAAGAAAGACAACAGTAGCAGGTGGGTCGCATTTGTCCCTCGAGTCCTAGATTGCTGATCACTGCTCTTAACCACCATACTGTGACTAGGCTACTGTCCTGAACAGGAAGGCTTCCACTTTTGAAACACCTTATGTGTCCTTTAGGGCTTTTGATGACTGACTGACTTAGGGAATCAATAGCTTACAAACTAACTTTAAAAACAAAGCCAAATTTCAAAACGGCAAAATCTGAAGGTATGTGACAGAATTAGTATTGATGGAAAGATCAAACACTGAATGATTCAACAGTAAAGGAACATGTTTCAGTTCAGGTCTATACAAATAATGCAAGATGTCCACCATACTGATCACCTTAGAGGGAGCTGATCAACATCTAAGAAATGGAGTGAATTCTCCTAATGACCGTACAAGTATCAATATTACGTTTCCCTATGTTGTTATCCTCATGATTTCTCCCATCTATTCCTCTCGATGTTTTCTGGCCCAGCATCCTGCAGGAACCAGGGGACCAACACTTCTGCTGACTAGACTCTGAGCTCCACTGACCTGGTTAGCTTTTAGGAACATGGGACCAAGATGGAACATGGGGCCAAAATAAAAACACAGTGGAAAAGACAGGTGCACAAATTCAAGAGTTTCTAGTGCGAATCTGGGCTGGAATCCAGTGTCTAAATAATTACACCCCATTAATAATTATTTATGATAAATGATACCTGATCGTTATGACCTCACCACCATTGATGAATGGTGCGGGAAATTCCAGCCAACCTCTCCAGCTATATAAACACAGGTCGGCAGGATCCTTGAAATACCCTCCAGGTGTCAGAACTGACACGTGGGGGGTGGGCATGGGGAGGAGGGTATTTCTGGGGGGTGATGGTGGGGAGGGGAAACCTGAAATAAATCAGGGTATTTTAGATTTTTCCAAAACTGCTTGTGTCAGTTCCTGAAAATCTTCACTCTAATGCAAAAGTCATTGGCCATTTCCTGGAGAATGTTAGTGAGGAAGAGGTGACCTTGAAGATTAAATGCCCGTGGACACTTTGATTTGCAGTAGCTAATGACACATTTATTTTCTCGTGAAATAGAGTCTTGACTTCAAATGAACATGGATGGATGTGGTGATCGACGCAATGGGGGCTTGTTAGCAGTGCCCTGGGAAACGTCATTTTGATGCTTTGTGAACTCTCCCTGTTTCATGGGACATTACATCCTGCCTGCACCGTTCAGGCCTGATGGAAATGTGTACATAGTGGGACAGATTAATGATAGCATAATGATATTTTCCTTTGGTTAATGGACTCATTATTTTCTTCCTCTCCATGGCTATTCACGGAGGCTTGGTGTTGGATGAAAGGGGGTGAATGAATCAAAGCACCGTGGGTTCCTGCAGAGATGAGTTTGAAGTCTGGGCATGGGGGTGGGGCAAGATTCTGGATTTTGGCTCTTCATTAGCGGTCTTCAGCCTCTAGATGTGTTCCCATTTGCTAAATGAAGTCAGTCGTACCTGCCGCGCTTACTTCGATAGGGTTGAGGTAAGGTTCAGACAGGAACTGAGTGAGTGTCAATGTTCTGTAATATAGAGTGAAAATGATGTGCTACAAACAGCTCTGTCAGACCTTGAGGGTTATGTTGTGCCAGCGTGCAGAGAGCATCTTTGGGAGAAAAGACTTAAAGTGGCCAAAGGAAAGCCCTTCCTAAGATCAGGGGCTAGGATTTAGTGGGGAGCAGAGGTCACTAGAAGTTGTCTGTGGAGAAAGGGAGCCAGCAGCTGGCTGGACCCCCTAAAGGACTGGAGACTGTGTGATCACAGGGAGGGGCCAACAGTAAAAACAGGGTTCCAGGAGCTTCCCCTGAGCACCCTCCCATCTGTTGTCTGTTGCCTCCTGGTAGATGGTCTAAAACAGTGGTTCTCAGCCTGTGGGTCGCAGTGTCCTTGGGGGTTTAATGACCCTTTCACAGGGGTCACCTGATCCATCACAGTAACAAAATGACAGTGATGAAGTAGCAACAAAAATAACGTTATGGTTGGACTTGTATGAAAGGGTCACAGCATGAGAAGGGTTGAGAACCACTGGTCTAGAAATTGTGGAAGGGCTTTTGGGGGATAAAACCTGCCTCAGGCTCTTAATGAATGGGAAGAGAGGTTGCTGGACTGGTGGATGGCCTTATTGGTTCCAAGCTCTCTTTGGATTCCGTGATGGCGTTTAATAGTAATTTTCCTCTTTACAATAACACCCTTCAAAGTGATTGAATTAAAGACGATCACTTCTCAAAGACTATGTTGTCTTTTTTTCACTTTGCATTGAATCAGGTACCAGATGTCAATATCTGGTTAGTCCAGTTTCCACTACAACCGATTAAACTTTTTGCCCGAATTACACGCCCTTTATTAGAAGGGATAGGTTTTGCTCAATATAATAACTGAAATATTACAAATCTTATGGTGACATACCTCAAGGGGAAAAAGTGATTAAGAACGAAGTTTAGAATCTTGTAGAAGCACTCCCTCAGATTATTCTTTGAGCAGCTAGAGAACATTTCAAATCACTGGGTTATCTGTCTGCTTGAATGAAAGCATCAAAGGAGAGATTCAGAAATTATTGGACTGGAGTAGGAAATAGACACAGAAGGGCTCTCAGCCCTGATGAATTATGCAGTATCTAAGGAGGGACGGCGTTACCAAGTATGATTTAAGCTCTGGATCTTGGAGTCATCCTCGGGCTCAGTATTGGTGTGTCATTGAGCAATGGTGATAAAATTACATAGCAGGCATTGTGACTAGGGTTAAACATGCCTTCTCAGAGGTGGCTGCCACCATGGGGCCCCTGTGGTAGATGAAGTCACCAAGGAAAAAGTCTACAGCTATACTATCCAATGTGGTAGTCATGAGCCACACATGGCTACTTCATTTCACAGAATTAAAATGAAATAAAATGTAAATTTCCGCTCTTTGACCACACTAGCCACATCCAAGTGTTTATTCACCCTGGGGAGCTTGTGGTTACCATATTGAACAATGCAGACCATGTTAGTTGTCCCAACCTGTTATATTGGGCAATACTGCTCAGAGAATTCTTTGTATAGAGCTTCATGTTTTTGGTTGTTGTTATTGTTGTTGCTAACAGCAAAATACACAGTTCAAATTTTATCATAGTGTTTGAACAGGAAACAGGAAGATGACTAAATGCAGTGACCTCTTTCCACCATGTTGCACTGGGAAGGAGGGAAGACGAGAAACACATGTATCCTGCCAAGCTTTCACTTCCAGAGAAGAAGGGACAACCAGAGGTCATGTCTTCCTGAGCCCCGAGGACCATCACATAATGTAGCGGTAGCATCCACAGCTGACTGGGCTCCTTTGCTATTTCCTTTCTGCAGGTACGCCATTGGCCTGGCTTACAAGTCGGCCCCGAAGCACGAGTGGATCGGGAAGAACTCAGCTTCCTGGGCACTGTGCCGCTGCAACAATAACTGGGTGGTGAGACACAATAGTAAGGAGATCCCCATCGAGCCAGCCCCTCACCTGCGGCGCGTCGGCATCCTGCTGGACTACGACAACGGCTCCGTCGCCTTTTATGATGCGTTGAACTCCATCCACCTCTACACCTTCGACATTGCCTTTGCGCAGCCTGTGTGCCCAACCTTCACCGTGTGGAATAAATGCTTGACCATCATAACGGGCCTTCCGATTCCAGATCACTTGGACTGCACAGAGCAACTGCCATGAGTCTGGGGCCACACGGAGCAGCTGTCGGGCCCAAAAAAGATACACGGCTACCCTATAGAGGATTGAGACAGCCCAGACTTTGAGACGGTGACAAAAAGCTCACCAAAAAGTGTCCCAAACTTGCCTCTGATCGGTCTGAACATGGGCACCTCCCCTCCTTGCACTGTGTTTTGAATGAAGCACGGGCTTTAATGATTTCTTCAAACTTTTTGTTGTTGTGTGTGTGTATTTACAGGAAAATTTATAGATTATTTATAAAAGAAACATAATCGGATTACAACTCTTAGGAATTCTTTGCGTTTGCACCGTCAGGAGCCCATTTGCGGAAGGTTAGCAGCTGGTTGCCACGGTTACAGAATCCTGGTCTGTGGGCTGGAGGAGGGCAAACCTCCTTTGTAGTCGTGTGCATTGTTTCCTTTGCTCCCATCATAAGATGTCATCACCATCTCAGGCTAGAGCCTGTCACCTCAACAGTGCTCTTCCATCCCAAAAATATGCAACCATTCTCACAAATGATAAAAAAAAAACCTTTCAAGTCCCTGGGTGGTGCAAACAGTTATGACCTCAGCTGCTTACCAAAGGGCTGCAGGTTTAAGTCCACCCAGAGTTGTCTCCAAAGAAAAATCCAGAGATCCACTTCTTTGAAAACCCCATGCAGCCCAATTTGCTTCTGATGCACACGGGACTGCCACAAGTTGGTTTAGGACAGTGAAAAGGCTTCCTTGCTCCTTGTTCATTTTGAAGTATTTAAACTGCAAATGTCCAAACTGTGTATTGGATCCACTAAATTGCAGAGTGAAGGTGGCAGGAGGTGACTCTGAAAGCATGGAGTACCCACGGCTGAGTCTGTAGTGTTGCTGGCTGGTGGGATAAAGTTGGAGAGAAGGATGCTGAAAGCTTGGACTATGTCTTGCCCTTCTTCTCCCAGAGTGGAGGATTCTGGGAGAACATTAGGAAAGAGATTGCAGTGAAAAGGAATCACTGAATCCTGATTGCTCAACAATTCAGACCGACTGTGTTTGATCAGAAATAGGATTCTGCTTCGTGACATACACATCGTATTTTGTCCTTCCTTTGAATACCTTGCTTTAGGAGAGTGAAATGACTTCATTTCCATTGAATAGTTGCCCTCTTCCACCCTCTCCAAATACTTTTTCTTTTGTCTTTGTAGCTGAGGAAAGAAACTTGTTCCGTCATCATGGGAACCCCATTTGGGCTGGAGTTTGCTCTCCAATGCATCAGCACATGACACTGATCACCACGAGCACATCCAAATACAAGTCATCCGAGAAACACTTAATATTGATGAATTGGTAATGACGAGGGACGTTGTAGAAAGTACTATTCATGTGTCTTGAAAGGTGTAGAAGTCTCAGTATCCTAGTCTAGTTTATCATAGCGTGTTATAAGAGAAGAAAAAAAACTGCCTGTGCTCACACACAATCTAATAGAGCGTGCTAATAAAATGTCACATGAGATTTTTTTATTTGCTCTTCTGACACTTGGAAATGGTCCGTGGCTTGAGCCTTTCCGAAGTGGCCCTAAAAGTGAGACTCTGGCATTGATTTGACCTGAAGAGGCTCAAGCACCTTCTAAAGTATTTCTATGACAAAATTACTTATCAGGGCTACTGGGTCAGGCATTTTGATTGAACAAACAGATGGGTGTAAAGCACGGCTTCGAATGATTTTTGTCTTCTCACCAAATTGATCAATAGTTTTCCTTCAGTAAATCCATAAACCCATTGTTTCAGTCTCACATTGTCAAGTGGCCAAAGCTTTTGTGATGGCAGATCTGGGATTCATGGGAGCCTGCCCGCTTACTGTGTCTTCTACCTTCTCCACTTGCGGATACCCCCTTTTCTTAACAAATAGATTCTATATATTTACTCTATTATTTATACCCAGATGGATATTTTGATAGCTACTTCAGACAATTTCACTTCTGAACACCTCAGTGGGTGGGAGGGGCTTGGGGGGGGCATTCTCTGAAAATGTAGTGGGATTTTTTTTTTTATTGCTACAAAAACTCTGTATTTGCCTTCCCTGAAGACACTGAAAGGGTAGTCTCAGTAGTTTCTACATACTGTTTTGGGTAACTGGGTAAGAAATACTTTAATGCACTTTGTACATTCATAGGTTCTGAATAAAAGTTTTGCAAATCACAGTCTCCAGGTACCAAGAAATGCTACAGTTTGCCTTATGAAGTTTCCCTACCGCATTTGCGAGAAAGATCGTGTTTCCGTGACTATAATGTTTTTTCAATATAAAGAAGTTACTACTCAAATTTTCACTACAAGCCGTTTAGGTTATGTTTTGGCTATTTTTATAAGGACAAGAGAGAGTTTGTTATAATTTTGTGGTGGAAAGTTCACTCTTTGCTAATGTAACACGTTGTGGATACTAGCAGTTGATATTTCCAGGTTGTCATATTTACAGGAAAATATGTATATGGTAAAAGGCCACAGTGTTTAATTGCTGTAATGATGTAGAAATGATTTCCGTGTGGATTTTTGTAAGTCTAAAATCTATATCCTATAAGCATTTGCTGTCGTACAATTCGGCGTTCTTTTGAAATGGATTTGGGGTCAAGATGTTTTGTTTTTTAGAGGTCGTCATTTCACAGGAAGCAATGCCAGTAATGGCAGGGGAGAAAGCTGGCGGTGCTAAGGAGACGGAGTCAACAATATTGATGCAGCTGCAACCAAAGCTACCAGGGCCAGCGTCATGAGCAGGCCAATATTGTGGTCTCCTAGGACTTTATGCATGGTTGATTGCTCTGCCGCCGCCATCTTGGAAAGTCTTAGTTCTTGAACAAAGGGCTCGCAGTGTCCTTTTGCACTAGGCCCTGCAAAGTATGTAGCCCGTCCTCAGAACAGAACTCACATCTGGTACCTCTCTTCCTGATGTATTCAAATAAATAAAGCAATCTGGATCCAAAACTGGAAAGTGCTTGGTCATATATTTCAAGCAGATTAAGGTGAGGGAGAGGCTGGGTGGAGACATGGTATTGATATGTTAACAATCAATTTGCAAAAACCAAATCCACAGTCATTCAATGCCCACTAAAAGCACCCCTCGAGGACAGAGCAAAACTGCCCCTGTGTTTCTGAGATTTGATATGGGAATAGGAAGCCCTGTATTTCTCCTGAGGAGCAGCTCGTGGTTTCAAACTATAAACCTTTCAGATTTCAGTCCAACAACACAGAACCGCCACATCACCAGAGATTCTCTATCACCTTCCAGAAACACAGAATTCCAATTCAGCTCCAGACCACATACTTCATCTGTGTTCGGCCCACATTTATAGGCTCCTGTTTCCGTGTACGCAGTGTTGGCAAGTTGATCTGCCATTACAGGAGTTTCAAAGAGAGAAACGGACAATATGACAATATGGCTGAAGGGAGCACCTGCGGCCATGGAGTTGATGTCCAGTCACAGGATTTCTGAGGATGTACATCTTGACCGGTGGGGAAAGCCTCATCTTTCTTCCCTGGAGTGACTGGTAGGTTTGAACTGTGAATCTTGTGATTAGCAGCTCAATGCCTAAGCGACACCACCACCAGGGCTCTTTTGGTTCTCAGTGTGGGAAGAGTCCCCACCCCCGGGAGACAATCTGTAACGCCTGGAGATGTTCTTGCTGCCAAAACAAGGGGAAGATTGATACTGCTTGTATCTAGCAGAGACCAGGGATACTGCTAAACGTCTTGCAATGAAGGCACAGCGCAAGCCCTCACCACAAATAATCACTGCAAATGTCACTCAAGCCAAGCTGGGGAAACTCTCTTGTTTCAAAAAGCTATTCTCCCCCAAACCTTTAAATTTTCTAGCACTTGACTCAAGATCTGATGTAACAAAAACATCAGAAAAGCACCCTAGTGTTCACTGGAGTGGCTTCTTCACCTTGTAAAGACATTTACAATAAATGAAATATTTTCAATTATGTATAATAAATGAAGTATCTTAGATAAAAACATACCTGACAAAGAATACCCCCAAAACAACAACAACAACACTCACTGCTACCAAGTCAATTTTATGTCCTAGTGATCCTACAGTACATAGTAGCACTCCCCATGGAGGTTTTGAAGCCGAACTCTACCAGCTAGGAAAATCAGGTCTTTCTCCTGAGGAGCTGCTGGTAAGTTGAAACTGCTGACCTTGTAGTCGGCGGCCCGATGTGTGACCACGAAGTCAAAGAATCCAACTCTATATGAATGAGAACCGCCAAAGGGTGGCAGGAAGATGTGCCTGAGCAAATGGAAACAGCTTGGGGGCTCCATGATCTGTTTCTGCCTATCCGTTTCCTTTCCCTTTTGGGTTTACACATTCGTGATGTTCACGATGACTTTTTTTTTTTCAATGTCTGTTTTTTCGTAACTACTTTTCTAACATCTGTCCCATTGTCTTTTTAATGCGTGTGATAGTCTGGCATGCTCTATGCCATACCTCTCCATTCAAAGCAGAACTTCAAATCGTACTCAATGGGGCTCTATTGCAAACTATGGCCCACAGGCCACATGTGGGCTGCTTAGAACATTATCTCGCCCACCAGGTGTTTTTACCACCACTGCTATTCTGCTTAGTAGCAGACTCATCCCAGACCCGCAGTGAATTTTTTCATAGTTGTTTTGATGTTTTAACTATAGTCCGGCCCTCCAACACTCTGAGGGACAGTGGACTGGCTCCTTGATTAAAATTTTGAGGATCCCTGCTCTCATGTTTCATGGCTTCCCAGACAGTTCTTAAAAGAATCACCTGGAGATCTGGGGATGCTTCAGTTAAACTGAGGTAGAAAGACAGAGGTTCAGCAGAGGGTTGGAGCAGAATGAACCACTTTGAAGTCCTGCTTCAAAGTACATGTCTTTTACCTGACTTAAAAGAGTCCCGGGGTGGTTTAAAATCACTGGAAACCTATAAAGGAGCGGAGACTCAGAGCAAGAGTGGTCGTAATCACAGAGAGCTTGATTTTAGACTTGGGGGAGGCAAGGTACGGGGAAAGCAGGAGACGGGGACGCTGACTTGATCAGAGACCTGGAAGTCTTTACAATGGGATCTGGCACACCTCCAGCTGTTGGTCTTTAAATATGTCCCCACCCCAATCCCAAAGCTCTCAGGGTTTGTTCTCTTAATAGAACCCAAACTGCTGTGGTCTAGGTCAATGCCAGGCAACATGGAGTCCAAGTGTCAGCAGCATCAACAGCCCCAGGGTCTCATAAGAAATGTCTGTTCTGATCCACAGCTCATGTTCTGATGGTCTTTCTAGCAGGGAGACCCATCAGTCAGTTCTAGCAAGTCCTCAGGGGATTCTAACAATAGTGGAAGTTCCAGATGTGTCATTATGGCAATGTGTTTCAGAGACAGCATATTGTATAATGCAGTGGTTCTCAACCTGGCTAGGCATGAAAATCACCCTTTCCAAAATCAGATTCCTAGATTCCTTCATGAAAAATTGGGGATAAGAAGGTAAAGGATAGCCCAGAGTTCTTCAGTGGTGCAAACTGTTAAGCACCCCATTATGAACTGAAGGTTTGGATGTTCGAGTCCACCTAGAGGAGCCTTAAAAGAAAGGCCTGGAGATTAACATCCCCAAATCAGCCAGGAAAAGCCCTTGGAAAACACACTAGGACATGCAGCAATGAATCTGATTCGAGTGACCCAGTCACCTGCACTTTGGGTTTCAGGGCATTCTGAAGGATACTCAGGATTTATTGAGAATGTCCTCATCTCGGGGGCAGGCGGTCAACATGGTCAGCTGGGCAGGCTGTAGGGCTCCGCGTCAACTAGTCACATGTGCCTTCACACCTTGAATGCAGCTACACAGAGCACACAATGAATGAGCACGACTGTTCCACAAAGACTGGATTTACAGGAGCACACTTGGGCTGGATTGAGTCCTCCAGAGGGATGTTGTGGGCTGACCCCTGCTGCAGGAATCTGGCACCAGACAGGCAGCCAAAGTCCACAGCATCCCCTAACCCTCCCATCCCTGAAGACTGGGCCAAGTTCCTTCACGTCTCTGGGTCTTTGGGGCCATCAGAGTGGTGTATCTGTCAGTGAGCTCTGTAGTCCCTGGTAAGTTTGACTCTCATCAAATCTATGAAACCCCAAAGTCCTTCAGAAGGAAGTTCAGAAAGAGCTAGCCATGGCTTGCTTCAGACGCAGCTGTCCATGGATTATGGGAGAGCTGTTCCTTCAAAAGGTGAAGGTAGGTCAATGCCAGGGACTCAAATGATTTGCTTCCCATTCATGTTATTTTGAAGTCAGTCAGCCAAGCTGACAAGTCACCCAAACCCCAAACATCAAACTCGTCACCATCTAGTCAATGTCAACACGTAGTGATCCTGGAAGACAGAGGGGAAGTGCAGCACCGAATTTCTGAGGCTCTCGTCTGTCTCTGTGGAGTCCTGAGGGTGTCAGGGTCGCACACTGGGCAGTAAGCTGCCAGATGGGGCTTTCTACTCCCTTCAACAGGCGTTGTCTCAGCAACCCACAGGGGGTCGCTGCGTGTCAACACTGACCCTGTGGCAGGAAGGCAGTCTTTGGTGTGGAGTCTTTGCAGAAGCCAACTGCCCATCTTTCTTCTAATGAGTCCAACTGCTGACCTTAACCAACATGCCACCAGAACTCCTATCATGAGGGACTGCTACATCAAATACATTTCCTGATGAACCCTTCAGAAGTTCATTTCATTTGAACTTTCAAAACCAAATGGGCATTACTGTAGTGAATCAGTCACCTTTCAAAGTCAACTGGGAGGTCACTCCAAGAGTAGTATGCCTCCCTGCCTCTGTGTGTATTTTAATATAGATGGATGATGATGATGATGATGATGATGATGATGATGATAGACAGATAGATAGATAGATAGATAAATAGATAGATCTCCAAGTAAAACAGGTCAGAATAGGTAGTTGGTCATGATTATAATAAGAAACTCTTGGCCATTGAGTTGATTTGGACCCATAAAGGAAGAAGAGGAGACATTAGTGTTCCTCCCGAGTGGCATCACTGAGGGGTGGCCCCTCAAAATTGCACACTGGCCACGGAGTCCAGGACTGAGGGCAAGCCGTCCTGAGGCTAATCTAACTTCATGGAGGCAACTTACAGAAAGGAATTCAGGTCTCCCTTTACATCTTTTTCAAACAGGGTCTCCTAAGGAATTGATGAAAGTATGATCAATTGGGAAGCATCACAAGTACCAATGAAAGAGCTATATCAATGTTTTAATGAACACTACTTCTTCCACAGTCCACTCAGTGATGATATCCCCCAGTAAGGTAACTCCTGATGTGAAACCTAACTCCCACCACCACCACCACAGGACTTCCTATCACACCAGATGATGGAGCAAGGAATAAGCGTACAATTGTCCTTGCAGATAGCATCCTGGGAAACATCCCTTAGTAATGTCTTTGTGCTAATGTTACTTATGCATTGCAATTCCTATATATCATTGAAAGTATTGGCAGCAAGTAGTGACATAAACCACTCGACAATTTTCAAGGATACGTTTCAGTTATGTGAAAGGCCCCAATGGCACTGCCAAGTCTTCACCTTAAAGCCACCAGCAACAAAGAGGAAGAAAGCTGAGGCTGTCTGCTCTAGTATTGACTTGCAGCATCAGAAATCCCAGAGGGGCTAGCTCTGAGTTGGAATATACTCACTCACTGTCAGTACATTTGGATCTGTGAAGACACAACCACTTGATTCCAAGCATCTTTGTAATTGAGTAATAATGACGGTTCTGAGACATGAGAAGTTTCCACAAGCAAACTCACCTAGTGTTTTAGCCTTGTTAGGTTAGCTCCTTGATAAGGAGCTGTGAGGTAAGTTTTGGACAACTCACCACACTTTAGTGGTTCAAACTCTCCAGGTGACCCATAGCAGATACTTGAGACTATCTGCTGTCATAAAGATTTACAGCCTAGGAAATTCTATATAGGGACTCTAGGACTCAGGCTTAAATCTATGGTACTGGACTTTTAAGGTATGATGACACATGTAAACTGGGCTTACAGAAATGTTTTTGTTTAACTGTTGCTGTTGTTGTTGTTGTTGTTGTTGTTGTTATTGTTTGGTGCCATCAAATTGGTTCTACAATAGAATGTCCTGCACCATCCTCCACAATCATCACAATCACTGTCATGTTCAAGGCCATGGTTACAGCACAATACCAAACATCTTGTGTGTGTTTGGGGCGGGTCCTCCTCTTTTTTCACCGTCTTTCTACTTTATAAGCATGATGTCCTTTTGCTAAAAATAGTAAATTTCTGCTGCAACGCTGACCAAAAATTTTATGCAGTTATTTTACTGTCACCCTGACTGTGACTTAATGTTCTGCAATGTATCTCCAGGTTCTAATCTCCCTCACAATTGCTACACAGAACTCAAATACACAATTCATGGTTAAAGGGTTTATTAAGGCACTTGACAAGTTGTATTGCCCCGGAGAAATGCTCAGGGGAATTCAAGATATGGTACATAGAAAGTTTCAGGTCTGCTAAGAAATGCCCAAAGGAGCACACAACTTTCCTGTCAGCCTCCACTTGAAGGGATTCCGCCCAAGCTCCTGGGATCAGCAGACTCAGTTCCCTGAATTAAATGCCCAGTGGCACTTCACCCCAATCAATCTTAGCCCAAAGGCAGTCAGTTTCACTTCCATTGGTCAGCGAGTCCAACTTCTCCATTAACTGCCCAAAGGTACCCTACCCTGAAAGCCAGCTTATGATCGACAACACCTACCAACAGCAATATTCTTAGAGTCCACAGTGGGTACATAATAGATAAGTTAATACTGATAATGATGGTTAGAATGATTCTCTGTTTAAATTCAAATGTCAGCCCTGTGAGTCCGTCTTGGATCAAGTTAGGTTTAGAAATAGCAAGGGAAAAAAAAAACTAACCATCGACTTGGAATGATGAGCTCAGTCAAGGTCTCTAACAGCCTGGGTCCTGGAGACTTGGTGCACTCAGAGAAAGAAGGGGAGGGTGTCTGGTCACAATATCTGTTACCAATTGCCTCTAGCTCCCTCCCCACCTTCCAGACTCGGCATTCAAGACATCTTGAAATGGAGAAGACTGCTCATCAGACTAAGTTGGGAACCCCTCAATGACTGAATGCTGAAGCACCAGGCCAGGGACCCTCAACCCAGGGTTCACTCGAGCCAATCGTCCTGCAGAACCCAACCTTTGATATTACTAGGCAGGCATGGACTAACAAAGATGTTTGCTTGTTCTTTTTTTTTAATGAGCAATGCTGCTGGATCTGGTATCAAAACCCCAAAAGATTGCTTTCTCCTCTGTGGGGTGGATTTCTAGGCACTGAATTCCAGATTTTTAAAAATATTTCCAACATAATCCATCCTTTTCTTCCTTCATTTGTTGGGCAATGCTAACATTTTCTCATCAAGAAATAAGAGTACAATTGTCCTTGCAGATAGCATCCTGGGAAACGTCCAGTGGCAACTCCCTGTGGGGAACTTGAACAGAGTAGGACTCTCTGAACTAAGAAATGAACATCACTCTGGACATATCCCCAGATGCCTTCACAGAGCTACTGCCCAGACCCCGGGCAGCTGACTTTCAAAGGCAGCCATTCTTCCTGAGGTTTTTGCCCTGGAAACCAGAACTCCTCAGGGACAGCTCTGACTCGAGAAAAATCAACACAGCTCCTGACAGCATCCGGCACACAAATGTGCACAATTTCCCATAATGTTGTCCGGCACAGTCATCAAAAGTGTTCCCAAAGTGGAATGACCAGGCTCTGGGTTGCACAAAAATTCCACTTCACGGAGATTGAAACCCTGACACCTTTACAACTCTGGAAGGAAATTCGATGACCAAGTGTTAAAATACCCCGGTGATTTGGGTAAAAACCAGGAAGTTGTTCATTCTTGCTAATTGCCGTCTGGGTGTCGAGTTTTCATTTCCAATTTTCTATAGGAGATTGTGAACTTGGTTTGCTTATATATTGGGGTCTAATGAGATTGCCAAGTATAATCATCTGCCCTCTGTGGACCCAAAGGACACGAAAGCTAATATCTCTTGAATATATTTGACTTACTTTTCTTCCTCTGCTTCTTTTGTGAATGTATTCTGAAGACCAGCTGTATCATGGTTCAGTCTCTTTTCAAGCCCCTGGTTTGAAGAGTCAGGTTTCTCTGTCTCAGCATTGTGGACATGTTGTCTTTTTCCTTTGCATTGTGGACACTTCTTGCTATCAGCTGTCATAAAGACGGTCCTGATTCATGACAGTCCCATGCACAATAGAATGCAAAAGTGCCCTATTCTGTGCCTTCTCCATGACCAGTGAAAAATCAAGTACAAATCAGAAAACACTGTGGCCTCTGGGGTTTTCACTATGTTTCCAAAGTAGATCACCACACCTTTCTTCCTAGTGATTGCAAACTCCACTAAATTGGTCTAGTATCATAGCAACACACAAGCTTCCATGGAAAGACAGGTGGTACTGCATATGACCTTCATTGGCTGTGACTCAAACCCACGTGTTGTTGAATGCTGTCCAGTTGGTTCCAGCTCATTGCTACACTATGTATAGCACGACGAAACACTGCCCAGTCCTATGCCATCCTCAAAATTGTTCTTCTGCTGAAGCCCATCATTAAAGCCACTGTGTCTTGAGGATGTCTCACCCCCCACAATCATGACCCTAGTCCTTCCTTTCATTGTGGGCTAGACCACAGCATGTACACAGTTACAGATAAGAGATAAGGTTCATGACACATGGAATCCAGGTCAGATAAACCCTCAGGAACAAAAGTTGGAGTAGTGATACAAAAAGGGGAAGGGGAAGGTGGGGAGAGGAGGGGAGGAAGGGGGAACCTATCACAATGATCAACACAAAACCACCACCGCCACCACTCTTGTGGGGGGAGGGGCGCAAACAACAAAGACCATGGGGGAAGGGAGAGAGTGGTCTATGTACAATATGAAAATAATAATTTTTAATTTATCAAGGGATCACAAAGGTGGAATGGAGGCTAGGGAGGGTAGAAAGAGGAGCTGATACCAAAAATTCAAACAGAAAGTATATGTTTAGAAAATAATGATGTCAACATGTGTACACATATGCTTGACAAAATTGATGTATGGATCATTATAAGAGCTATAAGAACGATCTTTTAAAAAGCCACTGTGTCAAACCAGTCCTCTGGGGACTTGTGTCTCAATAATATATCCAAAGTATACCTGGCACTAGGTGGATATGCAGCACCTCTTAGATGTTTTGAAAAGCAAGGATGCTGTTACTTTCAAGGTTATGGTGTTTCCAATCCAAGTCATGATATTTTGAAGTGTGTCATATGCATCTGAAAGTTGGTCATTGAATACGGAACAGCAGAGAAAACTCAATTTATTTGAACTATCGTGTTGGCCAAGAATATTGAAAGTACCATGGACTGTCAAAAGAACATCCAGAAAGCTCCTTAGAGGAAAGAATGGAGAGACTTGGCCTCAAAGGTGCTTGGAAGATAAGAATTCTAGCACTGAGCTGCCTTCCCTCGGGACACTGTCATGTCCTCAAAACAAACTTACCGCTATCAAGTTGATTCTAACTCATAGGAATTCTAGCTAGGTTTTCAGAGTCTATACATCTTTATTGAAATAGACAGCCACATCTGTCTTCCATGGAGTGCCTGGTGGGTTTGAACAGCAAACCTTGCTGCTAGCTGCCACAGTGCCCTTAGGGTCAGATAATTCTCGACGAGCACAACCAGTTAACCAGTGGCTGTTGAGCTTGTCAGAATAAACTGTGCTCCATAAGGTTTTGAATAGCTGGGTTTTTTGGAATTAGATCACCAGGCCTTGCTTCTGAGGTAGCCCCAAACCTCCAATTTTACAGTTAACATTAATTGTTCATACCGCCCAGGGACTCCAAAGAGAACAATGAAAGCAAAACAAAATAAATGTCAACAGTGTTCCAGGAATCATTTAATCAATGAAATAGTTCATTTCTGAAAAATCTAATTTCTGCTACATATGAGTCCATGTTAGTCATTTTGCCTTTACATCCTGATTCAAGACATAATTCCTTACTCGCCATTAATGAGAAGTGCTGTATATTTTTGAAGTGTGTTTAAAAGTCTTATTTTAGGATGTGGGCCAAAAGGCAAGGCTCTCAACTCATTAACCTGTTCCATAAACTTTAAACCACTGTTTCCTACGGGAGAAAAACATACCTGGGAATAGAATTACAGTTTTAATTCTTTCCTTCTAACTAGCTCAAGACCAGTTTATCCCCATTTCATCCGAAAGAAAATTACTTGAGAACGTTTCCTCCCTTGTGCAATAACGGACTTAACAATTTAATTCTGCTTAAGAAACCTGATTGCCTGTATCAGTCAAGGACCAGAAAGTAAACCAAAATTAAGTACCCAGCTAAACCCTTCACAATGGAGCACAGAGTTCTGTAAAGCCTGCAGCCAATCAGAGGGCACGAGAGAACCTTTTGACCCTGTTACTCTGAATGGAGCTTCCCTTGGTCTCCCTCCCTCGGAGGCAAGAAGGAAAGCACCATAGCCCCTGTGTCCTATTCATTCAAAACCATCCACCCAACCATTTCCTCCCCAAAGAGGAAAGATGATTGTTCAGTAGAGTTTGTCTGAAGTTCATTTGTTTTTCTGATTCAGGATTATGTACTTTAGTTAGTCTTTGGGAATCTCATGCACCTGATGGCCTCCACTAGGACTCCATCACAGCTTCCACTTCACTGTCTAGGTAGTGGCTGTGCCACTCAGGAGGAAGTTGTCTTGACTTCCAGAGGCTGAAGGTCTAGGCTTCCTGCTCTGCTCAGAGAGTGTTCCCTAATGACCAAAAGGGAGGTGATTTCCCAGCGGCTGAGTCTTTGAGCACATTTTAATGACAAGCTGGAGCCAATGCTTTTGAGGGAAAGTTCCGAGCTTGCGAGGGTCTTTTTAGTCATAAAGATCCCTTCTCAGGCACCGTTCCCAGGACTTGGGTCTTGTTTCTCACCTTGTCTTTGGAAATTAGAGCTAAATAGTCCAAGCACTGTGGTCAGTAGTCAAAATGTTCTTCCTTCCAGTGAGTTAGGGCTCTCCAGTGCAGTCTTAGCTGATGTGGAATACATAAAAACCAGTCTCTTGTCTTGGAAGTCAGAAAAGCATATGTAGATAAGAATGTCAACAATCAATCATTGAAACACATCTGAAACATAGTAAAACCTTGTTACTCCTCTATCGCTGAACCAAAATAGCATGTAATTCAAAGCAACTGTCATTCCTGTCCCACATTGGTCTTTAATGGAAATATTAAACAACTCCAAAGGAGTAATATGCTGTTTCTTTTTCCAGGTCCCTGGTATTTCAAACTTACAGGATGTTACCATAATTCTACATACATGATTAAGGCACAGATATTATTTTCCTATATCCTGCAAGCAAGTTCTCCCTAAGCTTTATATCACAACTGGAATTACAATTCCATTAGTATTCTAATCAGAAAGCCATGCCTTACATTTCCCAAAGAAACTGCAAATATCAGTTGAAAATCCAAAAGGGAATTAGTAGTGCCATTTTAAAAACAAACAGATAAAATAGGACTATAATTCCTCCTACATACAGAGAAAACACTAATTTATCTAAGATTATGGAGATGCCAATCCTAACAGAGATGTGAAGAAATAGGTGCAAGAGAGGTGGGTTGATGCAGAAAGCATCACAAGAAGATGGAATGGATACACAGAGTCACTTGCTCCCCCTTCCCCCTCAAAAACCTACATTCAACCATTTCCAGAGGTAACACATGAAAAGAACTGATGGTCCTGCAGCAAGAAGTCCAAGCTGTACTGAAGACCTTAGTGAAAAACAAGGTTCCGGGAATTGACAGAATACCAATTGAAATGTTTCAGGAAACCATTGCTGCACCAGAAGCATCCACTAGTCTGTGAAGCAATGTAGAAGACCTGGCTAAGCAAGTAGAAGAGATATATGTGGCCATTCCATAGAAAGGTGATCCAACAGAATGTAGAAATTATCGAACAATATCATTAATGTCACACTCAAGTGAAATTTTGCTGAAGATATTCAATCGAGAGCTGCCAGAAATTCAAGTCACAATCAGAGCAATATGTGACATGTATTTGATGGATGTGGATAGATCTTGGCTAAAAGTAGAGAGCACCAGAACAAGGTTTACTTGTATTTTATTGACTGTGCAAAGGCATTTGATTGGATGGACAATAACAAACTATGAACAGCTTTGAGAAGAATAAAAATTCCAGAACACTTCATTGTGCTCAGGGGGAACCTATACATGGATTAAGAAGCAATCGTTCTCACAGAACAAGGGAATTACTGCATTTTCAAATCAGAAAAGGTGGGCATCAGGGTTACATCCTCTCACCACATTTGGGCAATGTGGACATTGAGCAGATTATTAGAGAAGTTGGATTATATAAAGAAGAGTGAGGCACTCCGATTGGAGGAAAGTTTACCAACCACCTGTGACATGCAGATGATACCTTGCTTAGTGAAAGTGACGAGAACTTGAAACACTTGCTGGTGAAGATCGTGGATGGACAGCAGCCTTCCGTGTGGGTTACAATTCAGGGTACAGAAGACCAAAATCCTCACAACTGACCAACAGATGATATGAAAAACAGAAACGTTCTATCAAAAATTGATATTGCATTTCTACCAATTTAGAGATTCCTGTTGGTGCAGTGGTTATGCATTGGCTTACTAGCTGAGAGATCAGCAGTTCAAAACCAACAACTTCTTCCTTGAGAGAAAGAAGAGGGGTCTCTCTTTTCCTGTAAAGAGTTACAATCTCAGAAACCCACAGGGGCAATTCTTACCTGCCCTGTAGGATCATTATGAGTTGAAATCCCCAGTAGCTGAGCTTTTTCAGTTGGTTGGCAAAGAGAATTTCACAGTGAGCTGCTAACCAAAGGGTCAGCAGTTCAAATCCACCGGTAGTTCTTTGGAAGTAAAACGAGGCTGTCTGCTCCAATAAAGATTTATAGATTGAAAACCCAAAGGAACAATTCTACTCTATCATATAAGGTCTCCATGAGTCAGAAGAAACTCCTTGGCAATGAGTGTAGGTTTTTTGGTTTTTTGATTTTTACCAATTTGGACCCAGAATAAAGAATTGCCTTCAGTGTCAATGTCATAAAAAACTTTGAGTTTCTCCTAAGACTTGATTTTTAATGAAGAAGGATTCATGATAAAATAGATGCAGTTCATAGTCTAAGTCTTGAAATAAAGGAAAACACCTTACACAGTCTCATCCTGGAAGTGAACATACAGGCTGAGGCTTAAGGAGAATTTCCTTTGTTCAGATGCTATAATGGACAGATTCCTTTAAGCCAGTGGGGAAATGTTGCCCCCACCCCAGGAGACATTTGAATATGACTAGAAACATTTTGGGTTGTAAAATCTGAGTCTTGGGTGTGCTATAGTACCAAGTGGGTAAAGGGCGTGGATGCTATTCAAAATCCTACAATACACAGAACAGACCCCATAGCAAAGGATTGTCTGGCCGTAAATGCCAATCAAGCTGACATTGAGAAACCCTTAATCTAACACAGTGATTTTCCATAGAGTAGTACAATCTGAGAGGCTACACAAATGTCTGCAGGCCAAAAAGTGACAGGCTGTCATTCAATGACTTTGGTAGGTGGACTAATATTCTGAAAACCTAACATAATGTTTCAAAGTACTGGTGTGTGGATGAAATGAATGTACACGAGTCGAGGACTTGACACATGTGCTCAATAAGTAGTCACTGTTATCATCAATGGATAGACCCCATAACTTTTTTTTTAATTAGCAATTCTTATTACAAATTAGATGCATCTTTACATTTCAAATCATCAACTTTGTCCTCAACAGTTTAAACTACTAATCAATCCCTCCTCTCCCACAAGGGTAAACCATTGGTAAATTAGATGCAGCTCTCCCAAACTTTGATTTCTCTTCTCCCTCTTATGGATCACCGAAGTTAATGCCTGTCAACTGTCTAGTCTATTGCATCATCTTTCCTCCATTCCCCTTCTCTCTTTGGCAACATACAAAGTCTGTCTTCTTTGATATGAAAGCCTTTATTTTATTTTCCCCCCAGTGGTCTCATACAGTATTTGTCCTTCTGTGATTGGCTAATTTCCCTCAGCAGAAAGTATCTGTGCCATAAGGTTCTTCGTGGTTTCCTCATTGTTTTCCAGTGAGGCAGAGTATTCCATTGTGTGTTTGAACCAAGGTTTCTTTATGGCATTCAAGTTGTTTCCATCATCTTGTCATCGTGAACAGTGTTTCAATGAACATGGGTGTGGAGGAATATGTATGTTCCTGTTCTGCATCTTACTTCTTTAAGATATATAAACAGCAGCGGGACTGTTGGATTATATGGTATCCCTATTCCTAGCTGTTTGAAATAGTGTCACATCACAATACAATAACTTTTCACACCTGGCGTCTAAGCTTCGTGCCCAATTGAAATTTCCTCTAGCCAAGAGTGTGTCAATAAATGATCTTCAAAAAGCGGAAGGAGGAGGAGGAAAGGGAAAACAGGAATCTTTTTTTCAGTGATCATTTGAATTCTGAACAAGAGCAATGTATCATGTGGATGGAAGACTCTTTTGCTCACCAATGTCCTGTAATCATGGTACAATCAAATGGTCCAAGACATTCTTCAAACTATAGGTTGCTTTCCTGAATGCTAAGCACCTTTTAATGACAAATGCTAAACAAATTTGTGGTAAACGTTGTAACGGTATTCTATTGAACAGATTCCCAGCCAAGTAAATCTGGCTTTAGAATTCTAGACAGCTATCATCTGGCTGTCCTTCCCAGCATTAACTAATCACCAGTGAAAAATACAAATGTCATTCACAAATCATATCAAAGACAAGAACAGCTGGAATCAAATTCAAGAGACTGCATCATTTTATCATCTTGACATAAATCATTCTACATGGATCTCACAGGCAATCTGGAGCAAAGAATAATTTATGTTGCACTATAAATGTTAACTATTTACAGTTCGGAGACTCCCTACTAGTCTCTCTTGCAACTCAAAACACCACCCCGACCCCCCTGCCCAGAGACTTAAGTTCAAGTATATATATATATATATATATATATATATATATATATATATATATTCAAACATTATTTATAAAGTGGTTATGAGAGAGCCAGTAAGAATAAATCCCAATACCTGCCTGAGTTGTCTGACAATCTAAGTTGTTAGCTATCATTTAGTCACCTGTGGCTCCTGGTGACCTTACACCCAACAAAACAAAGTGCTGCCCCATCCTGAGTCCATCATGGTGGCCATCATACCATCCATCACCTCTCCAAGCATGATTCCCTCTTCTAGTGACTGATCCATCCTGAAGATGTGCCCAAAGCAAGGAAGTTCCACCCTGTTTTGGTGTGATTCATAGAGTTTTCATTGGGTACTTTTAGAAATAGATTACCAAACTTTTCTCCCTAGTCTGCCTTAGTCTAGAAGCTTTGTGAAACCTGCCCACCAAGCCTGTTGATATGTTAAACACCAGTGGCAGCTTCCAGCACCATAAAAACATGCAGACCACCATAGTGCAACCCATTGGTAGGTAGGTAGTGACAACGTAGCCTCCTTCTGTGTGGTCTATGAGATCAAGTGACTTTTTACATTTTAAAATGGCTTTCAACAAGTGGCCATCTAGCTCAGAAGCAACAAAGTCCACATGGAAAAAGCACACCAATCTGTATGATCACGAGGTGTCAAAGGGATCAGGTATCAGGCATCAAAAAACTAAAAACTGTATCATTGTAAATGAGGGGTACAGAGTGGGGATCCAAAGCCCATTTGTAGGTAACAGAACATTCCCTTACAGAAGGGTCACAGGGAGGAGATGAGCCATTCAGGGTACAACTTTCCTCTAGTGCCTAAATGCTTCCTCCCCCCACCCTCCCACTATCATGATCCCAATTCTACTTTACAAATCAGGCTAGACCAGAGGATGTACACTGGTACAGATAGGAACTGGAAACATGGGGAATTCAGGACAGAGGATCCCTTCAGGGCTATGGGTGAGAGTGGTGATACCGGGAGGGTGGAGGGAAGGTGGGGTAGAAAGAGGGAATCTATTATAAGGAGCTAATTTAACTTCCTCCCTGGGGTATGGAATATGGGAATTGGATGAAAGGGGACATCGGACAGTGTAAGGTATGACAAAATAATGATTATGTATAAATTATCAAGGTTTCGTGAGGGAGGGGGGCAGGGAGGGAGGGGAAGATGAGAAGTTGATACCAAGGGTTTAAGTAGAAAGTATATATTTTGAGAATGATGAGGGAAACAAATGTACAAATGTGCTTGACATACAATAGATGGATGGATGAATGGTGATAAGAGTTGTATGAGCCCCCAATAAAATTATTTTAAAAAATCAAAAGATTAATATTTCTAACCTGTGAAACATTTATGAAATTCAAGTATCAGTGAATGTGACTAAAGAAAGTTTTATTAACACACAGCCACACACATTCACTTACACATTGACTGCTACTGCTTCCAAACCATACTTGCAGACTAGTGTACTATGGACAGTATGATCTGTTACAAAGTTTGTTCACTCTGATCTTAGCATCTAGAAAATCAATATCACATTTTTTTATCTGTATTCATTCCCAACTGTACTCAACTTTTGTTGGTTTTAGCCATGGTCCCCATAACAGAGTCCTGATGGACAATTAACTGGCCCTGCCATGTGTGGTCCTGGTGAGAATAGACCAAGTCCTTTGTATTAGTCCAGGTAGACTAGAAAAACAAATCATAAGCACACAATGTATATAAGAGAAAGATTTATATACAAGAGGAATGGAACATTGAGAAAGCATCCCAATCCAGTCCAGTCCATGCCCACAAGTCTGATATTAGCCCATATGTCCAATACCAGCCTATAAAGTCTTCTTCAGATTCATGAAGCACATGCAATGACATCAAAAATAGGACAATCACAGGCCAGTGGATAAGAAAGTCTTAGGATCTACTGGTGTGGTAAGTGTCTCAGCGCTGGCCGGGGCCTTGCTCTGGCTTCTCAAGCATCTCAGGGCTGGTAGGGATTTCTATGTGGTTTTTCTAACTTCAGAGGTATGGTTCTATCTGGTAAGCTCATGTGGCTTTTACTCCGGGATGTCTCATAGGGAAGTCAGCCTTGTCTTGTCAGTAGACCACCTCCAAGGGACTGAGAAGTGAGTCTCTCACCTCCAAGGGGGAAATACAGCCAGATTTCCCAGAGCTCTCAGGAGAAAGCCATTCCCATATAGAGGTCTTATTGGCTATATCCAGTTGGACATGCTAGACTCCACTCCTACACTCTTCATCTTCAAATTGACACCAGATTAGGTGCTGCCACATCCTTCCACAGAAAGTACAGTTATTCCCCTAAATTTCTTACGCCCCTTTCTTAGTATAGAGTCCTCTTTGAGAAGTGGCCAAGAAAACAAAGGATTCATTTCTCAGCCTCCCTTGCAGCTAAGCAAGGTCATGTGACTGAGACCTGGCCAATGGAATGGGAAAAGAAGGGCCATGCTTCACTTCTTGATCTGTCTTATACATCTTCTACATGGGACTTCTTTGCGCGCTCTCTTCCTCTTGCAGCTGGATGGGATAACAACGCTGACACTCTTCCTGCCACACGTCCCACACTCTTGGAAGTTTTGTGAGCCTCGGAAATTAAAAGTCATTGGTAGCCATTATAGAAACATCCTGCCACATTAGAGTGTCATCATTGCAGAAAAATCTCAATAGCAATATAAACGTCTCTTTCCCTTTTTATGATAGAGAGAAAGTAATCAGTTGAGAGTTAACTGGCACAAAAGTTGGGAGAAGTAGCATTTTTAAAGCAGTTTCGGTAGAAGGATATAGAAGCACCACAGTGTACATATCTCTAGTTAAGATAAGCAGGATGAAAGCTGAGCTTCTTCAGTAATTTGCCCTCTTTTCTTTCCCCCAAACCACCTCAGAAAGCAAGCAGAAGAGTAGGAACCAAATCAAAGTCTCCTTGGGCTATAAACTTGGCATGCATTAGTTGATATAATTTTTCTATAATTAAGAATTGGAATATATTAACAAAAAGGATGTTCAAATACTGAGCTCTTTCTACATGGGGATCCAAGACAGAAGATCTGGAGCAGCTGACCCCTGTACTTTGCCCATTATTTTTTTTAAGGCATCACTGCCCTCAGGTGGTGGGAATAGGACTTTGCCCATTATTATAAACAACAACAGGACTCCTTGGTTGTGCAAAAACTTAAGGTTCACAGATGTTAGCCAAAAATTGGCAGTTCTAGCCCATCCAGAGGTATCTGAGGAAGACTGACAATCTGTTTCCCCCCAAAACTAGCTATTGAAAACCTTTTGAAGCATCATTCTACTCTGACACACATGGGGCCCCCATGAGTCGAATGTATTTTGAGAGCAACTGGTTTACCAACAACAATGGGTCCCTTTTAGTTAGTTAATTACTTATTTTAAGTTCTTTGAGTTAAAGAATGGTTAACTGGGTGATACCATGAGTGGGAGTGGAAAACTGAAATGAGCTGTCTACAAATGATTTAAAGGCATTCAGAAGCTATTCTGTAGCCCCAGTGTGTTACTCCGGGTAGATCAGAGAAACAAATTCATTAACACACATATTGATATAATGGAAAGGTTTATATACAAGAGGAATAGAACATTAAGAAAGCATCCCAACTCAGACCAGTCCAATGTCATAAGTCCAATATTAACTCATATGTCCGATATCAATTTATAAAGTCTCATTCTTACTCATGAAGCATGTATAGTAAAATTATCCCAGCGCTGGCAGGTGTCTCCCTAGGGTTCCCCATTTCCAGGACTCAGGGTCCATCAGCAGCATCCATTGGTGGTAGAAACATGTCAGCACTGGCACGGGTCTCTCTGTGGCTCCTCCAGCCTCAGAGGTCTGAATCCATGAGGGTAAGGCCATGTGGCTTCTCCTTCAGCTCCTCCACTCTCCAGGAATCAAGATCGACCAGCATGCTGTCATCTCATCTTCTCAGTAGTTCATCATCTCAGAGACTCAGTCCAGCCTCTCTTTTCCAATTGGGAAATACCCAAGACTTTCCAGAATTCTCAGGAGAAAGCCAGGCCCACAGAGAGGCCTCATTGGCTATCTCCAGATTGACAGGCTAGACTTTACCCCTAGATTCCCAATCATGATATTGACACGACTACATGACCACCACAGGCAGTATCTGCGACAAATGCAAAGGTAACTCTCAAATATTCTTCAAATGAATATGGGGCATCTTGTTCCAGAGGGACCAGAGTCACCCTGATTAAAATTTGGGTTGGGTGCACAAAACTCTTGGGTTGCCATCACAAATCTCCACAATGTGGATGGCTTTCAAGAACAGAAATTACTTTTCTAAAAGTTTGGAGGTTACAAGTCTGAATTTAGGGCTTTGCAGAGCTATGTTTTCTCTGTGGGTTCTTCTCTCTCTCTCTGTGGATCATGACCTGTGCATTGTGACCCCTTTGGGGATCAAATGACCCTTTCACAGGGGTCACCCAGTTCATAACAGTAGCAAAATGACACTTATGAAGTAACAAGGAAAATAATTGTATGGTTGGAGGTCACCACAACATAAGGAACTATATGACAGGGTCGCACATTATGAAGGTTGAGAACCACTGTCATCTAGCTTCGGAATCATTTGTCCTTGAACCTCGAAGACATAGTCTCCAATTTTATGAGACACCTTCAGAATTGGAGTGGATTAAATAAAGGAATTTCAAGAAACCATGAGAAGCTACCAGTTTGGAACTTTACAGTGGTGTATCAAAGTGGTCTTCATCCGTTTAGATTCTTCCTTTCCTTAAATTCTTTTTAAAAAATACTTCTAAAATACATTTTAAAATTCCTGAAGACTGGGCTGAGCCCTGGTGGCGTAGTGGTTGTGCGCGGGACTGCGGCCCACTGGGATGGAGGTTCAATTCCAGCTCACAGGAGCAAAGGCTGGGCCTCCTACTCCCACCACCAGAGGGCAATTATGCCTAAAAAAAAAAACTTTAAAAAATCCCTGAAGACTTCATACAATCATCATCTTTTGATTGTGTGCCCAAACTTAACCAAAACCATTTGGACAACAAATTCATGGATTCTTTAACATACAGTGATTCTTTATTTATCAGATATTTTCTCTGCATTGGTGGCAATGCTTATCAATTCCTTTATAATGTCAGATTAACTACCCTTCAATTTCAGCATTTTACCAAAGACTAGAACATCCCTAGCCGAGTTTCATGCAAACATTGCCCTATTCTTCCCACTTAGTGATATTGACATTTTGCTATAGCGGTTCATTAGAGCATGAAGCATCCTGTCTCATTTTTGAAAAGCTATTTTAGTGTCTCATACAAAAGTAACTCTATACCGCTGGGACACTGCACATGCAATGAAAGGATAAAGCCCTTGACGGGAATGAACGCGTCAAGTTCATTTCCAAGCCCTAATCATTATTATCGATGGGCCTCTCACTCTGCCTTACTTTGGGCCACAATAAGTTCCTTATAATATCTCTAAAGAGAGACAAGCTGAGAAGTCAATTTGCCTTACTTACTGCTTTATCCTCTTCAAAGGACTTGTTGCCCCTTCCATACATCTGCAGAGATGTGTTCATCTTATTTTTAAAAAAACTAATTGCAATTTTTTTCTTGTAGTGAGCATAGATATCAAACAAAGGATTTGTCATTCCCCCATTTGTGACATGGACCATTTCCTGACCTTCATGATGTCAATCATGCTGGGTTCCATGTTCCTAGAAGAATGTCCCTTTGCCTGTGACAGAGCCTCTCTCTCCAGGGAGGGCCACAATGATGTCTCCTCCCCCACATGCTCATGCCCTCCCGCATCCTATCAAAAGGTGGCTTTTTTAAGAAAAATACTTTTTGGGAGACTCTTACAACTCATCACAATCCATACACTCCTCCAGTGTGTCAAGTACATTTGCATATAGGCCGCCATCATCATTTTCAAAGCGTTCTCTTCCCACTTAGAGCCCCTGATATCAGCTCCCCATTTCTACCCCCTTCTTCTCCCTCCAGCCCTCCCTCATGAACCCTTGATAAGCTATAGATTATTTTTCCATATCTTACATCATCCTTCATTGCCCCTCACCCACTTTTCTGTTACTCATCCCCCTGGAGGGGATTCTAGATTAATCCCTGTGAGCAATTCCCCTTTCTCCCCCCCACCCTCCCCTAATCCTCCTGGTATCTCTATTCTCCCTGTTGGCCCTAAGGGGGTTATCTATCCTGGATTCCCTGTGTTGTGTGCTCTTAGCTGTAGCAGTGTGCATGGTCTGGTAGAAGTGACGTCATGATAGTGGATTCTTAAACCCAGCTGGGCTTGTGACTGTGTTCCCTTCCAAACCTAGTCACCTCTGCAAGGGAGCTCCAAGCATCCACAGGGAGAGGTCACATATAGTTATTCTGATCCTTCCAGAAACAAGCATTAACTCCAGACATGGGAAGGAGGGGGCCTTCAGGTGATGCCAGCACCAGCTGGCAACCAATCACCTCAGACCCCCCACTCTTCCTTTAAATCTTCCCACCTGAGGGTCTAGACATTGTCAAACAGAGCGGAGCCTTTCCCTCTGGGTCCTCAAGCTTCCTTACCCTGAGGCCTGGGAGCATCCGTAAAGGGCTGCTCCAAGATCCTACTCTGGGAGTAGCTCCTTATCCAGCAATAGTGACAGACACATTGACTTTTTTTGGCCGTCAATTTAGTACCATGACAATGCTGGGCTTGCACTGTCAGCTAGCCCCTAAGCGCCACAATGTTGAGATCAGGGTGTAGGTAATTAAAATGCAGAAACAATTAGGCATTCCCTTACAGAAGGGTCATAGGGAGAATATGGGCTAGTCAGGGTGCAGGATATCACTGATGAAACATACAGCTTTCCTCTGGTTATTTAATGGTCCCAGTCCTCAATATCATGACCCAAATTTTACCTTAAAAATCTGGCTAACAGGGGCATGTACATGGGTACAGATAAGAGCTAGATACACAGGGAATACAGGACAGATAAACTCCTTGGGACCAATATTGAGAGTAGCCATACCAGAACGAGAAGAAGAAGGTGGGGGGATAAAGGGGAACTGATCACAATGACCGACCTATAACCCCCTCCCAGGGTGGTGGTCAATAGACAAGGGGGTAAAGGGAGACATCAGACACTGAAAGACATAAAAAAAGAGTCATAATTTATAAATTACCAAGGGTTCATCAGGGAGGGAGGGGAAGGGGAAAATTAGGAGCTGATATCAAGGGATCAAGTGGAAAGAAAATGCTTGCCTTTCCGCCTGCTCTGCCCTACCCCCAAGCACTGCTCCAGCTGCACCTTGCTCATTTAGGCTCCTCCTAAGATAGCGCTGCCACTGTCTCCCTGTAGCCACCATCAATATCACCTACCCAGACTTCATCAGCCATGATGAGATCGTCTCCGACATCTACACGATCCAGGAGATTGCAGACATCTGTGTCTGGAAGTGGAGGGGAAGATGGTCAGTGGAACCCAAAGTAACGTTGATGACTCCCTCATTGGTGGCAATGCCTCAGGCCCTGATGGTGATGGGACAGATCACCGGTATTGTTGTTGTCATGAACCATCACTTGCAGGAAACCAGATCACAAAAGAAGCATACACGAGGTACATCAAAGACTACATGACATCAATCAAAAGGCAAACATGAAGAGCCAAAACAGAGGCTGCAGAGTAAATCAACCACATTCTTGCACATTCCCAAAATGACCGGTACTTTCTTGCTGAGAGCGTGAATCCAGATGGCAGGGTTACTCTGCTGGACTACCATGAAGATGGTGTGACCCTTCATATGATTCTTTTTAAGGATGGCTGAGAGATGGAGACATGTTAACACAGTGGGCAACTCATGACCTCTTAACCAACTGCTGTTTATCTGTATGACACCAGGACTTTAGACAAACAGAATTGATGTCATCATGAGCTCTTCATTTACTTTTGACCTTGATTTATTTGAAGAGGAGGCATTTTGAAGGGAAAAATGCCACTTATATTGTCTAAAAAATGCCACTTAGATTGTCTAAAAATAAAATGCATTTAAACTATAAAAATGCTTTGAAAACACTGATGGCAACATGTGAACAAAGGTGGGTGGCAAATGGATGGATGGATGGATTGTGATAAAAGTTGTACAAGGCCCCAGTAAAAGGTTTTTAAAAATTACAGAACCATAGGAGCTGTCCTTTTGCCCACCAGAAGTTTAGTTTAGCAGGGAGAGCCAACTTGTAAACCAGTTAGGGCAGGGTTGGGCCTTGGGTACTCTGATGGATTTCCAAAGTCTGGGTCAATGTAAACCCTATCCAGAATCAAGCCCCTTCCCTGGCTGTCCACAGCTTCAGCACCAGTCATAGGAGCCTCAGGCACATGAGAATGGATGCCCTAGCTTGCACAATTGAGTGTCTTCCAAATGCTCTGCAGGCAACCACTCCTGGGTAACCTCTGAAGCCAGGGGCACATCTAGCACCTTGGTCTGCCCTCCCTCTTTGGATAAATGAGAAACAATGCGAAGGGGCAACGGAGGCTCAGAGAAGGGCAGAAGGCACCAGGGTAGGTAAGTCACAAGCCTCACAATCAAGGAGCAGGATCTGAACTAAGGATACACCCCCTTCATTTATCCTACCTGAATTCTGGCTATAAGGAGCAGTGTTGGAGAGAGGAGGACCCTTCAAGCAGGAGGTCCCTGGCTGGCGCTCAGTCTCCCCAGTCTAAGGCAGACACAACAGGGTCCAAAGAGAAAGTGCTTATGCAAAGATAGAAAAGGCATCATAGACTAGATGACATTTGAACTGCCTTTTGAAAGGTGTGTTTGTCATGAAGTATGATTGATGGCATGGGTGTTGATTTGGGTATTGGTGTTATTCAGATGACTGCTAGACAGACAGTCACTGGCTGACTAAATATTTTCCTTTAACATTGGTTTTGGGTACAATGTATGAACAGCAACTTCAAGCACACATAGTCACAAGAGGCCTGACTTTGAAATTGTAGCCCTGAGCTCTCTTCTGGGATCCAACTGCCATATGTGTGTGCAACTTTCTGAAGGCCAATTAACCTCTCCGAGTCTGGAAAAGGAGCCTATGACTCTTGTACCAGATGTGTAAACTTTTAAGCAAACAGACTTAAAATTCTGAAGAAGGAAGGTATCACATAAGCAGACCGAAAAACCACCAACTGCTCATTGCTCAAAGGGAAAGAACATCATAAAGGAAACTAAAATAAAATTAAAATGTAGACATCATTAATTGCTCTTTTGGCAAAGTGGTATCTATGTTGTATGTCAGGGGCCACACACATTTGTTTGTTAAAGATTCAAACTCAAAAACTCGCTGCCATCGAGTCAGTTCTTATGCACAGGGACCCTAGAGGGCAGACTCGAACAACTACTGTGCGATGCTGAGGCTGTCAATCTTGGGGGGAGCAGAAAAACTCATCATTCTCCCATGTTAAGGGTCATAGAGTAAATCCTTTGGGCTTTGTAGGCCATACATAGATCATTGCCATTCTGGGATGAAAGTAGCCAAATGGACATGGCAATGTTCCAATAAAACTTTATTCACACATACAAACAATAGGTCAAATTTGGCCCAAGGACTATAATTTGCTAAGCTCTGTTCTATGTTAAGAAATGATATCTAAGGTCATTTTAGTTTTCTAAGCAGCATGAAAAATATTTCACCACTTTATTAGAAATAAAATGAAACAGTATGATTCCATTCTTAGGACCTTCAGAAGATGCTCTAAATAATCAGCAATATCAATGGATCTCTCTCTCTCTCTCTCTCTCTCTCTCTCTCTCTCTCTCGGGCAATTTTTTTAACTTCCATAAAACCATCACCATTACTTGGCACATCACCATCCATTGGGATTCTGTGCTTATCGAGTGAATCATAAAAGAGAAATTTAAAGGCAGGCATAAAAAGGAAGATTTTTCTAAAAATAGGAAGCTATTTTTTATTTCTGAGATTGCTTATTTTTATTAAGAATGTCAGTTTTACCGAACTGACTTACACCTGGCAACTTAGAATTATAGAGAATATATGAATTATAAATTTTCTAAAAATTAAAAATAGGCATGAGTGAGATACATGTTGTTATTAGGTACCATCAAGTCAGTCTTGACTCATAGCTACCCCATGTACAATGGAATAAAACACTGCCTGATTCTGCACCATCATCACAATTGTTGCTATTTCAGTCCCTTGTAGCTACGGTGGCAATTCATCTCCTGGAAGGTCTACCTTGCTGCCCCTAAAACAGGATGCCCTGGTTGCGGGACCTCTTGGACCTCAAAGGAGACTACTTTTATCAGAGAAATATAATAAGGATGGAAGACACCATTGGTACAAGATGGAACAATACAGACTTAAAGCTATAGCAACTGGTTGGTTGGTTGGTGAGTTGATGCTATAAAATAACATCATACCACTGGGACAAACAGTTGTCCTTGGGTTATGTTTGCCTCCGAACCACCCCATGTTTTCCATTGTAGAACTGAGTCCCACAGTGTTTCCAGGGGCTGACTTTTCAGAAGGAGATCACTAAGTCTTTCCTCTGAGTTGTCTCTGAGTGGACTGGGACCTCCAAGTCTTTGATTCCCAGCAGCGTATGTCATTTCTTTGCCCCACCCAGAAACTTCTAGAGACAGTAAAAATTCTGAATGTCCATTTCAGCCAACCTCCCTCCTTATTCTTGGGCTGTTTTATAGCCTCTGTGTTAGTCTGGGTAGACTAGAGAAACAAATCCACAGAAACTCAGAGATAGTTTTATATAAAGGGTAAGTGTACGTTCAGAAAGCATCCCAACACAGTCCAGTCCAAATTCCAACATTAGCCCACATGTCTGACATTGATCTACAAAGTCCTCCTCAGACTCACAAGATACATGCAATAACGCCTACTGCTGGAGGAAAGCCAAATATGTGAGTGTGTAAACATTTCAGCGCTGGCAGGATTGTCCATGCGGATCCCCTAACACCCAGGGCTGCATAAGGGTAGGTCCATGTGGCTCCTCCTCAGGGATGTCTCACAGGAAGTGAGCCTTGCTAGCTGAAGCAGGGAACTGGGTAAGACAGCTGCACCCTGGTCTGACCATTACAGAGCAAGAAACCAGACAGGTGAGGCTTGCTGAGCCATTTAGCTCTCTGCCCTTCAATTAATCCCACATGTTTATTGACCAGGTTGGCACAATAAACCTTAACTATCACAGCCTCCCGGAATAGGTGTGTGTTAGTCCGGGTAAACTAGAGAAACAAATTCATAGAAACACATGGATATAAAGGTACGGTTTATATACAGAGGAATGGGACATTGAGAAAGCATCTCAGCCCAGTCCAGCTCAGAGTTATAAGTCCAATATTAGCCCATATGCCAAATATCAGCCTATAAAGTTTCCTTTCGACTCACCAAGTCACAGGTCAGTGCGTGCAGAGTCTCGGCAGAGTCGGCGCTGGCAGGGGTCCCCTCATGGCTCCTCACTTCCAGGACTCAGGGTCCATCAACAGCATCCAGTGGTGGTAGAAGCAACTCATCACTGGCAGGGGTCTCAAGGTGGCTTCTCCAGCTTCAGAGGTCTGGTTCCAACAAGGCAAGGCTATGTTGCTTCTCCTCCGGCTCCTCCAGCTTCTCGGAAGCTGCCATATTGTCTTGTCCCTAGTTTGTTGTCTCTGCGACTAACTCCCAACAGCTGGGGAGATAGCATCTCATCTCCATGAGGGAAATATCGTGAGATTTCCCAGAAGTTTCAGGAGAAAGTCATGCCCACACGGAGGCCTCATTGGCTACTCAATGGCTATCTCCAGATGAACAGGCTAGACTCCACCCCTACATCTCAATCAGGAAGCTAACATAAGCACATGACCGCCACCATGTGGGTTCTCAATTCTTTGTAGACCTTGCAAGGATCCTGCTCCACCAGAGAAATGGGGCTTCTGGCAGAAAAAGCAGACACACATTAAAGCAGTGTGCTGTGTTAATGTAGCAGGGATAAGGGAAAGCTGTGACCAAGAGGTTGGGTTATACTAAATGCTTATCCTGATTTGCAGAACTGAACCAACTGCAGGCTCCACCACCAGTGAACTTGACACAGGCTCACCTTCTTGTCAAAATTGGCTCTGAATCCATTCAAGAGAGAACACGTACATGCTGGCTCCTTGAAAGGATTCTTAAAACCCCTCATGTGATTTCTTGGTTAGAAGGATTCATTTGAAGAGAGGAGGGTCCTGATAAGATGGTATCTAACATCTGAAACCAATTCCTTATGTAAAACTAGTGGTTGCAGCAGATATTGACAGGGAACTGCCCACAGGTCAGGCTGAATTCAGAGGAGGATGTGGAACAATTTATATCATTGCTGATGTCAGATGGACCTTGGCTCAGAGCAGGGAACACCAAAAAGATGTTTGCTCATGTTTCATCGACTATGCAAAGTGTGGACCATAATAAACTGTGAATAACATTGAGAAGAATTGGAATTCCCGAACACTCATTGTGCTCATTTACAAGAGGTAGTTGTGTGAACAGAAGAAGGGAATACCGTGAGGTTGAAAATCAGGAGAGATATGCACCAGGGTTGTGTCCCCAACTTGTTTAATCTATATGCTGAGCCAATCACCAGAGAACCTGGATTCTTTCCAAAAGAGTGCTGCATCAGTGTCGGAGAACAGCTTATCACCAACCTGAGATATGCAGATGACACGATCTTGCTTGCTGAAAATCAGCAGGACTTGAAACACTTGGTGATGGATATAAATGACTGCAGCCTTCCATGTGGATAACAACTCAGGGTAAGAAAAACCAAAACCCTCACAACCGGACCAATAGGTGACATCATGAGAAATGTAGAGAAGGTTGAAGTCAAGAATTCTGTCTTGGATTCACAATCAATGCTCACGGAAGCAGCAGTCAAGAGAGCAAAAGATGTTTTGCATTAGGTAAAGCTGCTGCCCAAGACCTCTTTAGAGTACTGAAGAGCAAGAATGTCACTTTGAGAACTAAGGTGCGCCTGACCCACACCATGGTATTTGTGTTAGTCTAAGTCATAAACACACATACGTATATAAGGGAGAGTTTCATATACAAAAGAAATGGAACATTGAGAAGGCGCCCCAACCCAGTTCAGTCCAAGTCCATAAGTCCAATAGTAGCCCACATGTCCAATACCAATCCAAAAGTCCTCTTCAGACTCACAAAGCACATGCAAATGACACCAGGACAATCACAGGCCAGTGGATGCAGAGTCTTGTTTATCCAGTAGTGGTAGAAGCATCTCAGCGCTGGCAGGGGTCTCCATGCAGCTCCTCCAGTTATCAGGGCTCAGAGTCTGTCGGCATGCCGCCATGTGTCTCACTACCTGCAATGTCTTCCAGGGATTGAGTCTTGTGTCTTGTCAGTGGAGTGTCTCCAAGGGACTGAGCCCTGAGTCTCTCACCTCCAAGGGGGAAATGCCACCGGATTTCCCATAATTCTCAGAGGAGAAGGTTATGTCCACAAAGATGTCTCATTGGCTATCTCCAGATTGATAGACTAAATTCCACCCCTACACTCCCAATCCTGAAAGTGACACCAGATAGTGACTGCCACAGTATTCTCCATGGTCTCATATGCATGTGGAAGATGGACATGGAATAAGGAAGACTGTAGCAGAACCAATGCATGTTAATCGTAATGCTGGAGAAGAATATTGAAAGTACCCTGCATTTCTAAAAGGACAAACCTATCTGTGCTGGAAGAAATAAAGCCAGAAGGCTCGTAGGAGATGAGGCTGACAAGATTTCATCTTACATGCTTTGGACATATTGTCAGGAGAGAGAGACCAGACCCTGGGCAAGGACATCATGTTTTGTGGAGGAGTGGAGGAGTGATGACAAAAAGCAAGTTCCTCGATGAAATGGATTGACAGTGTGGTTGCCTCACTGGGCTCAGGCATCAGAACAATGGTGAGGATAGCATGGGGATGGGTAGTGTTGTGTTCTCTTGGGCAGAGAGTGTCTGGCCTGGCGCTGACTCAGTAGTACCTGGCAACAACAACATGTAAAACCTAAGCTAGACAGAAATTAGGATGTAATCCTTTTTCAGATCACTTAAAAGGTTTGGCTCTGCCAAGAGAATATTTTATGCTCCCCATGCTCATTTCCATCGTGGATTTTGGACCTGCTGTGTGATTTTATCACATTATTTAACCTCTCTGTGTTTTTCACCTAGGGAGGGTGAAGGGATTTTACCTGCCTTATAGGGTTGTTGGGAGTATTAATCAATTTATACCTAGGCTGGGCTATTGTGGGGGAGCTGTTGCTTTTCCTGCCCTGGTTCCACCTACCCTTCCCCTCCAGTGACCCCACCCCGAGTTTCTTCAAAGGAACTGTATTGTTTACGTATTGCCACATGACAAATCTTCTCAAACTTGGCAGTATGAAACAACATACATCTATATAGCACAGTTCCCTTGAATTAGGAGTTCAAGCATGGCTTAACTGAGTCTCTGCTTAGGGTCTTATACAAACCTGCACAAGGGATCATCCAAGACCGAGGGCTCACCTGAAAGCTCAACCAGGGAAGGATCTGCTTCCAAGTTCAAATGATTGTTGGCAGGATTCTGTTAATTGAAGATCATTTGAACTAAGGGTCTCCATTCCTGGTGGCTTTTGGCAGGATTCTGTTCATTGAAGGTCATTTGAAATGAGGGTCTCCATTCCTGGGTGGCCTTGGGTTAGATAATGTTCCTTGCCACATGATCCTCCCCAGCATGGTGACGTAGTTCTTCAAAGCATATACGAAGACAGAACAGAATCTGCTAGCAAGACAGAAGCCTCAATCTTATGTAACCTAACCACAGAAATGGCATCCCATCACCTTTGCCATTTTCTATTCATTCAAAGCAAATTACTAGGTCCTTCCCACATGGAAGAGGAAGGCATGACACAAAGGCATCAATACCAGGTGATCAGGATCAGTAGGGATCAGTTTAGAAACTATCCACTACAGGGACCATTTCTCCTTTATTCTTGACCAATATTTTTTGCGTAGAACCCTCGTCGATTGGAGTAAGCATTTGGTTAGGCCTTTGCCAACAACACCATCATATCCTTCATGTTTTCTGCTTATTTATTAGCTCTGACATAAGCCCATCACCCTATTTAGCCTCAATAAGATTCTAAAAAGGTGCCTTTCGCTCTTTTCCATAGGCTTGAACCTGGATGGGCCTGCTCTCACCATCTGGCCATTACATGAAATCTGAGAGGGAGCCAACACAAAGTAGACAGGGCCAAGAAATGGAAAGAGGGACAACAGGGAGGCAGAAGAGATTGCGGGAAAGACCAATTATATGTTACTGTTAGAAAACATTTATCTCCCATGGATAAGGCATGAGAGTCTCTCTACAAATTTCCGTGTTTCCATCCCTAACCCTTTCCAAAAGGCAAGCAGAGCCCAAAAAGTCTCCTTATTTTTGATGAAAGATGTGCCAAATCTACTGTTTAGCAAATTAGAAGCGCAATGTGTATTACTTGGCCTAAGTAGACATAGCCTAAGGTACTTTACTTTCTAAAAATAAAGTTATATATCGTCCCCAGAGGTGTTTGCCGGGGACTATTTAGAACTGAGGATTTAAAAATAATCAGTGTCCATGAAAAGCAACCCCCCCCTTTTTCTTGGTTTTCATGCTTCTCTGACCCAAAGTGTTTCATAGACTGAACTCTCTAATGAGGGAATATTTATATGACATCCTGAAGCAGATGTGAGTCTCATTTTATGAAATCCAAACCCAGATGGTCTTTGCTTTCCATTGTCTTATGTAATTTATATGAAAGCAGAACATGAAGAAGAAAGAAAAAAAAACACCCATGGAATTTCTTCTTCCCCATTTCTGCTTAATGGCTCTGCAATCACGTTCATGGCCTCAGTTTCTCTGCTGGGTCTCCAGAGGGGCTGTGGATTAGTTAATGTCACAGAGGTGCTTTCCAGCAATTGGAAATGGCCGGTGCAAGTGGAAATGGCTGTTATCATGAAACATGCAGTTTCAATTTAGGCTTCTCCACCATGTGTCCTCCTTAGCGTCCAAAATACTCTTCTAATTTGAATCAGCCCAGAGGGTATAAACGAAAAGAAAAATCTGTAGGTGGAAAAAAACTTACACACAAGCAAATGTATGTATATATATTGACCCTGAAGTCAACTTCCTTAAATGATTTTTTTTCTTGGGGAACATTCCGTTTTATTTGGTCATGTGTGGAAACGGCAGAGGGATGAAAGAGAGAGGAACCAAAAGGGTGACAAGTGCTATCCAGGAATGTCTTTTGGCTCGAGGATTCCTGAAATATGATGGTGAGAGAATTTAATTTTTCCACTTGGCTTAGTGATAGTTTCTGCCACCTTCCCAGACATTACCTTGACAACCAATTCAGGCCACATTCTAGAGATTTCCTTAGCAGGCTTGGAACAGAATAATAACACCCATTTAGTTATCCTCTGTATCAAGTTGTATTTGTAACTGTTGGTTTCCAGCACTCCAGAGGGTATTTGGAGCACCCTGGCTCGCATTAAACTAGACTGTGTAATCTAGTCTATTTTCCAGCACCTCATAAATCATACGGAATTCTAATAGTCATAGTGTGGAGATATTTGGGATTCTCCTTCAAATTAAAAATGATTTTCTACCCATTTCTCCCGGAGATCATGCTCAGCCAAGGGATTATGGGAGCCTGAGAAGGTTGAACTCAGAGTTGATTCCCTCCATCAGAGTGACCAGGTATCTGGAGAGATTTCAGGAGAAATAAGACAGAGATTTGTGTCCCAGGCCCTCCCCAGGCAAGGACAGATAGGCAGGTATGAGCAATCCTACCAAAGTCCTAGAAATGTCCACAAGCCGAGTAGTTTTGGCATTCGGATGTTTCTCTAAGTACACAATTCTTGATGTACTAGCTCAAGTCACTTAGTGCTTTGATTTTTCCTCTTTATGCTTTTAAACCTAAATACAAAAGAGGATGAAGGGGGAAATGCACTTCTATATTTGCAGGCTGCAGTTGAGAGGCAACTAGAGGATTTTAAAATATTCACCCACCATTAAACTGAGAGCTTTTATGACAGATGTTGAAGGATGCGCAGTGAGAAATCAGTTGGGTCCTCCATCACTTCTCTTTTTTTAAGAATCCGGTGATGTTTTCAGGAGATGCACTCGCAAATCTTCTTGTCTTTCCCATTCCTCCAAGTGCTTTCCTTCTTACAGCACCTTTGTTCCCCTGACAGAGGCCTGTCAGCAAATACAGGTCCAAAGACGCCAGTTCTACCCAACAGATCCCTGAAGTCCATCTACTGCTGAGCATTAGCAGATGACTTGAGCTTCCCTGGGCTTAAAGTGATCCCGTTGGATTTCCTGGGAGACACCATGTCCCAAGCAAAATGGACGGGGATGAGAGTGACAAAATCAAAACTGTTGAATGGGCCGGATGTGTAATGGCATTTCCTGCACTACACCCTGGGCCAGCCCACTGCCCTTTGGAAACTCCAGTGACAGTGAAACAAAGGTATCCCTTCCCTGTCCTGTTGCGCTTTCACCACACATCACAAATATTCCACTTTCTATATTCATCTTGCTGCCCCTGCATGCTGTCATTTCCGTGGTGTCACCTAGAGGATTGCTGTGTCCACCATGAGAAAGAAATGTCCCTCTTCTTCCAATCATAGAAGAAAACGAGGACATGTGGCAGTCTACTGGTTTCTATCTCATAGGCAGCGTCACATATTTTCAGAGTTATATCAGTGACTGAAACCACACAGTAAATACCTCCAGATCCAGAGACCTCGCAATTTTTTTGTTTAAAAGACAAGCCTTCAAGTCTAGGAAATGTTTTGGTCATTTCTATACTATACAATGGCTTTTAATAACTGCATTACCCCAAAGAGAGCTTTAATGAGGACCACATCTCCCTCTAAATAGGAGACTATAGTTCTGAATTTTAAAGATCTCATGCCCACAAAGGTATATTATTTAATCACTTGCAATGTAAATAATGCTTCGTAGGTCGCAGTGCACTGCCATTTCCATAGCAAATGCAAGTTTCTTGTGAAACCATCTTTTCCCCATTAGAAATTTTGTTGCAAATGAAGCCTCGCCCAGAAAAGGCAAGATAAGCATCTAATTGGAGAACCCTGGCAGTTTGGAGTTAGAATTTTTATCATGTGCCTGCTTTAGGCTGCAAAGGTCTAGCTTTCCAAGCGCAAAAGCAGGTTGTACACTGCTTGTCATGTTTTGCGCTTTAATCTCGGCTGTTAAGCACTAGCGCTGCTAGCCCTGAGAATGCTTCCATTGTCAGGAGGAAAGGGCATCACTGGCCCCACCCAGCAGCCAGCAGTCTTGCCATACCCAGCAGCAGCGAGAGCACAGGGAGCCGCCTTTGACAGCTCTGTCGGGGTGACATCACGGGGCTGCCATGAAGACATTACGGAACGGGGCTTTGACCATGGCTGGGCACAACTCACCGTCCAACACAATGGACCCAGACCTGGGCCTGGGCGATGGCTGGGGAGCTGCTGGGAGACTGGGAAATACAATAAGCTTGATCTTTCATGTGGGAAAACCCCTGGTGTTTAATAGCTTCACAAAGTCTCGTGCATTTCTCGGTGTATTTAAAGTCCCCAGTAAATTCTAGCAGTCCTACCATTATCAAACACAGCCACAGAAACGCTTCGCTGTGCTCTTTGATCCCCAATAGCAAAGGTTAGGAAGAGCCCAGATTATAATGACTTCCAAGAAAATGCTATTAGAGTGTAATTGAAGGAGGCTTTGCGGCCATAATTTCCAGGGCAGTGCAGAACGTGCTTTCGTGACATACACACCCGGACCCAAATGGTAATGCTACACAAAGAAAATTGACAAGAATAAAAAAGATGAAAGGTCAGTAGGGAAATGAAGTGTGTAATCATTCACGCCAATTGGCTCCGCTGCACGAGTTCAAAAAAGGAGGCCGCATGTTGGTAGATGCGATTCTGTGATAATGCTGGAGGTTCCCGTCTCTGTTCACAAAAAGGACACTTCTTTGTCAGGGACGGTAATTTCCCGGTGTACCTCGCAGCTGTGAAGTGCGGCCGAGAAGGGCATTTGCATGGAATCACTGTGGCAACTGCTCCTGCCCAAAGGCTGTGTATCTTGCTGGGGAACCCTGAATACAACACCTACATGAAAGTAAGCGTCTGAGATGTTCCCCAGCCTGGGCCCCCAATCTGAAATGTCCTTCCCTGTGTTGTGAGGCAAATCAAGGTGAAGGTGATCACAAATGAACAGAGCGAATTCTCTCTGGTAGAGTGGTGGACAGCGGAGTGATGGCTATTGAACTAGCCAGCTGAATGCAAGCTCCCCCAAATATGTCCATTTTATGGGATGGCAAGAGCTAAGAGCCATTTAATATTGAATACAAAAAATAATCACTGCTAATTGTTGCCCAACATGGAGAATGCCATCAATGCCATTGAATTAGACATGCAAAAATTAATGAACTGTGCTGTTAGGTGTATTTGACCAGAAAAATATATATATATATAGATATATAAAATATTTGTATGTTATGTAACTCTTCTAATATATTACATATATGGAAAAGTATTCCCTGCAAGTGACTCAAAGTCCTGCAATTGGATCATTGGATGGAGCACTTGGGATAGCCTAGTGTTCAGCAAGAAGGCAGGATGCCTTGACTTATGATGCAGAGAGAGAGCTTTAGTCCTTGGGTTGAGACTCTTCCAACAAGATGGGAATAGTTGACTGGGACTCTTCCAACAAGATGGGAATAGTTGACTGGGATCTCCATTCAATAGATAGAGCACACCAGGATTTTGCTCTCATTATAAAGACTCAATTACCCTAAAGCATGATGGGATAAAATGTTCTGTGAAGGAGAAGGCCACCAGTGTCAGCTGGGAGCAGACCAGGCCCTCATAGCTGGACCTGTTAACTGTGAGCAATTTCACAGACCACCAACATCAGTAAAGGGCCCTCTGGGATCTTGGTAAGTCAAGACAAAGCAAGGCCATTTCACAATTAAGGTGCACACAGGCCAAACAAGAGCAACGTCTAAGCCACAAGACACAAGCCATCTCCCTCTCCTGGTCAGTATGAGTGTTAGTTCATTCTTACCATTCTTACCATATGCCGTGTCAGCCTCTCTTTAGTCTTCTCTCCTCCTAAAACTCAACCCAACTTCTTGCCCTCAGGTCGATTCCAATTCATAGCGACCCCACTCAGGATTTGCAAGGTTGTAAGTCTTTACAGGAGCAAATAGTCTCATCTTTCTCTAGTGGAGTGGATGGTGGATTTGAACCGTCAACTTTTTGGCTAGTACTCCAATGCTTACTAGACAATACTACCAGCAGAGCCCTCTTCTCCTAGATAAACTTTATTAAGACATCTATCAAATCATATTATTGCTCTTGCTTCCCAAGAGCTTACAAATGAGAGTCAGTCCCATTTCCATACATTCTGTCCCCAGTCACCTAACATAAGCTCAAACCCTATAGTCGTGTCAGGTGCCCATAGACCACCTTCAGGCTTCCTTGAGTATACACCAAGAAGACTCCCTGGATTCAGCATACAGTCATGTTCACAGTTGCTATATATTACAGTGAAAGGACACAGAACAAAATCAGCAAGAGAAAAAAGAAGCACAAGGTGAAATCTGGAGGAAACCACACACAACTTTCCAGAATCTTCTTAATCCTGCAAAATTGAATGATAACAACATGGGTGAAATGTCACCAAGCACACCCATTGGAGACTCAGTGTCCTCAGGTTTTATTGATCACAGAGACATTCTGCCCAGGATGAAATTCCACATGTGCAGAAGGAAAGCACATTCAAAAGAAACTGCATTCTTGTGTAGCCTAGGTACAGGGGGTCCCTCTCCTGAGTCAGAGAATGTAGGGAACCATCCCCAAATCCAAATGCTCAGATGCAGCCAAGGGGTCCTTGCAAGCTGGCCTTTGTAAGGTCAGCAGTCTCTGGTCTGCTGTGTGAGTTCTTCACTACCACCTTTTTCCTAAGATGCTCCACTGGCCCTCATAGTGTGTTTCCTAAACCCAACTTTTCAGGACCAGGTGTACTCTTAAGGGTCTTGACCTACTGTGGGTTATCGGGTTCAAACCCAGCATCTGTCCTCATCGTCTAGTGTGGTTCCTAGAAGCCCCTCCAGGAGACAGCCATAAATCTAGGTGGTCAGCAAGACCATGGGCACCTTGCCTCTCAGTGCTGTGGTTGTGAATACACAGAACACGCAGTTAGGCACTCTCAATAAACAGATGATAGCTAGATAGACAAATTCTAAAGAGATTTTGTAACAGTTCAGGAGAAACTTTTATTATCCTTTTTTTGCTTAAAAATTAGTTTATTTTTAACAATTTCAGTGACATGCAATTCACATATCATCTTTCAAGAGTTCAGTCACATTCGTAGGAGGCATGCATTATCTTTTATTCTGCTTTCCCACCAACTTTTTGAATCCCCATCATTTGCAGCATATTTTTAAATGGTTTTATTAGCTCTTCATCCATACATCACACAATTCAATAGTTCAGTCATATCAAGCAGAGTTGTACAATCATTACCACAATCAATTCTAGAACATTTTCTTTTTCTTTGTACTCGTTGTTATTCATGTAATTAATGTTACTATTTTTAATTATGACAAAAAAGACACAGCCAAACATTCTCTGATTTAACCATTTCTTCATGTATAACACAGTGCCATTGAGTCTACATTTGCGATATGCAACCACTATTGAGATCCTTTTCCAAATATCCCACCACCATTAATATCAACTCAATGCCTCCTAAACAAAACCTCTTCTTCCTCCACCATGGTAACCATTGGTCAACTTTGGTTTCTTTTTTAAATTAATTTTCTTCCTATAAAATTGACATTTCATATAATTCCACTGCTACATTGCTTTTAAAAATAATTACTCATACATCATCCCAATCAGTTCCAGTGATCCCTCCTTGCTCCCTCCTTCATCATTTGCTTCTCAACTCCCCCCACCCTTCCCACCTCCACCCCCATCCCCAATAAACCATTGCATTAGTTCTTATCACTACACATCCGCTCCTTCTGTGTTCCGTAAACTGGGAAACCTAACGGAAACAATTAAAAAAAAAGCAGAGGGACCTTGTAGAAATAACCGAATGTCAAATTCTATGGAATCCAAATCTTGTGGAGCCACAGAAGATGGCTGAGACCTGAAAAGCTCAAACCCCAAATACCCCCTGAAGCCATCCTGTTAACTCGTGAAAAAGTATGCCTTGACTTGCACATTCTTCTCAAATTATCTGCATGGCATCAAATTGACACTCCAAAGATCGATGAGCAAGCTATCTCCAGGGTCAGTGAGTTTACGTTTACAAGGACTGGGAAGAGGGGTCAGAGAGGTTGTATCACCGAAGCACATACATAATCGGTGTCACAAGATTATATGCACAGAAACGCTTTGCCTGTTCTGCTGTATGTATTCTCGGTCACAACAAAAGAAGTCACATTTAAGGGGAAAAAAACAAAGCAAATGAAACAGAAAGGAGAAAAAATAACATAAAGATTAAAAATAAAAATAAAGACTAAGAAGGAAAAAGACCACCACCAACATTTTTAAAAGTCAGAGAAGTTTCTGTCATGGGACAAGAGAGAAATATTTAAGTCTAGAACAAATTCAGGTTGGATCAAGAGGGAGGTCAACTGACCCATATCATATTATACCATGGTTTGACCCACCATGCCCAATCAAGTTTACAATAATCTCTGTTTGAGGGCAAAGCTGTTCAAGTCCCTCGCCTGTGGCCATAGGAATCCCTCGCTTATAGCAAGTGTCTGCCCCCAGTGGCATAGTGGGTTACACTTTGGGCTGCTAACAGAAAAGTCAGGAGTTTAAACCCCCAGTGCTTCATAGGACAAAGACAAGACAAACTATCCCTGGAAAGATTGGGTCTTGGAAACCTGAGGGGGCAGATCTACTCTGTCTTATACAGTTGCTACAAGTCAGAATCTACTTGATAGCAGTGGGTTTGTTTTGTTTTACTGTGTACATGACACTACAAAGTCAATCTTCTTCCTTGCAGTCAAAGAAAGGGGCTACTAAAAACAAACTAAGAAGAATTGAAGTCTCTACTAACTTAATTCTAACACAAAGCAACCCCATGTGGGGCACTCTGTACTACACAGGGCTTTCAAGGCTATGGACATTACCTCCCCTTTCTTCTGAGATACCTCAAAATGATTTTGAAATACCAAACTTTACATGAGTAGTCAAACTACGAACTGTGCCACCCAAGGAGGTATCTACATATAGAAAGCAAAAATCTAATCTCACAGCCATTGACTTATAAAGACTCCTATTAGCCCTTTAGGACAGCATAGAACTGCCCCTGTGCATTTCTGAGACCATAAATTTTTAAGGGTCCAGAAATCCTCAGCTTTTTACCATGAAGCAAGTGGTGGGTTTGAACTACTGACCTTGCAGTTAGCAGGCCAATTTTAGGACTCTTGGTATCCAAACTCCTATATAGGAAGATAAATAATAGAGGATTTAAACGGTCACCCTATACAAGTTATACCAGGCAAAGACTATTCCTAAGCCACCTAGAGATTTTGACAAGCCGTGTCAACTGAGCTGAGGGTCTGGCCCACTTCGTCTGCTTTGATCATTAAAGTTGATACCATACATCTTGTGTGCATTTCACCCTGATTGTTAGAGTGAATAGTACTTCAGTGGAAGATTTGTTACCCTGTAGGCTGAGACCTGGGTTCAATTTCCATTCATTGCCACTCAGGCACAGTCACCACCCATTGGTGGAGGCTAGAGTGTTGAGCAGTTTCAGTAGAGTGTCCAGACACGGACAGACTAGGAAGAAAGGCCTGGTGGTCTACTTCTGAAAACGAGCCAATGAAAATCTTCTGGATCACAGTGGTCCAATGGTGAAGGCCAGGGCGACAACTGAGTGTCACACAGCAGAGTCACAGAGCTGGAATTTGATCCCACATTCACCAGGCTGGAAAATCTGTGCTCTGGGAATTTTTATAGGCCCTTAAAAGTGAGGTGATAACCTCAAAGACAGGAAGGAAGGAAGAACCAGTATCTGTGGCTGGGAGCTTGGTTGCAAGCAACAGAAATGCAATGTGGGGGCATTTAAGGAAAAGGAGAATTTGTTGGAAGTCGAAAGTGTATTGATAGATTCAATGAAGATTAGAAATTGGCCCAGCAAATGAGGAAAAGTGGCTTCTTGGGGAACCAGACAGGTAAGGTGATATGTTTCTTTGAAAATGAAACAGTTTTCAATCTCCTCATAGTCAGTCCTCTTCATAAGAACTCCTGCCTGTTTACATGTATATGCCTACCCTTACACTCAAAGAGACATGAGCTCTGACCTACTGAAATCTGTTTAAACAAAGCAAGCTCTCTTTCATGTGAGAGGGAGACAATATGGACTCTGAAGTCATTTTAACTTATAACCGTCTGTGCTTCTAAGGTTATAGATTTGCATCTTTATCAATAAGTAGATTTCTCTGTACTTAAAAATATATTTGCATGAAACCACAAGGGATAGGAGGAACAAAAGGGAGATAGCTACACAATTCGGGGAACTTCTGAGAACAGTGGGGAGGGTTTCCCTCCATCATTTGGGCTCAGATAGCAGTTTTCTCTTTTTAAAAAAATATGGAATTAAATAATTCTATGACTTGAGAAGCTCTTGAAAAATATATCAAGGGGTGGAGCTACAAAATATAGTGTCCTCACTCTACAGTTTCTCGATGCAAAGCAGAAAGGTACACAACTTCAGAGGTCAACTTCAATCTAGTTACTTTTGAGAACAAGTTGAGCAAGAGTTCTGAAGCTAGGGTTCAGGTCGCCCTGGAAACCCCTGTAATTTCATGCAAATTGTAAGTGTGCAGATGTAACCCTCACTCCCAGACAGCTTAATTGAGATTATCAAAGGACTAGTCTTCCCTGTGTCCCATAAAGTCATCCCCAACTCATTGCAATCGTCTATGGTTTTCTTAGACGACGGTCTTCCCAAGAGAATTCCAGGTCTTTTCTCCGATGGAGCTATAGGTAGGTTCACTCCTGATCTTTCAGTTAGCAGCCTAGCACTTAACCAATGTGCCCACAGGGTATCTTTCTTAAAGAATTAAGGTACTGTAGTATTTAAGGGTATTTTGAAACGCTGAGGACTTCTGACTAAACTGTCATCTCTAAACTGACAGATGTGAGGAGTCAGGACCCAGTGGTGTCACAGTCAAGTGAGGAAGAGAAGACGAAGGCAGAGCCAAGGTCGGACACACGAACCCGGTCTCACCTGGTTTCCATACTGTCCCCACATCTCCAAGTTCTGCTGCATATGGAAATGCAAATACATAACCTTGTCTTCATACCGAACCCATGTGCATGTGATTACCATACATTCGCTGGGAAAAGACCCCCGTTGTTTTAGTTTTTATTTCATTTGCTTGATTATAATTTGTTTTAGCTTATTATTTAGTGGTTATGGGGTGGATTTTTTACATTGCTGTTGGGGAAAAGGAAGGATGCATAAAACTCATAAACAATAACTAAAACTTCTTGATATTAAACCAGTTACCATAAAGTCAACCCCAATTCAGGGTAACCCTATGTGTGTCAAAAGGCTTTTTATGGCTGATTTTTTTTAAAAAGAAAATGACCAGGTCTTTCTTCTTAGGCACCTCTGGATGGACTGGACTCTCCAACCTGTTGGTAAGCAGCTGAGCATGTCAGCCATTGACACTATCCAAGGACTTCTCTTGATATCCACTTGAGGATTTGGGGTAATGGTTTCCATATTGTCTTCTGGCTGAATTGTGAGATGTTTCAAGAGGCGACAGAGAGGGAAGGAGAGATTAGCCCCTGCTTCAAACAAAATAGTTTTGCCTCTGTCTTACACATGCACTTCTCTGACCAAAAATATGCAATTTTCTGAATTGTACAATCTCCATTAGGCCCCAAGTGTGTATTAATTAGTTGGAGTTAGACTGTGCTGCAATAACAGTCCTCACCTCTCGGTGCTTCACCCAACAAAAACTTCATTCCCACTCATATTACATGTCCTGCACAAGTTGCCAAGGGTCTGGTGTCATTGCAGTTAAGTGCTAAAGTATACAATGATTATTGTCTTTGTTTGATACATTTTTATTAGATGACTGGGTAACCTTCACAAATAACAAAATGGGAAAAATAGCACTGAAACCTAACTATAATCCAAATAATTTTGAAAACTTGAAATAAGAGTATAATAGGGGGAAACATTTTTCAAATGACAGTAAGCTGACCCTGAGTTGGCGTGATATAATGTATATAACTGGTAAATATTAAATCAAGAAAGCTACTACTAAAAGAAGAAGAGGAGGAGCAGGAAGATTGCGGCCCACAGGGTTGACGGTTCAAATCCAGCAGCAGTTCTCTAAAAGTAAGGCTGGGCTTCCTACTCCCACCAGGGTAGTAATGCCACAAAAGAGAAGAAGAAGAAACCAAACTTGATTTATGGTTACCAGGGGTGAATGAGGATGAGTTAGAGGCATTGAGTTTATATTAATGATGGTAGAATTGTTTGGAAAAGGATTTTAATCATGATTGTACAATCCATGGCACTGAGTTATACATATAAAAGTTAAATTTGAGAATGTTTTGTTGTGTACATTTTTGTCACAATTAAAAAATAATTATACTAAAATTAATGAGTACAGCATTAAAATGCTCGAAAATTGATTGTGGCAGTGGCTGTACAATTCTTTTCGATATAATTAAACTATTGAATTATATGATTTGTAGATGAAGTGTCAATAACTGTTAATAAATGTATAGCTGCTCATAATAATTTGCACTGTAACAAGTCTGATGTTTTATTGTATTCCATATTGCTCATTCTTTACCTCACTTATCATAATGTGTGATATGAATCACTGAGAAGTCCAATTAGAATCCCCAGCTTTACAACCTTGTTATTTCAGGTGTAGTTCTGAGACCTTCTCTATGCATATATGTTGGGATCTTATTAGAAATGAACAAATCCAGACTCATTGAATAATAATCTGCACTTCAACAAGACCCCAGGTGATTTGATTATACATTAGAATTTCATACATTCTGATCTAGAAGGTTAGAATTAATGCTACAAAAAGTAATGGATATATAAGTGTACTGCCTCTTCTTTATAATTGATTAGCTTGATTAAATAGTTTGGAGAACTTACATTATTTTACAGAAAGAAAGAATATAAATATGAAATTTTCACCCGAGATCTTTTAGAAGGTAAATAATTAGCTACTTACTGTCATCACTAAAATCAGGGTGAAATTTTTTTTAAATATGCTTGGTTATTAACCTATTAATATTAAAGCTAATGATCATGAAATTGATAGAAACGTACTATCATTTTCATGGAATATAACTTTTAGTTCCATTTGTTATCCTAAACTTCTCACCATAATCTCAAATTTCTGGGTACATGACCAAAATTATAAAAATGCCAAACTCAGTTTGTCATGGTTAATGTTGGGGTACAATGAGTTAGATTTGGGTGAGTTAAAATATAGACCTAAAATACACCATAACTCTTAAAGCACCTCTTCACCTTAAAAACAAATAAATAAGGCAAATCATCTGAGTATATTTAACTTGAAAGCAGTCAGAAGAGTGAAATTCTATGGCACAACAGGAAGTAATGAAGAATTATGTTCCATCACCTTGATAATACTTCCCAAAAAAATCATATGAGGAAAGTTTTAGAAAAAGATTCACAAGGGGGTATTTAATGTTTTCCTGGGAATGATCTAATCTCCCAGGATAAGGAGAGTCTGTATTAGGAATTTTCTTACACGAAGTTATTTTGATTCTCTTATCTGGGAAGGAGAGAGATTAAAATGTCAAGTTGATCATATTTAGGATACAGGCAATGAGTACATTTTGGCCTGAAGTATCCCCACATTAGTAGTAACTTTTACCACTTGGCATGAAAACTGTAGTTATTTGCTAAATTGGAGTCTCTAAATTTGATAAAGCAATTGGGTCACAGTAAGATTTGCTCATTCATTCATTCCTCTTCTGAATGGATTCCATCCAACCTAGTTGTATATTGCCCTGAAATCCCATTATCTTTTGCTTTTCTTGGACAGGAATGATGGAGACAGACTGTTATGACCCAGCCATGAAATATGAGAAAGGATTCGTTGCAAACCATCAGTAGCCACATCCTAAAGCAAAGAGCTCTCTCCACTGAAGGATCCTCTCCAGAAACCAAAGTGAAAGAACAGGGGAGAGAGAATGTAGTACTAAATTCTTCCTTAGCCAACAATGGATTCCTCCCCACCCCATCCACCTTTTAAATGCTTTGCCTGGCAACATCATAATTGGGCGGAAATATGTATTTGGGGTACTTAAATAAGCAGACTTTAAGTTACTCAAGATAATAAAAAACCTACTTTATAACTTAATTAATATTCTAATATCCACCCTTCGATTCATTCAAGATATAGTCAGTGAATGAGCACTAGCATATAAACATGAGGATACATGCAAATATAAGCTGCTAATACAAGCTGTCCTAAAATTTTGCAACTTCAAAATGGTTCCCTCGGCTTTCTAGTAAAGAGGATGAATTAAGAATATAGATGTGTACCTTTTCTCTTTCTTGAAACATTTTTCTAAACTCCCACAACTACAAAGAATTGGACAAAACAAAAGGCAGAAAACCACAATAATCAAAAAATGAAAGGAAATATCAGGAACAAAATTTCAGCAGCTGGAGAGCAGATGGCTATATGGTCACTGTTTTAGCAGACCCAAGAAAGTAGAAACCTAACTCAGCAGTATTGTGGAATTCCCACTAAAGCTCAGAAATTGGTCAGACACTACAGGAAAAAAGTGTCAATGTAGAACTAACAATTGAAGAGTTAGTTTAATGTTTATCTGCGAATCAATGACACCCCAGACCATCTGCCCATTCTGAGGCACTAAGTACCTAATCTCCCGCACCAATCCTATAACTAAACCAGGTGTCTGTTCTTAGGAAAGGAGAAAACGGTCTCTAGTCAAGTAAACACTGGGTAGAGAGGTCAGTACTCCTCAACCCGAGAGGCGGGGGGTGGGGGTAGGAGGGGCACAAGATTTGAGCATCCAGGGAACATTTGGTTGTTACAACTATCCTCAAATGTTTAGAGACAAGAAAAATTCAAACAATCCTACAGTGTACAGGACCTCCACCCCCCCCACACACACACACACAAAGAATTATTCCACCTCAATATCACCAGTGCCAAATCAAGAAACCCTAGGTTAAGGCAAGAATTCCGTATCAGAAAGGATGAAAGTAATGCCTATGTTCTAAATACGGAGACACCATCTATCTTAGTTACTTAATCCACGGGATTTTCACCATTCTCCAGCACCACGATTCAAATGCATCGATCCTTCTTCGGTCTTTACTATTCAGTGTCCCACTTTCACATGCATGGCAGGTCATTGAAAATCCCATGGCTTGGGTCAGGAGCTTCTTCATCGTCAAAGTGACATCCTTGTTTTTTAACACTTGAGGAAACCTTATGCAGCACATGTGCCCAATGCTATGAGCTGTTTGAGCTCTCATTGCTGCTTCCAGAGGAACTGATGGTGGATCCAAGCAAGATGAAATTCTGGAAACTTCAATCTTTTCTCTGCTTATCACCACGTTAACAATTGGTCCAGTTGTGAGGATTTTTGTTTTCTTTACATTCCCCATTTTTCAAAAAAGTGAAGATGAAAAACCCTTCGATGAACTCCCTGGGGAATCCTCTCTGACCAAGGACCAGGAATGTGAATAGGCCTGCTCTAGGAGAGTGCATTGCAAAATAGATTGTTGCCGATATGGTTAGGTTAAAAATTAGTGCCTTATCATTTAAGCTCCTTTATGATTCATTTATATTTGTTCTAGTTTCTAATATTTTACTTCTTTTCTTTTCTTTTTTTTTTTTTTTTGTTTGGGCATCACTGCTCTCCGGTGGTGGGAGTAGGAGGCCCAGCCCCACTGCTGGAATTGAACCTCTATCCCAGTTGGCCGCAGTCCCGCACACAACCACTACACCACCGGGGCTCAGCCCTATTTTACTTCTTTTCAGTTAGGTTTTTATCTGTTTGCCTTTGGTAGGTTGTTTTTTTGGTTTTTGTATATGAAATTCAAGGATGGTCAATCTATAGGACAATAACTGTATTAATGGGTCTCTGGAAGTATGGCAGGAAAGGTTGGGAGTGGGGCATTAGGAGATAGTAAGGAAGAGTACAAGAAAGAAGAAAATATTCTATTACTGAGTGTGGTGATGACTGTACAATGATTCTTTTTTATTTTAAAACATTTTATTGGAGACTCATACAACTCTTGCCACAATCCATCCATCCATCCATTGTTTCAAGCATATTTTGTACAGTGATTCTTGATGAGCCTAAACAATTGAATTGTGTGATTATGTCTATTATATGCCGATAAAGTCATTGGGGGAAAATCTTGTACATGGATAATCTTGATAAAAATAGCTAAATTTCAAAAATCAGGTGAGCAGGTGCATATTTTATATTAGACCCTGTACTAAGGCCCCATGAGCAAACCAATGGCTGATAAAACACGATTATTAAACATGAGGAGTTTACATCAGAAAGAGATAGGATTTCCAAAGAGCCACCACACATAAAGGAAGGATGAACCAATGTCTCCTTTGGATGGTGTCAGGGTACCAGCTCTCAACCATCAAATGGGTCCTTAGGAGCAACTTTGCGATTATGGAAAATAAGATAGACAGCAGGCCACAAGGACTTCTGGTCCCAATCCCAGAACCAAGAGCGCAAATATATTTTTCAATGGGGCTTACAAGTCTTTCAACAGGCATACACATGATAAAGTGAACACATAATTTAGTGAATGGTTAGTAGAATAGTCAGGTAATAGAATCAGTCAATGCCATATCTATGATTAGTATCAGAAGAAAATGTTAGAAGGGAGTCACTACTCTTTAGGGTGGGAAGGGCAATAGAATCTGACTGCTCTTAACTACAGATAACCTCTGGGTGCATAGTGAACAGTAGGTGCATCTTTTTAAAAAGTGTTATATATATAATATCATATCCTTCCATAGTTCAAACACATCAAGCAGAATTGTACAATTGCTAAGACAATCAGTTTCTAAACATTCTTATTCTACATGGACTCCTTGACATCGCCTCTCCTTCACTCCGCCCTCACCCTCCACCACCGAACCACCTCCTCCTGAAAGCCTTATTCTACTTGCTTTTTCTATACATTCATCAATCCTGGGTTTCATATATAGAAAAACAAAAACATATACAACAAAATCAAGAGGGGGACCTCTAAAGGCATGGCACTTCTGAGATACATCCAAACATGGACAAGCAAAAACCAATCAGAACATACAAAGCCAAGTTACAGACAATTTCGGAAACCAGATTGGGCCCAGCCTGCTTTGTAGTGGGGATCTACCAACAACATTTGTTGCCATCATTATTCTGGAGACATCTTCTTTCTACATAGGCCCCCAGGATCAGCTCCCCATATTTCCCCTCTCTCCCCACCCCCTCCCTCCTGAAGCCTTAACAATTTACAAATTGTTAATGACAAATTGTCATTAACTTGTCATATTGTACACTGTCCGATGTGTCCCTTTACCCACTTCCCTATTGTCTGTACCCCAAGGAGGAGGTCATATGCAGATTCCTGCAACTGGTTCCCCCTTTCTACTCCACCTTCCCTCCACCCTCCTGGGATCACCATTCTCACCACTGGTCCTGAAGCGTTCATCTGTCCTGAATTCCCCATGTTTCTGGCTCCAGTGTACATCCCCAGGTCTAACTGGATTTGTGAGGTAGAATTGAGATTATGATAGTGGGTGGGAGGAAGTGTTTAAGAACTAGAGGAAAACTGCATATTTCATCATTCCTACATGGTACCTTGACTGGGTTGTCTCTTCCCTGCCACCCCTCTGTAAGGTGTTTCACCTATTGATGGGTTTTTGGTCCCCAATCTGTATTCCCCCTCATTTATAATGATATAAGTTTTAGTTCTTTGATGCCTGATACCTCATCCCTTTGAACCTCATGGTCACACAAGCTGTTGTGCTTCCTCTATGTGGGCTTTGTAGCTTCTGAGCCTTTAGGACCCCATACACTACTTCTTTTGCTAGCTGGGCACCATCAGCTTTCTTCACCACACATTTATGCACACATTTGTCTTCAGTGATCATGTCAGGAAGATGAGCATCATGGAATGAAGACTGTAATCTTTATAGAAGTAGCCGGCCTCATCTTTTCCCAAAGGAGTAGCTGGTGGATTTGAACTGCTAACCTTTTGGTTAGTAGTCCAACCCTATGCCACCATGGCTTCTGTCAAAGTCTGTCTGAAAGCCCTTATTTCATTAAACTCACAGTTATCTTTTTTAACATGCCATAGACTATGTATTCCACATACGTGAACTGAGCAGAATTCTAAAGACGTTGTAGCATTTTGTTTCTCTAGTTTGATGTGAAATTTACAGATAACAGTCCATCGATAGCAACAAATGCTATTAAAAGAACAAAGTCAAACAAACATATGCACAGCAAACAAAGGAGGGATGTAGCTCATGAAGAAATACCAGGAAGCAAATAGAATTCCACATGGATCAGCCAGCAAAAAGAAAAGTTCTCTTTATGGGACACCATAAGGAACACGGTCAGGAGTCAGCACAACTGGCCAAAAGCTGGGTGAAAGGATAGGAAAGGCCTTGCCACAACTCGGTAGAAGACCAACTGCTGTTGGATGCCATGAAGTCAAATTCCACTCCTGAAAGCCCTCTGTGAGACCGAACTGCTGTCATCTTTCCGGGAGCAGAGCTTTCTCATCTGAAGTTACTGCTGAGTGGATTTTAATTGTAAACCTTTTGGTTGGAAAATGAATGCCTCCTCATTGTGTGACTGAGGCTCCTTGGAAGGAAAAAACGAACAGATGACAAGGCAGTGCATGATGACTTAACAAAGGTCATTTGATCCACAAATCTAAGGGACAGGCCGTGGGACTCCAAATGTGAATACCAGGCCAATGGCAAGCACTTGTCAGTTCTGGCGTCTCCGTGGTAGTTCTCTCAAAGTGGAAGGGGTGATCGAAAGGCAACTTGTACTCTCCTACAGTTGACACCTTCCTGTTACGCGATGAAACAAGAGACATGATCTTCCCAGCCATTTGGAATTCGGCAGTATCTTAACTTTTTATAGGGTAAGGTTTCAAAGACCTAGAGAATGTGTCAACCACAGATCCCCACTGGTTTTAAAGGCTTGTATTTGATTAAAGTCAGCTGGGTATGATTTCCACTGGCACTTTCCATGTGATAGACAGAGTATATATACTTAAGGGATAAGAAAGTGTTGAGAGTTTTTTCTCGCCCTCATCTCTAAGCATTCTGCTTTCAGGAAGTGGCAGTCTGGAAAGATGTCTATGTCTCTAGAATGTCACTGTGCCCCATGCCCCAGACTGGCCCTGTGGAGACTCTGCTGCACTCTCAGCTGTGCTGACATTAACAGTGTCATAAGGCACACCTCGTGACTATTCTCCTTCGGCATCCACCTTTACAGATCCTCTGCATCCAGCCTTTATTGTGGAGTGTTTGGGGGTGCATCGAATATGCTTGTAATCCCCTTTTATAGGAGTTGGAAATGAGAGACAGAGCTCCAATGACTTGCCCTAAGTCAGACATCAAAGCAGATACTCAATTAAAACGCAGGTCTCTAGGGTGTTTTGTTAAACTCTTCCCTTTATTAAATATTACACATCATAAATTTCCCAGGCAGCCTCATCCCTGGAATGTGAAGTTATATGGTACCCAGTGCCCAGTGGAGTTAATGTTGCCAGGGACGCCCTGAGACTCATTTCTATTCGCCTCTCTGCTCGTCAAGTTTTAGAAGAAACATTATGCTTTCCATCTATGGACGACAAGCAATATCATTCCACCCCCCTCACAAAAAGATCTTTGAATGTGATTGCTCCTCTTCCAAATTCCCTGTCATAAAGATGATTCTTTTCCAAAGAATCCACCAGAAAGAATGGAATAAATTTTCACACACAAAAAGGGAAAAAAAGTGAATTTATTCTTCCCCCAAAGACTTTGCATTTTATAGGCTAGTTCAGTTAATAATAAAAGTGTATTTATTGCTTGCTCTTTGACAAGCTGTATGCTGGGTGATTTACATGAATTCATGTCTGCCTCAGGATTCCTGTGTTAACATACTTGGAGACTCACCAAAAAGTTGAAAGCTCAAGTCCACTCATGGGCCTGGCTATCTACTTCCAAAACATCGATAATTAAAATAATTAAAAATCCCTAAGGAGTTCAATTAGACTTTGACTCATATGTGATCACCACGAGCAGTAGTCAATTTGAGGGCAGTTGGTATTTATTGCCACCTCATGACTGCCATTCAAAGGTAGTATTATTACCATTGCCCGTAAAAAAATGCTGACGTGTGGGGAGCACGGAAAGTATTTGCACCCATAATGGGAATCCAGGTAGCACAGCAGCAAAGATGGAACTCTCAGCCACCTTTTCCTCTGGGCACTGAAAAACCCCTATTCTGAAGTAACTTTCAAGAACTGCTTTCAATCATCTGTTGTTGCATTAAAAGAATCACCCTAACAGTTAGTGGCTTAAAGATATGTAGTATTTTGGTTTTGTCAGTAGACTTGACTCAAGGGATGATTCTCGTTGAGAGTCTCTCCACTGGGGGCTGTCCAGAGGTGACTGGGACTTAGCCATCTGAAGGATTTTCTAGGCCACGTACAACGCCCGGGCTCAGATGATTGGGATTGTTAGGATGGTTAGTTGGGTTTGAGTGTCCTCACAGCCTGGTGTCAGAGAAAGCATTCAATGAGGATTTGTCAAGACTTCTGCCCTATCCTTGAAAATTATAGATCATCACTTCCCTGTAATCGATCGGTCAAACAAATCACCGAGGTCAGCCCAAATGTAAGGGTAGAATGGTGAGACTCCATCACCCAATGAATTCTAGCTATCTAAAGCCACCTGGTGGTGATGCGTGTGTGGACTGCTAACTATGAGGTTGGCAGTTCAAGTCCACCAGCCGCTTCATGGAGAAAGCTGAAGCTGTCTGCTCTCATAATGATTTGCAGCCTTGGGAACCCTGGATAGGTTCATTATGAGTTGGAATTGACTCAGTGGCAGTGAATTTAAAAAATTATCAGAAGGCATTAGTGGTTTAGTGGTAGAATGCTCTCCTTCCATGCAGAAAACCCAGCTTTAAAACCTGGTGAATGCATCTTCTGCACAGCTACCACTTGTCTGTCAGCGGGATTTTATGTGTTGCAATGATGCTGAAGAGGTTTCCGCACAGCTTCCAGACTAAATTGGTCTAAGAAGAAAGGTCGACTAATCAACTTCTGAAAATCAGCCAGTGAAAACTGGACCACAAGAGTTTGATCCTTAATCAATTATAGGGATGGCCTAGAACCAGGCAGCATTTCATTCACTTCTGCAAAGATCACCATGGGTAGAAAATTACTTCATGGCAGATAACAAGAGCAGCGGCCACAAAGCTGCCACATTCCTTTTTCTTGGAAAAAAACAACAATTCTCCTGCATGGAACTCTGGCAAATGTCAAATACAAGGTCGTTGGTATGTGGTGATGCAGACTAAGGCTTCCTCAGGCTCAGAGTTCTCCTGCCAGTACCTCTCACCGTGATCCTTGCCTGTTTCTTCTTGGGATAGCTATACAGTTCTTTTAATTCAGAGAAAGTTTACATCTGAATGAGTCATCTTAAGAGGGAAGCCTAAAGAATCTAAGGAATGTCTAAGATCAATGGAAGGAATTACACAAGATTTGGAAATTATAAAGAACCTAGCTTTCATTGGAGTCTGAGTCCACACAGGGAAATAGAGACTTGGACAAGATCATTGTGTGAGTCTGGGTAGAGTAGGGAAACAAATTCATAAACACACACATGTATATAAGAGAGAGTTCCATAGAAAAGGTAATTGGACATTAAGAAAACATTCCAACGCAGTCCAGTCCAAGCACACAAGTCTGATTCTAGCCCATATGTCTGTCACCAGTCCATAAAGTCCTCTTCAAGCTCACGAAACACATACAATGATGCTGAATGCAGGACAATCACAAATGAGTGGATGGAAAGTCTCTGGATCCAGTGGCATTGTAAACATCTTCGTGTTGGCAGGGATATCCATGTGTCTGACTACATCAAGGTAGGCCCATGTGATTTCTCCTCAGGGATGTCTCATAGGGTGCCAACCTTGTCAGTTTAGTGTCTCCAAGGAAGTTAACCTAGAGAGATAGTGTCTCCACCCTCCAAGAAGAAATTACCACATTTCTCAGAATTCTCAAGAGAAAGCCATACTCACACAAAGGTCTCATTGGCTATCATCAGGTTGACAGGATAGACTCTACCCCTACATTCTTAATCCTCAGATTGACACCAGAGTAGGTAACTGCCACAATCATGTTTATGCCTCGTTTTCCTCATCTAAAGCACATTTCTGAACGCAATGGACTGTGAGAAAGAGTTCCTGCCATATGAAAATCACTAGAGTATTTATTATATTTGTTGTTGTTATTGTTTTATAGCAATATTTCATTGTCTTTGGGGTGAAAGTTTATGTAGCCATTTAGTTTCCCAGAAAAAATTTCTCTACAATTTGTTCAGTGACATTAGGTACATTCTTCAGAATGTGTGAACATCTCAATATATCTGTTCTGGCTTTCCTGTTTCCATCAGTGGAGTTGTTTTGCCTCTTGCAATCTTATGTCTATTGGAAAGTTACTGGTGGCCACTTGATCACGTGTGGGTTATTTTTCTGATAAGCACAGTATTAATACTATCAATTACCATTTATTTAGATATTCACTATTTAGCTAAAAGACAAACTCAAGGGTCAGTTTAGGTTTGAGATTTGAAAAGTAGCTCAGGACAAGAGTGTCCAGAGTTCCTCTCATTTCAACCTGTCCAGTAGGTCTGGTCAATTTTAGGAATTTGAGTTTTGTTCTGTATTTTCTTCACTTTCTATCTGGAACATCGGTTATGTCCCTGGTCAGAAATTTCACAAGCGGTAATGGACCACTATCTAGTTCTGGTGGGACAGTGGTACAAATGGGCTATTTGGCCTATAGAGGATCTTCCTCTTTGAGTCTTTGCTCCAGATGAGTCCAGAGCCATAGTGGTAGGTTAGTCATTACATTTTGAAAAATGACTGCTTCCATGTTTGATGCCCCTTTGTAGTACATAGTCCATCCTTAATCTTCTTCTTAATCTTCCTTGTTCTGTTTTGAGCCAATTGAAGACATTCCTCTAACCCAAATTCTAAATTCCAGTGCATCTCCAGAAACACCACCATTCTACTCAATACCAACCATAAAACAACAAGAAAGACTAAATTGACTCCATTACAACAAGAATGCCACACAAGCCTAGACTATCTTCAGTATAGAATAATTGGCCACTGATTCCTCAGCTCCACCTTTGCCTCTGCACATGGCCTTCGGCCAGCTAGAACACATGCTACTGTTTTATCTGAAAAAAAAATGATTTTTTTAGCTATCCCTGTTTGAAATGCACCAGGGGGCTTCAATTTCCCTGATGCTGCCCACAAACAGTGTTGCCAAAATTCTCTCTTTTTTTGCCAAAATTCTCTTAACCTAAGCTCAAATCCTTTGGGGACGATCAGATAACTTACTTCATTTCTCTCTTCTGTAGTCTCTTTCTGATAGTAGAAATCCAAAAGCAAACTCACTGCCATCGAGTTGATGGCAACTCATGGCGACCCTATGGGACAGGGTAGAACACCCCTGTGCGTTTCTACACCTTAACAGGAGTAGAAAGCCTTGCTTTTCTCCTGAGGTGCAACTGGTGGTTTCAAACTGTGGACCTTGTGGTTAGCTGCCCAAGGAGTAACCACTGCCTTGCCAAGGCACCTTGGTGGTGGTGATGGTAACTACAAAACAGCAAACCCATTGCTATCATGCTGATTCCCACACATAGAAAACCTGTGTGACAGGAAGCAGATTGGTTCATTTTTCTACCAACCTTTCAATTAAAGACCAAGCGCTTACCTGTTACTCCACAAGGACCTCTTGGAAAGGGTAGCACAATTTTATATACCTCTGTCTTTTTTGCTCTTTTGTTCCACACAAGTTCTCTCTCAAAGAATCTAGAAGGTAAATCCAAGAACAAAGATACTTTTGGATGACAAACATGCCTTGTGTCTGGAAACTCCGGGTGACTAGAGAGAATCAGCTCTAAGCCATCACCATTCCAAGGATCACAGGGTTTGCCACATCCTTTTGTCTATAACACGGGAGAAATGCATTCTGCCTGGGAAAGGCGTCTCTTGAACAAAATGCATCAATGAGAGAAAAATATCATTTTTAAGAATAAACTACACTTTCAGAAAGGTACACTTGTCTGAAAGAAGCTTTGAGGGTTTGTTTGTGTGTTTGTTTGTTGAATGAGACGCCTCAGGATATATGACTTGAAGATAGTGTGGACCTACTTGGGAAATAAGACTTGGTTAGCCCAACAATAAAAAGCCTTTGTCTCCACAGACAAGTCACTTGGCCTATGTTCCTCCAGTTGCTCAGCATTAAGTCACGAGTGACTTGATTATTTTATCAGGGAGGCAAGAGCAGACATTCTCCTTCTGGTTTGTTGTCTTAATGTTGACCAAACACGAGGGGCAGTGACTTACACCAAAAGCAAGCTCTCTTGGCTCACTGAAAGAGTGGAAGCGATTAAGAGGCTGAAACATAAGACCTGATTTCGTTAAACTAAATTGAATCATTGTGTAGCACTGAATTCTAATTGTTGAAACAGCTGCCCTTAAGGAACCGATTTTGCCTCGTGTAGCTTTGCTCAAAGCCTACATGATCTTCTCCCTCCTCTTATCTGGGACAGATTTGAAAAAGTCATCTGTTTTTAAGAAATTAGCTCTTCAGTGAGTGTCAAGCATTCCAACGTGCCCATTTACATCTGTGTTTAAGTGATAGGAGTTTAACGACATCCCTGAATAGACCCTTATTACTTAGACCCTAAAGTGTTAGGAGGATGAAGACTTGGAATCAAATCCATTCACCAGTTGCCCTTTATTTACCTTTAAACGTTGCCCTCGATGATCTTTTTACCTCCTTTTCCTATACCAAATTGCGTGGTCAAACCACTGTTGGCGGAGTGCAGCAAAAAGGTAATCCCTCAACTACTCACAGAAATGTTGGCAATTGGAGTTCATCCAACAGTTTCTCAAAGAAAGACCTAGTGATCTATGTCCAAAAAATTCACCTCTGAAAACCCAAGGGAGCACAGTTCTACTCAGAACCATATGGGATCCACCAGACAGAATGGAATTGATGGTAACTGGTTTGGTTTGGTTTTGTAGTCATTGGAGGACCTTTACATGTGTGCTCGTCAGGGTAAAGTAGAGAAACAAATTCATAGACACTCATAATGTGTATAGGGAAGAGCTTTATATAAAAGAGTAACTGTATTTTTAGAAAATATCACAGCTCAGTCCAGATCAAGTCTATAAGTTCAATATTAGTCCATATGTCTGATAACAGTCTATGAACTCCTCTTCAAACTCATACAAAGCATGTAATGATGCCGAATGCAGGTAGATCACAGGACAGTGGGTGGAAAGTCTTGTGGAACCAATAGTGGTAGAAGCATCTCAACTCTGGTGTGGGTCTCCATGAGGATCCTCCAACTCCAGGCTCTGACTCTATCAGCATAGCTCCTGGAAACTCGTCAACAGAAATGTCTCACAGGGAGACAAGCAGAGAAAGAATGTGGCCTCCAGTGAACTATTTATCTCCAAAATGAAGTCATCAAGCTGCAACCTGATTGACAAGCTAGACTTCATCTCTTCACACATATGCGAATTGCTCCATTGGCAGTGCCCTCCCTCCTCCTTCAGGCTCATCCTTCCAGGCTCAAAGCTAGTTACAAATCATTCTGGCCTCCTTCCCCATAGTTTTCTCTCTTTATCTTCAGCTTCTACTGCTCATCATCTATATCTGTTCATAGACAACATTGTCTAGCATATGTCGTATTAATAATCTCCAAGGACAGTATGATCTAATGACAAAGGTCATAAAGGCCTTCTAATACAGCTTCTCTGCCTTCCTGTTTTTCTTTCTTCGAATGCTGACAAGCTCTTTGAGAAGGAGGCCTACATCTTTAATTCAGTTCAACAAACACTTTGTGAATGCAATCATCTCTTGAAGACATTAGAAAAGGAGGTTACAGATCCCCCTATATTCATTCTCACTCCTCATGGAGAATCCTTTTCAGGTCCTCAGCTTGCTATGAGGCATTTACTGTTTGATTCTTCTTTTTTCTCTTGCTGCAAAAGAAGTTTTTACTGGTCCCAGATGCCCACCCCCCTCAGTGCCCCATCTTTCCTTTTCTTTTTTCACTTATTTCCTCAGCATCTTTCGAGTTAATATTTTTGAAAAATTATGTAACTCAATTAGTAAATTAAATCAGAAGTTAACTGTCCAAGCGAAATTTGCTATATGAAGGACTCATAAGTAGAATGTATTTGTTAAGTGAATAATCATTTTCTTATTCATATTTTTTGTAGAGCAGAATTATTTTTCTCTTAACCAGGTTTGATTACAAGGGGAACATGGTTGCATTAAGTTTTATTCCATTTCATTTCCCTAGTGTGGAATTTCTGATGCCCACCCTACAACCACCCTCAGCTTTATCAATTTGGAGTGAAAATGGGTTTTTGTTAATGTAGCAAAGTTACTTAGGAGAGTAGGCTCAAGGGTTAAGTGGATAGAGTTTGGATCTGTGTTATGAGGTAAGGTTGAGAAGATAGAGAGAGGGAACATAAAAGTTGGGAGGATCACAGGGAGACAGAAGGAACCCCAGAATTTGTGGTTGAGTCTGTCCTGAGTGTACTCAGAATAAGTTGCCAGAAACCCCCGCACACACACACACACACACACACACACACACACACCGGAAAAAGAATAGTTACTACAGCAGAAGTAACAACAACAAACTCCAAGCCAGACTGTCCAGACAAATTTGAATTTCAAATAAACAATGGATATATTTTTAGTATGTGAGTGGCAGCCAACTCAATGACACTGAGCAATAACTGGGGCAATGGAAATGCCCATTATTGTAATTATTTATGTGTTTATAAATGCAGTCAGCATTGCTAAGTTTTGCTCCATAAGCCCTTTATGTTTTAAGTTCTATTAGATATATATACATATAAATGTACAGATATATAGATATACACATATATAGATGATAGATAGATGATGTGTATATATTATCCACAGCTAAGATCATACATCCCAGGTTACCCAGGATAGACCTGATATATACATTCTATTCACTCTCAGAAATGTCCTGATTTAGAAAATAAGTGAAATTGACACAGGATTCATAATATCTATAATTCCATTGGGCTCCACTATCTGTCACATCTCTATGTTTTCCCCAGAAGGGCGAACACAGTACTTCATAAACTGGTCAGTGTCCCTATGATTCATGCCAAGAAGAGGGCTGTTTCTGAACTAATAGCAGAATGTAAATGGTTTTGAGAGAGGGTTGCTTTGTCATGTTCACCATTTTTACCCCTCAAGAATGATAGCTCGGCAAACATAAAGACTTGCTGAATGGTTATGTGAGCACAGCCATTATATTATATAAACTTGCCTTTATTTACACTCTCCGCAAATTGAATGGTAAAGCACTCCTTGTATGCTAAGAAGGCAGTGATGATGATGAGAGACTTATAACAGACCCCCCCTCCTTTAACTGTCACCTGATCACATTCTATCTCCTCCACGCCCCACCCATGAAGTATCCTCCTGTTTGTGCTGCATACTTTTCCTGAAAGGAGGATGCCCATAGAGTTTCAATTGGACATCTTTCTGCTAGTTACCAAGGCCTGTAGTTAACATTAGAATGCGACTTTGCTATCAAGAAAGAAGAAAGTAAGGTAAATGGATTGAGTGAATAGGCTTGAATAGAATTGAATAAATTACCTACCCTATAGCAAACTCTGATAACACAATGGTTAATCACTCTGCTGCTAATTGGAAGGTTGGTGGTTTCAAATCACCCAGCTGCCCCACAGGGAGAAGACATGGTGATCTGCCTCTGTAATTATTGCAGCCCAGAAAAGCCTACAGTACAATTTCACTCCATCACATGGGGTCGTTCTGAGTCAGACATTGACTCGAGAGCACCCAAGAACATAGTGAACCAGGAATCTTTGTCTGATACAGTTGGTTAATGTGCTTAACAATACAGACTCTCCTTGGAAGAAAGGCCTGGAAATCTACTTCTGAAACACCAAGCTCCGGGGAGCAAATACCACCCTGAGACACATGGGATTGCTAAAATTATCGAGACAGAAACTGGTACAGTAAGCCAAAGTACTTGAGAAGTCCACAAGAGGAAAACTTCCTGGAGAAGGTGACAACTGAGTTGCATCTTGAAGATCTCCTAAGGGTTCACAGAGAAAGTGGAGCAAACTGCTATAAAAAACAGTACCCAAATCCCAGCTAAGCACAATCTGGGTTTTTAGAACACAAGCTCACTGCTGATGACACAAGTTCAGTCATGGGTAGGACATTGGTGGCTCTTCTTCAACCAGGCTTTTTTGGTGGTCCCACCAATCCTTACAGCCTTAGAGTCCTCCAGGGCTTGAGCCTGCAATTCAATTTTTTCTAAATGCCCCATGTGTTGACACCCTGAGAGGGTGGAAGGGGGAAGATACAGCAGGACTTTCAAGAGACTAGGCCTGGAAGGGCAAATGTCATCACTGGCCACAATTCTGCATGCCCAAACCATCAATTGGTCCACTCAATCGAAGGTTCACCAAGATGATGCATGCCCCACTCCCTTGATACAAGCACCTTCCTGTGAGTCCAATATGAAATGGGAATCATTGGGTGGATGGACAGTGCGTTGGCATCTCTCCGGGATTTCGAAATGGGAGAGTAAACAAGGCAGGGGAAAGAAATAGTGAGTGCTGACAAAATGAACAGGGGAGCAAACCAAAAATCAAAATTTTAAATGAGAAGCAAATTTTGAGAGGCATGCGGGGGTCATGTGTGATATGACAGGAAAGGAAGCGACCCCTAGATCTAAAGGCAGAGGGATGAAAGTGTGCAGTAATGACGAAAGGGGCTAAGTCTCAGGTATGAGTCCAAATTGAGTCAAGAGCCCCGGGTTGAGTTGGGTTTGATTTAACTTTCCACGAAGAGAGATTGGAGAAGGCTGATCTCACCCCTACTGCCTTCTAGAGTTCAGATTTGCATTTATTTATGAAATATTTGCTGGATTCTGTGAACACAGCATTGACTTTTTCCAAATCTAAGGAGTCTTTATATTTTGTACTTCCCCCTATTTTGCAAGCTCTAACAACAAGAAGCTTTGAAAGTGGCTTATAAATATACAGGAATGTGGTCCTTCTGGAAAATCTACAGGGAAGGGACTGAGTGTGCCTAATATTTATGTAAATTTTGACCACATAATGGGCAACTCAAGAAATAATGAGGTGACTGCTGGGACCAGTCCCTTGAACTGCAAACTCATTTGATTCACAAGGAACAGTGGTGATTATTGACCCTTTCTGCCTGGCTGCTCTGTCAATGGCTGAGATTCAGCATTTAGATCCATTTTAGGGGAGCACTGAACATATAAAATCCAAATATTAATAGGCTCAGGGATGTTTGTGAGAAACATGCAATTTGGAAGTCGATGGATAGCAGGAAAGCATATTAGTCACACCAAGCTATGAAAAGACCAGGATAATAAGACTATGTTATGAAACATGAAAGACCTTAGCCTTTGTGATGCCAGGTTTCCCTATTTTATTTTCTAGTGCGCTTTGGTGGTAGCATCAAAGTGTTGGAAATGTATTAAAATATAACATTCCTCTCTGTAGTAAATAGTTCTTTGAAAGATGAAAGACTTGGTGGTTTAATCAAACGAATGCCTTGATATGTCCTCCCAGGCTGGAAAGGCAAAAAGTAGAAGACTCCTTCCTTGCCTTCCTTTTCCTCTTCTGCTCTCCCAGCCTTGTATTTATGTATACTGTTTATTCGGCTGTGGATACAGTGGCTTTGCATCTGTTCTCATGATGATCCCGGGTTTCACTATTTAAATAATGTGCCTTTGTTTTCTTCTCCCTTATGCCCAGAACTAAGAATTTATTTGCATGCTTATAATGTATTCCTCGATTTTATTACCATCTTCAAGTCTTCACAAATGGCCACAACTTCCATTTAGAATTCAGAGTCTCCTGAGAATCCCTTGAATATTCCCAAACGCTCCTAATTCAGAGTTGTATGTTTCCTCAAAGGAGGTACGTATGTTATTTTGAGAGCCAGACAGAGACTGATGGACACAGGAGTTCATGAGAGTTTTGTGCTCTTAGGCGGAGTCCCAGCCTAAGCCCCCCAGCTGCCCCCACCCCCCAGTCAGCTTGATTACTGTCACTGACCATATCTAGCAATTGCAAAGACAGCAGGAATCCTTGATGTTTCACCTACTTATTAGTTTGTCAGTCCTACTTGAAGTTAGAAGGAAAAGGCTCATTTCTGCAAATGAATCTGACCTAAGTGGGGAGTGGAGGAGGGGGGCATTCTAAAACTCTAATGTAATTTTTTCAAGTGAGATATTCACTACCACCCTACTGCTCTCATTACCAATAGAAAAGGTCATTAAAATGCTGAAGACTTTTGTCAGATTATTTAACTCTCAGGACAAAAATAAGCATTTCATAGCCAGTGGAAATTAACAACTTGATTCCTTCCCAAGGAAAGACGTCAGTTCCTCTCTATAATTCCTCTTCAACATCATAACTAGTCCAAATAGATTTACACATGAGAAGGTCACACAGATCCCCCTGGGACACACTCTTCCTCTCAACTCCAGTCTGATGCACGACTTGATGGAGAGCAGCACATTTCACAGAACATTTGGCCCTCCCCTTCTTGACTTGGGGACTGGAAGGCAGGAACAACAATGGGAGATGTCTTTTATAGTCATTGAAAGCAGGGACAGTTGAATTTGGTTTCGTTTAGAGTTAATTGCACATTTTGAGTGATTCGGTTTTGGCAAAATCCAAAGCATATTTTGCAAATCGCTTTTCCCATTAAATGTTAAAACCCTTTATTTTTAAAAGGAAATGTAATCCATATGTTTGGAATTTGTTTACACTAAAATTATATATATGCACATATACACATATATAAATTTATTCGTGTCCCAGAAGTTTTCGGCACCATTTTGTAAACCTCCTTCAAAAATCAAGAAGTCATGTATTGCCCAAACCTAATAAGAGCAAATCCATAAATGTTAGAAACATTGGTTTTATGATTCTTCTGGTTCTATACTTCGAAAAACATGTCTTTGGTTGTCAATTATCCATTGTGTAGAAATGACACCATTTTGTGGGGGAAAACCTGGAACGAAACATGCTCTATAGGAGATGGGGGTGTTGCTATGTAGAAAAGGGTTTTTTCCCCCTTTGGTCTTCACTTATCAAACAGCATAACTAAAGTAAAATTTGCAAATGACTTAATTCAGTGAAACAACAATTTTAAAAACCATACCAGCAAAGTAAATTTTAAGTTTTACTCTTGAGGATTCACTTAATGCAGAAAGAATGAGGAAGATCTGTGCACAGGAAAAATAATTACCACCTGAAAAAGGAAGACCAAGAGGCAATAAGAGACCCCATATATACCTTTAAATTGAGGCCAAATAGGAGGATGAATTTATCTGTTATCTACTGTCAGAAAATTGTTATTGGCTTTAAGTGAGCATCAACAAATTTTTCAAAACAGATCAGGCAGTAAATACTTGAAGCTCTGTGGTCACAACTACCATAATTTTACACAAATAACATAAATGTTACACTGAGACCAGCCCCTGGAAAAGGATATCATGTTGGGTAAAGGTACGAGGTGGCAAAAAAAAAAAAAGAGGAAGACCCTGGACAAGATGGCAGCACACATGAGCAACTGTGAGTCGGAACCCACTCCATGGCATCAAACATCGTTTTTTGAAACTCACACAACCCCCTCGCACATTGGTTTTCTATGACGTGAGCATGATTTGCATGCACATATTACTTATGAAAAAGATGGCCCTCAGTTCTGCCATTCTAACAGGCAAGCAATCACGGGCAGTCATACCAAACCAAACTTGCTGCCATCAAGTTCATTCCAACTCATGATAACGCTATAGGACAGGGCAATGGTTGTGGCAATGTTCCAATAAAGCTTTATTAGCACAAAACCAAATTTGGTTAATAGTCGTATAGCTTACTGACATGTGGCTTACAGGGAAGTCCAAGCATGCTCTTCCTTTTGGGTTTTCTAACTCCTGCTCCTTGAACATTTCAGTATAATACTTTGGAATCTGCCGTTCCATTCCTTTATGCCACCATTTCTTCCATTTATTTTTACTACTCCATGTTTAAGATCAAGTTTCAGAGTCTCTTCTGACATTCATTTTGATATTTTCTTTCTTTCCTTCCTCTTTTCTGCTTTCTTGCCTGGTCTTCTGCCATTAGCGGTTAATGCAATGATTTTTTCTTCACTTGCTGTATTAGTCTGGGTTAGCTAGAGAAACAGATCCAGAGACACTCATATGTGTATAGGAAAGAACTTTATATAAAAGAGTCATTGTATATTAAGAAAACATCTCAACCCAGTCTAGATAAAGTCCTTAAGTCTGATGTTAGCCTACATATCTGATACCAGTCTGTAAACTCCTCTTCAGACTCACACAGCACATGCAATGACTCCAAATGTAGGAAGATCGCGGGCCAGTGGGTGGGAAGTCTTGTGAATCCAGTGGGGGTAGAAACATCTTAGCGCTGGTGTGGATCAACTCATGGCTTCTCTAGCTCCAAGACTCTGGCTGCCATCAGCATAGCTCCATGTGACTTGTCAACAGGAATGGCTCACAGAGGATGTCTGTGGTAGTCACATAATCTAGTGTCAATTTGAGGAATAAGTGTGTAGGGGTGGAGTCCAGCCTGTCAATATGAAGATAGTCAATGGGGCATGACCTTCTCCTGAGAATTCGGAGAAATGTGGTCATTCCTTCTTGGAGACAGGCGACACTATCTCTCGGTTCACTCCCTTCGAGACTTTCTACTGACAACACTCGCTTGGAGACTCTCTACTGAGAAGACACATGGACCTAGTCTGTTGTAGCCAGATACCTCGAACTAGAAAAGTCACATGGAGTCTCCTGCCAGAGCTGAGATGTTTATAACATCACTGGATCCAAAGGCATTTTACACAAATGGGCTGTGGTCATCCTGCACTCGGTGTCACTTCGTGTGTTTGTGAATCTGGAGAAGACTTTATAGACTGGTATTGGACATATGGGTTCATATCAGAATTGTGGGCTTGGGCTGGACTGTGTTGGCATGCTTTCCACAATGTTCAATTCCTCTAGTATATAAACATCTCCCTTATATACATATGCATGTTTATGGATTTGTTTATCTAGTCTACCCAGACTAACAAAATGTCCCAACTTCAGTGAGCTATATATCTCTGTAGTACCTCCGCATGAGGTCATCAATCTGCAACCAAATTGACAGGCTAAAGCTCACCCCTTCATTGTTAAGTCTCACATTGACACCAGATTATATAACTATAATAACACCAGATTATATAGTTATATAACAATATAACCATTATACATGGTCCCTAAATTCAAGTAATACTCAAAATCATACGTTGGTTCTTGTACACTTGTTTAAATTTTCTTCAGCTACAACTTGACCTTGCATATGAGCAATTGATGGCTTGTTCTGCAGTTGACTTCAGTCTTGTTCTGACTGATGATAACTGGGTTTCTCCATTGTCTATTTCCACAGATGTCGTCAATTTGATTCATGTATAATCCATCTGGTGAGGAATATATTTATAGTCTCAGTTTATGTTGTTGAAAAAAAAAGCATCTAAAATGGATATGTCATTGGTCTTGTAGATTTCTATGTGTTCTCTAGTTTCACTTCTATCACCAAGATCATATTTTCCAACTCCTAAGCATTGTTGTTTCCAGCTTTTGAACTCTAATCACCAATAATGCATATTGGTTGCATGTTTGATCAATTTCAGACTGTAGAATTTGGTCAAAAAATTAATTTCTTTCTCTTTGTTATTTGTGGTTGCTACATAAATTTGAATAGTCATATTAACTGGTCTTCCTTGCAAGCATCTGGATTGTATCCTATCACTGACAGCGATGTACTTCAGGAGAAATCTTGAAATGTTTGCCTTGATGATGAATGAAATGCATTCCTCTTTTATCCTTATGCTAAGGAAATGATCACAGAAGCAGGATTATACGAAGAACATGGCATCAGCATTGGAGGAAGACTCCTTAACAACTTGCAAGATGCGGATGACACAACCTTACTTGCAAAAAGGGAACAGGACTTGAGGAAGTTACTGATAACAGGCAAAGACCACAGCCTCAATTATTGATTATACTTTGTTAACATAGAGCAAAACCCTCACAATTGGACCAATAAACAGCATCATGATCAATGAGGAAAAGATGAAAGTCTTCAAAGATTTCAACAAATTAAAGACCTGAAAGATTTATTTCATTCATATTATTCAGGTTGACTCAACTTTCAGGAGGTAACTCTTCTATCCATGGATTAAATAAAATAAGTGTAATGACTGTGTAAATAGATGGTAAAAGTCTACAAAATTTATTGTATGGTTATAGATACTGTCAACTATGGAGTATCCAGAGTTCCCAGAAGAGCAATTTATATTCTGAAGACCATAACTGTCATATTTCCCATATTGACAGAAATATCATTCTACCTATATTAGACTATAGACTGTGTGTGTTAGTGGATAAACCTTGAAATATCAGTGGATTAACACAGAAACAATTTCTTACCCACATCACAGGCTGATGCAAATCAGGACATTCTGCCAAATAATGATTCAGGAACCTGGACTGTTTCCACCTTGTAGCGTTATCATCTGGATCATAATCACTGTCTTATAAGGATGAATCATACTTCCTTGAAGATGCCACCTGTGCATGCTGTATGTAGTCCTCTCCCACATTTCTTCCCGCTGGAATTGATTCTTTCACCAAGAAGCCTGTTGGCGAATGTGATCACATGGAGTAGAGATGAACCAGCCCAGCCAAGATATCCTTAACCAAGTCCTTCTCTCTTTAACCCATATCATCTTATATGAGTGAGCCCTGGTCTGCTTAAGAATTGTTCACCTGAGCCCTTCTCAAAATGCTGAACTACAGAATCATGATCAAAATAACTTTTTTTAAACCATGGTATTTAAGAGTAATTTTTCAGGAGAAAAGATGAAATGACACAACCTCAAAGAATCTTAAAATTCTTGGCAGGGAAGAAAACACTAGAGGGTTTTACAAGATGTTTTTAAGAGTAAGTAGGGGGAAAATTACTTATATACCTTCCCATCACATTTCAGGAGCCCTGATGGCACACTGGGCTACAACCTGAGCTGCTAACCACAAAGTCAGTCATCCAAATCCAACATCCATTCCACAGGAAAAAGACATGACTTTCTACTCCCATAAAGATGAATAGAATTGAAAATCTACAGGGACAGTTCTACCTTGTCCTATAGGATCACTAGGAGCCTGAACAGACTCAATTATAGTGAATTTTGCTTTTTACAGATAAATCTATTTACAGATAAATCTGGGAAATATTGTCTTCCTGTATGCCCAGGAAGAAGATAGTGTCATATACTAGCATACTGAACACCCCCATGCCTCCTTTGCTTCATATCACCATCTTACAGAAAATCTTTATGTTGTATATTATAGAGGGCAGAGGTATATGACATTCAATTCACTTGAAGTTTATTTGTTTGTCTTGAGACAAAAGTCTAAGAAGACAAGGGAATTATTGAGAGGAGAGAAAATACAGAGATGAAAAGGGGACTGTGTTTAATATCTTCTCCTTGGATTGTAGTATTATATTCAATTATTATATCAATTATTATACTCAATTATTATAATCAATATTTATTGAACATTTATTAAATGGGGAAAATTTTGACTCAATAGGACATGAGAAATACATGACAGGTCCCACTTTTAAGGATGCTTCAGTGTATTAGGGTAGGTAAAACACATACACAGGACTTGGATGGGGACTGTTCAAAAAAAATGGGGTGTTATGGGTTGGGTCAATCAGTGAAGGCCTAAAGAAGGATGTCACACTGACATAAGCCCCAATGGAATTTGCTAGATATAATGACTGAGAAATTGTAGTGCTTTCTCTTAATGCCAGTGAGGGACATTGTACATATCCTCCCCTTAGTATCTGTGGATTCCCCAGGAGAATTTAATATACATAGAGCATAGTCAGCCTCTGGTTCATGGTGACCAGGCGCACAATGGGATCAAATCATGTAACCCATAAAGATTTCATTGGCTGATGTTATTAGAGGTTGATGGCCAAGCCTTTTTGCCTAGTCCATCTTTGTCTGGAAGCTCCACTGATATCTGTTCTACATCATAACAACATGCCAACCTCCACAAACAGGTGGCTGTGCTTGAATTGTGCTGGCCAGGGACCCAACTCAGGTCTCTTTCATGGGTCGTGAGATTCCTACCATGGAACTCCCACTAGTTTCTTGACCAAATTAGCTTACGTATATTAATTTCAAAATGCTTCTTCATCAAAATAGTGTCAAAATTTTCAAACACCATCAACAAATCCAGAATGAACCAAAATGCAGAATTGGCACTGGCGAATGCCGATGTCAGGAAATAGAAATAAAAACAGAGCTGCATGGAATTCCTCCTCAAATGCAATCACAGCCAATGTCTTTAACAATTATTATCTGATCAGGTTTCAAAAAGTTAATGGAAATAGGAAAAGATAAAAGAGGTTTTTCTCAAGAAAATTTTGAAGCTCCTGGGTCTCATTGCATTTCCTCACTAACTTCTGTCCCACCTTCCTGACCACCTGAAAGTATTAAATTTTAGTTAAACTAACAAGACAAAACCATCCTGTTTTAAAGAATCACATACACACAGAACTATTCACAATAAATCCCTCTATTTACATTTTTTTCAGGAAATATATACTGAAGAATTGAAGTCAACACGTTAAAGAGAAACATTTTGAAGGAGATCAATTGATTCCAAAGGCAGGCTCACTTCCTGTTGTTTGAAGTTCCCAGGAAAAAATGGAGTCCTTTAGGCTTTCACATGTCATGATTTATCCATAATTATTAAAATTTTATTATTGTAGTAAAACAATCATAGAAAAAGTAAAGCCTTTCTGGATACTGGAACCCCGCCCATCTTGTTCCCATTGGTCAAGACTAAGGAGTTTTAGAGTGAAAATGAGCCTGTCACTTTAGAAAAAAAACTAAGCCTCTGGATACACAGAACATAGCTCATGTTAGCATCTTTTCCTAATAGAATCAAACTCCTTGGGAAAGAACGATGGAAGACACTTGATCTATTAGTTGAAAAAGGAGTTTTTGGTTTGGTTTTGTTACAAAGGTGTTAAAATTCTATAAAGACTAAAATGAAAAGGAATTTATTTGGGTTTAACAAATTTCTTTAATCCAATGCATACCATTACATTCCATTGAATTTGATAAAAATCAATAAGCATTCACAGAAGATCCATGACATTTCAGCACTGAAGATACAATGATGGAAAAGATACCATCTGCCTTCAACTATATCTTTGAATGAAAAAAAATTAAGCAGAGATCTAAGGCGAGTTACATGAGGTCTACAACTAACTAGTTGCTGTTGAATTGATGCCAACTCACAATCTGCTACACACATACCCCCATGAACTCTAAATCTAAGGAATTCACCTATTCTGCTGCAGTACTCAGAAAAAGCCAGCAAAATATTTTTTAAGATGCTAAATTATAAAAGGTGATATTTAAGATTATAGGAAGAACGAAGGAGAACAAGGACAAATGAGATGACAGTCTTACAAACCTTTGGAGATTTAGACATTGGTGTTAATTGCATCTGATAATCACTAGATTTCCTGACTTGAAGAAATGAGAGGGCTCAACAATAGTTATCCTAATGACATGTTTAATTATCCTGTAAGTACATGATAATTTTTGAATGATTATGGACTAGTGATTATTCTAAGGGGTTTATTAGAAATAACTCATTTGTATCTAGAAATCAAACTATGAGATATTATAATTATCTCCATGTTATCCAATTATCTCATTAGCTCTTGCCACACTTAATGCCATGTAACAAACCTCACCAAACTCCATGATTTACAGCAGTAGTGCTAGAGTGTGGGGGTCAGATGATGGTTCAGCTGCTCTTGGCTACCTTTGCTCAAGCATCTCTAGGTAGTTGTAAGTCACCTAGACAGTGAATTTGGGATGGCCTAGATTGCAGTCACCCCACCACATATCAGTTCTTCTCCATGTGGCCCAACCACCTCTCAAACAAGTATTTCCCCCTAGTAGAGGAACAAACGCAAGAATAAACAAGAAGACAAGAAGACATACACAAGCATTATTTTTTCTTCTGACTAGTAGGATTTATAAATTTCCCAGTCTTTGCTCAATGATTCTATTCATGCTACTTAAAATAAATCTCAAAGTTACTATACCTTTCTCTTCCTCCACTTAGTGAATTCCTAGAATCACATTTCTTTTTTCCAAAGTGTTATGTATGGAATTATATCTTCAGTGTGTTATACCTGTGAATATGACCTTGTTCAGGGAAATAGGATCTTTCTTTGGAGAGATGATAAGTCATACAGGAGTCAGGTGGGTCATAGCCCTAACCCTTTCTGAGTAGTGTCTTATAAAAGGGAAGAAAAAACAGAATCAGAGTCCTACAGAGGGAAGACACCACATAAAAGAGATATAACCACAACGTATCAAAAGAACACCAAGGATTTCTGACAGCTGAAAGAAGTTAAGAGTCAGGACAAGTTCATCACTCAAGGCCCTCAGAAGTAATCAACATGGCTGATTTGGATTCCAACCCACTAGAACCATCTTTAAACCCATCTGTGATGTGGTGTTGTAAATATATATATATATATATATATATATATATATATATGTGTGTGTGTGTGTGTGTGTGTGTGTGTGTGTGTATTACACACATATACACACATTTGCCAGTATGGATATGATATTCTAAAAATTTTCATTTGTTTTTTTCTGCCCCACCCCTCCCAATTTCATTTGTTTTATTATCATCTTATTAGGGACTCATACAGCTCTTATCACAATCTATACATACATCCATGTGTCAAGCACATTTGTACATATGCAGCCATCACTACTTTGAAAACATTTTCTTTCTATGTGAGCTTTAGTATCAGCTCCTAATTTTTTCCTTTCCTCCTCCACTCTATCTCATGAGTCCTTGTTAATTTATAAATTATTAGTTTTTTCATGATCTTACACTGACCACTGTCTCCCTTCACCCACTTTTCTGTTGTCCATCCCCCTGGACGAGTTATGTGCCAATCATTGTGATCAGTCCCCCCTTTCTCCTCTCACCTTCCCCTTACCCTCCTGGTATCACAACTCTCATTATTGGTCCTGAGGGGGTATTCTGTCCTTGATTTCCTAGGTTTTCAGCTCTTATCTGTACCAGTGTACATGTACTGGTCTAGTGGGATTTGTAAAGTAGAATCAGAAGTATGATAATGGGGAGGAGGAGGAAGGGTTAGCGAAGTAGAGGAAAGTTGGTGTTTCATCTACACTATGCTGCACCCTGATGCACTCATCTCTTCCTTGTGACCCTTCTGTAAGGGATGTCCAATTTTCTACAGATTCTTTTTGGGGCTCCACCCCAAATTCTCCCTCATTCACAATGATATGTTTGGGGGGGCGGGTTTTGGGTTCTGGTTTTTTGATGCCTGATATCTGATCCCATCAACACCTCCTGATCACTTTTGTTATATATTTTGTCAAACCTAGGAAACTAATACAGAATCAAAGAAACAGAGAAACCAGAGCTCAAAAATAGGAAATTGAATGTGTCAAACTTTATTTCTGAAAGCAACTCTCGGTTTACAGAAAAACTGAGCAGAGATTAAGGAGTTCCCATTGCAACTTATCTTTATCCACACACTGTCTCTCCTATTATTATAGTTTTGCACTTGTTTGGCTCCTTTGCTTTGATTGATGAACCAATAGTGAGACAGTAAAGTACATAGCTCATGTTAGGGTTCAATCGGTATTGTATCGTCCTATGGGTTTTGACTAATGCATTGTGTCATGTCTTCACTACTACAATATCATGTGCAATAGTTCCACTCCCTTAAATTGTCCTGTGCTCCAACTATTTATTTCTTCCTCTCTACTACTGGATTTCTGACATGTACTAATCCTTTTACCTTCTGTTTTTTTCTGCCCCAGAATGCCATAAAGTTGGAATATAAACATTTGCTTGTTTGCATATTGCTCTCTTAAAGTCAGGGGGAGAATTGGGACCATCGCCTACCATAAAGAGGTGGATTTAACTTGCTTTTTAAAAATTAGGTTATGGGTTGATCTGTATATAATAGAGGTTCAAAAGCACCATGTGTTTCTACTGCTCTGTATGTCAATTTGTCATACTATGGGGGCTTTGTGTTGGTGTGATGATGGGAACTGTGTGACTGGTATTTAAGATAACAACATGGGGACAAGCTGCAATTGACCTACCAGACTAGGAGAAATGACCTAGCACTCGACTTTTGACCCCCAAAAAACCTATCCCATGAGAGCCTAATGGTACACTGTAAGATATAGACAAGCCCCTTAGGTTGCAAGACATTCAAAAGGTGACATTAGAAAAGCTGCCTCCTGAATGTAGAGTTGACCTTAATAATATGGTTAGAATAAAGCTTTCAGGACCTTCATCTGGTGAAATCATTGGCAACTTCCACTTTTTCTCCATGGATCATGAGCTAGTTTATTGTTCCAGTTTCAAGGTATTTGGTTTTGCTTTATGTTACAATATAATCCATCAGCAAGTGTTTTAAGTCCTGTTCACTTTCAGCAAGCAAGGTTGTGTCATCTACTTAGTGCAAGTTGTTTGTGAGCCTTCTTCCAGCCCTGATACTCTGTCCTTCTTCACATAGTCCAGTGTATCAGATTATTTCCTTAGCACACAGATTGAAGAGAAATGGCATTACACTTATAGTCAAAAATTAACATTTCAAGATCTATCCTGAAGTATATCACTGTTGGTGATAGAATACAATTAATACGTTGACAAGGAAAACCAGCTAATATGACTATTATTCAAATTTATGCACCAACTACTAAAGTCAATGATGCAGCCTGAAATCAATCAAACATGTAATAAAGATATACTGATAATTATTGGGAACCCATTATTGGGAAGATAAAGTTGGAAACAAATAGGAAGGATTCATAGTTGGAAAAGATCACCTTGGTGATGTGGGGAAAAAAAGCTGGAGATCACCAATGGTATAGTCATTGTAGATGTCTTTTTTTCACAACATAAGTCATAAACTGACTGTAACTGTGTCCTTCATCATATGGAATACTCAGGAATCAAATCAACTATATATGTAGAAGGAGACACTAGAGAAGATAAAGATCATCACTCACAGCAAGACTGGGGACAACTACAGAAGAAACCATCAGTTCTTCATATGCAAGGTTAAGTTGAAGTTGAAGCTGAAGAAAAAGAAAACAAATACAGGAAAGACAAAATACAACTTTGAGGATATCCCACTTGAACGTAGAGACCCTCAAGAATAGATTTGAAGCAGTGAAAACTAATGGCCAAAGACCAGAAAAATTGTGAGATGCTATCAAGAACATCATGCATGAAGAAAACAGGCAATCGCTCATTAAAAAGACCAGAAAGGACGTCAATTTCTTCTTGAACATAGAAGAGCAAAGACTAATGGAAGAAATGATGATGTTAAAGAGTCACATAGAAGACTTCAAGGGGTGACTTGAGAAGACAAATTGAAGTATTTAAAATGAAATGTGCAAAGATTTGTAGCTAAAAATATCCAAAGGGAAGCACACATTCAGTACTACACAGGCTAAAAGAACTGAAGGGAAAAGTCATCTCATGTTGAAATATTAAAAGATTCTACGGGAAAAATATTGACCAACACAGAAAATGTAAAAGGAAGATGGAAGGAATACACACTGTGCCAAAAAGAATTGGTAACCTTAAACCTTCAAAAATGGTTCAAGTCCAACTTGCATTGGTGGCAATGACAAAAAACAAGACTCCAGTAGTTCATGGAATACCAACTCATCAAATGGATGCAGCACTGAAAGTACTCTTTAGTCGATGCCAGGACACTTACAAGTCAGCTACTTGGGCAACTAATAGGAAGAGAGTCATAGTTGTGCAGAAATTATTGACAATACCATTAATGACCCACAAAGTGGAGATTTGCTCATGATAATTTTTAAAATGGTTGCAAAAGTGCATGGACAGGGATCTGTGCAAAAGTTGAGCTGAGTTCAGAAGAGGAAGTGGGACAAGGGCTATCGGTGCTGATGGCACATGGATCTTGCCTGAAAGCAGAGAAGACCAGAAAGTTGCCTGTTTGGGTTTTACTAACTATATAAATGTATTTGACTGTGTGGATCATAACAAATTATGTAGAAGAGAATTTCTGGGACACTTAAATAAATGCCCGTAGAACCTGCACAGAGACCAAGAAACAGTCATTCAAACAGGACAAGGGGATACAACATGCCCTACAATCAGGGAAGGTGTGTAGCAGAGTTGAATCCTTTCACCATATTTATGTAACGTGTCTGCTGAACAAGTAATGCAAGAAACTGGACTATATGAAGAAGAAGGTGGCAACAATATTGGAAGAAGTCTCATCAACAACCTATAATATATAGATGACATAACCTGGCTTGCTATAAAGATGAACAAAATTGAAGCACTTACGGATGAAGAGCAACAACTATTGCTTTCCATGTGGATTAGACCTCAACTTAAAGAAAATAAATATCCTCACCACTGGACCAATAGGCAGCATCATTAGAAAGGGGCAAATGTTGCCAAGGATGTCATATATTTCAATCTACAATCAATGAACGTCCATGGGAGCAGCAGTGAAGAAATTCAATAACATGTTAGAGTGGGGAAATTTGTCGCACAAGACCTCTTTAAAGTGTTCAAACACAAATATGTTACTTCGAGGACTACAGAGTAATGCTGGTCCATGAATCAGAAAAACCAAAATTACAGAAGAATTAATGCATTTTAATTATGGTGTTGGCAAAGAATATTGAATAGACCATGGGCTGCCAGAAAAATGAACAAATCAGTCTTAGAAGAAGTACAACCACAATGCTTCTTGGGAGCAAGGGATGGCAAGACTTTAAGGCAGGTACTATGGACATGTTGCTAGGAGGAATCAGACTCTGGAAAAGGACATCCTGCTTGGTGAAGGAGAAGGTAAGTGAAAAAGACCCAAGGAAGTGACCCAAGGAGATTGATTGATACCATGACTGTTGCGATGGGCTGAAACACAGCGGTCATTGTGAGCGTGGTGCAGGGCCAAGCAGGGCTTTCTTCTGGTTGCTATGAATCAGAACCTACCCGATAAAACCTAACAACAGGGGCTGAGCCCTGGTGGCGTAGTGGTTGTGCGCGGGACTGCGGGCCACTGGGACGGAGGTTCAATTCCAGCAGTGGGGCTGGGCCTCCTACTCCCACCACCAGAGAGCTGTGATGCCCCCCAAAAAAAACAAAAAAACCCCAAAAACCTAACAACAGAAACTTAATCAATGGAATAAATAGCATTTCACTTTTTTGTGGATAGCTTCTTTCACCTAGTATCGTGTCATGATCTGACCCTAAATCTACAGAAAACGTTTGCTGGCCCCTGGGATAAAGAAAACACCACTTCCAACCAACAGGCATACCCTAAACTACTCTTTCCTGATCTTAGAAATGATGAAAAAATACTCAAAGTTTGCCTTTTGTTTGTGATACTCAAGACTTTATGTGGAAGAGTTTGAGTTGCAATTAAAAAAATCAAGACTGCTTCACTCATTCTCCCTGCCTCTTTCTTTCTCTCCCTTTGGAAATTGTTGATCTTCTTTCAGTATACCAAGGAGGAAGAACTGTTGCAGACCTACCAGATCAGGAGAGAGGCCGGTGGGCGATCGGCTGCAGGGTGCAGTGGGTGGCAGCAGGATCCCTTGTGTGGAAGCTCAGGAAGAGCCCATCCCACTAGGGCCAATGGAAGCCCGCTGCTGTCTCACTAGCATTCACTCACGGGGTCCTCCAGCTTTAGTGTGCTGACAAGCCACCTGGAAATCCAATCCAAACGGAGATTCAAAGTCAGGAGGTCACCTTGGAGCCCAAGGCCCTGCATTTCTAACAAGCCACAGGAGCTAACAATACTGCTGATCTGCTGACGCATCCTAAGTAGTAAAGTGACCATGGTTCCCAAAGAAGGCTACCCTTCACAGCCCCCTAGGGAGTTAAATGAGCCTTGGTGGCACAGTGAGTTAAGTATTGGCAGCTAACAGCAAGGTCAGCAGTTAAAACCCACCAGCTTCTTCGTGAAAGGTGAGTCTGTTCTCAGAAAGATTTACAGCCTCCAGGTATCAGGCATTGAAGGCACAGAACAAAAACTCAGATTGATATGAATGAAGGGGAGTGCAGCGTGAAGACCCAAAGCCCATCTGTAAACAATTGAACATCCCCCTTCCAGAAAAGTCACAAGGAAGAGATGAGCCCATCACTGTGCAGTAAGACAAAACAAAAAGCTTTCCTCTAGTTCTATAGTGCTTCCTTGCCCACCCCCCCCCCAACCATCCTGATCCCAATTCTACCTTACAAATCTGGCTAGAACAGAGGATGTACACTTGTACAGGTAAGAGCAGGAAACATAAGGGTGTCAGGACAGATTAAACCTCTCAGGACCAATAATGAAAATAGAGATCCCAAGGGGGTAAGGAGAAGGTAGGGGGAGAAAGAGGGAACTGATCACAATAGTGTACATATAATCCCTCCCTAGGGGGATGCACAACAGAAAAGTGGGTGAAGGGAGATGGTGGTTGGTGCAAGATATGAAAAACTAATCATTTATAAATTACCAAGGGTTCATGAGGGAGGGAGTGTAGATAAGGGGGGGGGAATGAGCTGTAACCAAGGGCTGAAGTAAAAAGAAAATGTTTTGAAAATGATGGTGACAACATATGCACAAATGGGTTTGACACTATGGATGGATGGATGGATGGATGGATGGATGGATGGATGGATGGAAGAGCTGTAAAACCCCCAATAAAAAGATTTTTTAAAAAGACAAAGGCCAAAAAGAAAAACAGGGAAAAATATTACAGCCTCAGAAAACTTCAGGGGGCACCTTTCACTCTGTCTTGTAGGGTCATGATGAATCAGAATGGATTTAATGAGAGTGGGGGGTGGCCACAAGGAATCCCCATCCTGCAAGACTCCATTGGACTTGACCTGAGCCTCAGAAGGGACCCAGTCCCTCAGGAGAGTCTAATGGGCAAAAGGGTTTGAGAAGCAGTTCATGAGGTCAGGATTGGAGTTGCATCTGCTACGGTTATTTTTTAGCACAATTTAAACCTGAATCAGGCTAATATTAATTCAGAAATCCAACAGAATGCCTGGCCATCAAGTGACTTTTATAAACTGTTTTACATCCTATAACTAATTGGAGCTCTCCAGGGAATCTATGTAACTAAAAGCTGGACACATTTTACAAATAAGTGATCTGATTTCATTACTCTTTTTCCTGGGAATTGTGCCTGGCCAAGCTCTGATCAGCTTTCTGCCTCTTATTGTATCAATAAATACGTCAGCATTGCACCACGGGGACCTCATCGACACACAGAGCAGAATGCACTAGAAGATCCAGCAGTTAATGTTTCAGACTTGTCTCTTTCCATTTCCAAATTACACGCTCATTGTAGTCAGGCAAAATCACCATGAGGCCAAGTCTGCAGATGTTTGAAAACTTCCAGATGATTCTTTACATTGTTCGTTTTTCATCCTATTGTAAAGATGCCTACATACATGATCTTTAGCATGTATTTAAAAGGTAGTCTGAATGTTATCTTATCCTTCTTGTCTCCACACTATGATAGAAGGCTCAGAAGCAGTTGTTAGTAAGACCCAAATGCTAGTTGGTGTACCTCACTTCCCCATCTGGCATCTCAGTGTCTATCAGGATTCCTCTCCAAATTGTCTTCAGTTTTACATACCATTCCTGAGAGAGTCTAAGATACATTGCTGAAATAAGAGTTCCTCTTCCACACCACACCCTATTGTCTCTAGAGCCTTTTTAAACCTGTGGGTTGTGATCCTTTTGAGGGTCAAACAACCCTTTCTCAGGGGTTGCCTGACTTATAACACTAGCAAAATTATAGTTATGAGGTAGCCACGAAAATAATTTTATGGTTGGGGGGGTCACCACCCCATGAGGGGTGTGTATTAAAGTCCCCATGAGGGGACTGTATTAAAGGGTTGTATCATTAGGTGGGGAACTACTGCTCTAGATGGTTGATTCTCTACCAGTTTATAAGTCACTGCCATTGACTTGAATTTTGACTGATAGCAACCCTAGAAGACTAAGTAAAACTACCCCATGGGTTTCTTAAGGCTGTTATCTTGACAGAAACAGACTGTCACATCTTCCACCTGTGGAGCACCTGGTGTTAAAACCACTGACCTTTTGGTTAGTAATAAAATGCTTAATCACTCCACCACCAGGGTTCTTTTGCAGCTTATAGCCCATAAAAAAATGGCTACATCTGAAGTGCACAACCTTGTTTTAGGAATGAAGGATGACCTTCCCAAAACAATTGACTCTATTACCATCCTGTAGTTCATGTCAGTTGTTCTCAGTGTGGTCCTTGTGTTTGGTAGAAAGAAAGAGGGACAGGGAAGTTGTCTTCCATTCCTGAAGTCCTCCTACAGGATGTCTGAAGAAAATCAAGTGAGCCTTAGCCAGCCATAAAGACTACTTGGCATGCGCCAATTCAAGCTTGAGTCATGTGGGTGGTACACCTGGGCGGTCCAAACTTGGCCCAGGTGGGCTTAATTCAGCCAGTGGGGTTGACCAATACCTTCAACCATCTCTTACAGTCAGAGGCCTCCAATACTTTGACTGCAGAACCACTAGCCCCTTTTATCCCCTTGTTCTTAGTCCTTTGGCCCTGCCCCTGAACCAGCATGCCATGGTCTCTCTGGCCTCAGTTAACCCAGGATGGGTGCACAGCCCCCACAAGGTTGCTAGCATTCAGTAGTGAGCCCCATTGAGAATTACTCACAGTTTGGCATGCTTCCTTAAAATAGTGTGACTGTATAACCTGAAACTTCTTCTATCCTTTCTAAAAACCATTTGTATCACCAACCACACTTCTTTGGTGTGAATTCTTTCTCATGAGAAGTCAAGAACCATTATAATTCCCATTCAAGGAATCTAACACCAACAGGCTTGCTACAAATGCAAATTCTCTAGCGCCCCCCCCCCCACAGACCAACTGGTGTCAGCTCTCTGAAAAAGGGACTTAGAAAATTGTATGTTTCAAAGTCCTCAAGTCTGAGGACTTGTGGACTGGTTTAGCTATCATTATACTTCCGCTTTTGAGATGCTGCCGTCATCAGGCAGGTTAAATGAGTTAGCTATGAAACTTGAAAGGAGACTTCATAGTACAGTAGTTAAGAGCTCAAAAGCTGACCAAATTGCTAGCAATTCAGATCCATCAGCCTCTCTGGGGGAAAAGATTAAACAGTCTGCTTTTGTCAAGATTTATAGTTCAGGAAACCCTACGGGAGAGTTATACTCTGGCCACTAAGGTGGCGGTTCTCAATCTGTGGGTCACAACCCCTTTGGGGGTCAAACAACCCATTTACAGGGATTTCTCAATTCATAACAGTAACAAAATGACACCTGTGAAGTAGCAACAAAAATAAATTTATGGTTGGGGTCATCACAACATGAGGAACTGTATCAAAGGGTCATGGCATTCAGAAGGTTGAGAACCACAGCTCTAGAGTCAATGGAAGTTCAGATTCTAGAACTTCTGGGTGACTGAGTTACACATACCAGAGAGACTACACAGAAATCTGCACAGGAGAGTTACTATACTAAGAGGGAAATTCAACACACTGAATCGCAGTAGAAGCATCATAAACATAAGTAGGCACAGATCCACGAGGTTTTGAGGGGTTTGAGATTTTTTGGCTTACCACAGTGGAGGCTGGCTAGAGTTTAACCTTAGCCCCACCACTGTGTTGGCTGGAACTGGGATCATTTGGAGCCTACGCAGAGGTTTTATTTCAACACAGCTACAGTTTGCCACCACTTCGGGGCAGGAATTAAATCCTTGCAGCCTCACTGTCAGGGATTGGGGCTCAGCTATATTGCTCGTTTTGCTTCCCTCTCTTCTCTCTATCCCCCCAGAGTCTCAATGGGATTAGTTGTTGTTTTGGGGGGGGGTTTCTTTGTCTTCCATTTTCACTCACATGCCACTGCAGATCTCCAGACCACTTGCCTTAGCCTAGGGCATTTACACCTACACTCTACCCAGCTAGGAGAACTCCACTCTGTGCAGTGTAGCCTGACACTGGGGAAAGTCCACCCACCCTCCACCAGGGGATATTCTGCCCAACTCCTTCCCAGAAAATCCCTGCCTGTGAGGCTGGGGGAGCTCCTATCTGTCTTCTGTGGTCCCTCGTGACTGAGGGAACTTTCTCCTGCCTGCCTCAGTGCCTCATATGGTCTAAGTTAGCTCTGCCAACACTCACCAACGTTCCACACTGCTACAAGAACCTCTTTCCAACTTCCGCAATGATCTACATGACCAGAGCAATTCCTCCCACCATTCCCAGCTCTACACCAAAACAGGCAACACACCAGCCTTCTGTGACACTCCCCTTGCAGTAGGCACAACGGTACACCCTCTGCAGTGCCCCAAGCTGCCGTGGGCCACACCATCATGGCTTCTTGTGGGATCACCCAGTACAGCACAATCTTTGTGGATCCACAACAACCCAACCAGTGTCCCTCGAGAGGCCCATCCAACTTGTCCTCCAAGTAACAGAATCTGATTGACTAGGGAAAGAGTGAAACCACAGGAGAATAAAGTGGTAGGCCAATCCATAGTGAAATTAGCCACAGGCAGTTCAAAGAATCATTCCTACACGTCTCCCAGAGAGTGCCAGTGCTCTTTGACTCCCTGGAAAATGACACCTGGCTCCTTTAAAACAGCACAATACAAACAGCAAACAACCCCAACAACCTCAATGAAAAACAGGAGAAACAAAAGGCAATGGCAGAAGCTGTCATGAACCTAAGGACATGCAAAGAAGAAGCAGACATTAATCTGCCACAGAAAGAAATTTTCAGAATACTGCTTGGAAGCATACAGGATCCGAGGGAAACAATATAGAAAAGGGATAAAATGATAGAAGAGATAAAGTCCCTACAACAAAGGGAAATATAGCAAAAACCAGTAACAGACTCACAAACTGCTAGAATCAATTGGAGGAAACAGAGAAACCATACCAGTGACCTAGCAGACAACAAAGCAGGCTTTGACAAACGTGAACAAAATCCATTAAGATCATCAGAAAAGCTGAAGAAAACCTAAGAGCTATGTCTAATGATATGAAGAGAAACAACCTCAGAATAATTAGATTATCAGAAGACAACACAAGTCACCTGCAACAATAGTGACAGAATTCTTTGAGGAAAAATTCCCCAATTTAATGAATGAAAACCAGGCAGCCATTCAGGAGGCTTAAAGAACACAAGTTATCCTGAATCACAAGAAGAAGTCACCAAGGCACATAATAGTTGAACTATCCAACTTTGAGGCAAAGGAGAAAAGCAGCTATGGAAAAACAAGCAATCATCTATAAAGTTTCCCAAATAAGAATATTCTCAAACCTATCAGCAGACACTAAGAAGAGGAGAGAGTGGAGTGATATATTCCAAAATTTGAAGGAAAATAATGCAAACCCAAGGATATTTTACCCAGTCAAATTATTTATCAAGATAGATGGAGAAGTAAGAGTCTTCCCAGACAAGGACAAACTGAAAGAATACATTAGAAGAAAGATCCTTGTTGACCGGGTAGGGGCAGAAGAACGGCACTTACTAAGCATAAGTAAGAGACCACCACATAGAAGAACCTCAGCCAGGGAGCAACAAAGGACAAACATCCCCCAAGATAGCAATGGCTTAAGGATGGAAAGAAGTCAAGAATGATACACACACACACAACACTGATAAGAAATGGAGGTAGGAAAACACCCAACACAAAAGGCATCACAGAGTCCACAGATGGAGATAATAACCCTGAAAACCAATGGACTGATCTCAGGCGTTAAGAGACTGAGGCTAGCATACTTGCTTAGAAAACACAACCCATCAATCTGCTGCCTACAGGAGGCACATCTCAAGACTGCAGATAAAAATAGGCTGAGAATCAAAGGTGGGATAAAGGCATACCAAGCAAACAGCAATTCAAAAAGAGCAGGGGGCTACAATCCTAATCTCGGATGAAATTGATCTCACAGTGCAAACCATAAAAAGAAATAAGGAATAACTCTATATAATGCCCATGGGAATGGCAAAGAACTACTAAGCATTTTAAACATATATTTCTCGAATGAGAGATCCACTAAATACATCAACCAAATACTCCAAAAGATGTAAAAAGAAATCACAGCCACAACAATTATAGTGAGTGACTTCAATACACCACTCTCTGTGAGAGATATATCACAGGGAAAGTAAATGAACAAAGAAACTGGAGATCTAAACACTACAATTAGATAATTTAACCTGATACATATTTACAGAGCTTTTCATTTAAATACCAAAAATTCACATTCTTTTCAAGCCCACAAAGCACATATTTTAAGATAGACCACATACTGGGGCATAAAGCAAAAATCTACAGAAATTTGAGCACATTAATATCATACAGACCTCTCTCTTAGATCATTGTGCCATAAGTTTGATGATCAACAAAAGGAAGATGAAGAAAACAAGAGCAAATAATTGGAGGATGAATAACTTTCTTCCCAAAGAAATGCATACTACCCCAGATCAGACATCAAACTAGGAAATTTCTAGATACCAACAAGAATGAGAACACGACATACCAAAACTTAGAGACACAACAAGGTAGTTATCAAAGGATGTTTCATAGCAATACACACACACCTGAAAGAGAAAGCAAGACTCATGACTGATATGCTGACACAAAATTTACAACTAGGGAAGAGTCAGCAGGACAATCCTATTAGTAGCAAAAGAAAAGAAATAATAAAAATCAGGGCTGAACAAGGGGAAACCCTGAAACCCAAATGAAGGCTGAACATGATAGTGGGACAAGAGGAAAGTAAAAAGAAATAGAGAAAAGGACTAGTAGACAAAGGGCATTTACAGAGACCTGAACAAAAGCATATACATATGTAAATATATTTATACACAACAAAAGAGAAATAGCTCTGTGGACATACTTATAGGGTTAATATTATTTTCTCTCTTAATGTGTTTTTTCAAAGAAAACTCTTATATTCCCATCATTGACTCTCACCACATTCAACTAGCAACAACTGAAAAGAAAAAAAAAAACTTCCTTGAAGACATGAGGAAATCTACCACTCCTGAAAGAATTAATCACATGTTCTACCACGGAATTGTTACAGGATTAGAGAAGATGTAAAACCATTGAAGGAGGGTAAGAAGGCAGCTTTCTCCCTCCTCACTGACAGGACTGAGGGTATCCCACTCCCTTTGGCACAGACAATAAGGTATCAGCAAACATCCTTGTGGTGTTCTTTGTTTTCAGCCAAGATCCATCTCATATGAAGAATATCCCTTGTTCCATGTCCCTTCTGAATAGGCCTGAAACTCTGGCAGCTCCCTGTCAATGTCCTGGTGCAAGTGTTGTTGGATGATCTTCAGTAGCATTTGACCTTTATTGATATCAATGACATTGATCTATAATTTGAGTATTAACACTGGTTAACACCTGACTGGTGTTAAGTAAATGACTGAGCACAATAATTAGTCAAGCTTACATAAAATTAGTCATCATATCTCAGAAGTGATACATGCTCTCTTCTGATTGTATTCCATTGACCCAAGCAAATGACATGGTAAAATTAAATGGAGCAGAGAAATATGAAAAACAAAAGCAAAACAAACTCACTGCCAATTTACTGCGACTCTAGGACAGGGAAGAAGTGCTCCTGCAATTTTCTGAGACTGTAAATGTTTACAATGAGTAGAAAGTCACTGCTCTCAAGTCAATGCTGACTCAGAGTGAGCCCGTGTTGGTTTCTGAGACTGTAACAGTTATAATGGGAATGAAAAGTTTTGTCTTTCTCCTGTGGAGCAGCTGATAGTTTTGAACTATGGACCTTTTAGATTGCAGCCAAAGCATAACCACTATACCACCCAGCCTCCATGAGAAATAGGAGGGAGCTTTAAAAAGTTCATGGAGAAATACTATTATCTTTTCATTCCACGAACTTTTGAAGCGCTCTCAAATCTCCACAGAAGCATCTAGGTGAACAGTTGGTGAGTAGTTGCTGAACAGAAGTCTAATGGAATGCAGCAGGATAGTGGAAAAATCTATACAATGTAGACTTGCCAGATACTGAGAAGAGCCAGATACCTAAAGGAGGGCTTCCAAAAGTTCATGGAAAAATCCCGTTAACTTTTTTGTTCCCTTTTCCACAAATTTCTTGAAAAGTCCATATATTTCAAAAGAACAGCAGTTGCCTATAGATGGTTTTCATCATTCTTTTCATATTCAAATGATTAATCTTAGACCAAGAATTTCCATCCACATTTCCTTTCTGGTTTTACTTTTAAAGAACACATGTACTATAAGCTTTAAAAAAATCAAGGGAAATACCTGCCACAGCATTTTTCTCCTCCTGGTCATTTCCACTTTGAAAAGCTGTCCAAATATTTTTTTTTCTCTCCTAATGTGTTTTTTCAAAGAAAACTCTTAAATTCCCATCAATGACTTTAACCACATTCAAGTAGCACGAGCTGAAAAGGAAAATATCTTCCCTGAAGATATGATGAAATCTACCACTACTAAAAGTATTAATCACATGTCCTACCATGGGATTGTTACAGGATTAGAGGCGATGTCATATTGTTCAAGGAGCGTGAGAGGGCTGCTTAAACCTTCCTCATGACAGGTCTCAGGGTGTCCTTAGTCCCTTAGCAAATCCTGAGCTCAGGTTCCAGTTCTGTTACATCAGACCTATTAAATATTGGTAGAACTGAACATGCATGGATTCCATTCCAAGTGGCCAATAATTCACAAATTCTAAGTTCAAAGTTCATTTGTAAGAAGGAGGCCCATTCCAGAAAGACATTGTCCATCCCCTGCTCTGAGCCAGACACTGAAACTGAACAAGGTGCTATGTTAGGGTGGGGTGGGGAACTGTAGAATGAAGCAGAACACCCAAAGGATGACAGTCCAGGGTCTCCATTCTTACTGCCATTTCTCACCATGTCTGCTGAAAATCCTTGAAGTCACCGCCAATAAGCAGTGTCTTCATGTAATCCCCTCCTTTTGAGTCTAAGTGAGAACTCTGACTTGTTTCTAACCAACAGAATAAGGCAAAGGTGACGGGATGTCCTTCTGTGATTGACTTCGTCTTAGGAAAAATAGACTCTCTTGCTGGTCTGGAATAAAAACAGTCATTCTCTATGTTGAATATGGAGATCATCATGTGGCAGAAAAGTGCAGGTGGCTCCCAGGACCTGAAATCAGCCACTAGTCCATAGATAATAGCACACAGGGGACTTTAGATCTACAACTATAAGGAATTGGATTTAGCCAAAAGCAGAAAGAGCAGGAAGTAGATTCTTGCCTAAGTGAGCCTCTGATGAGAATGCAGCCCAGCTGATATACTGATGCAGCCTGGGAAGCTTCTGCAGAAAACCCAGATAAGCAGTCCCACAGCAACTATAGGGTGGTAATAAGATATTTTAAGGAATTATTATATGTTTTTCTTTCATTTGGGGGGGGGGCATCACTGCTCTCCTGTGGTGGGAGTAGGAGGCCCAGCGCCACTGCTGGAATTGAACCTCCATCCCAGCGGGCCGCAGTCCCGCGCACAAGCACTACACCACCGGGGCTCAGCCCTTTCTTTCATTTTTTTTTGTATTGCCTCTTTTCCCCCCTGAAATGTAAAATCTTCAAGAGCAAGATTTTTTTTTCTTTTAACTGTTTTGATCACTGTTGTAGCACAATACCCAGAAGGCTACAGTAACCACTACCAACCGCCATCAAGTCAGTACAAGTAATGGCAATTCTATGTGTGTCAGAGTAGAATTGTGCTCCATAAGGGTCTGAATGACTAATATAAAAAATGGATCACCAGAGCTTTCTTCTCAGGTGTTTATGGGCAATTTTGAACCTCTAACCTATCAGTTAGTGGCCGAACATATTAGCCATTTGTGCCACTAAGGAGCAAGTATATAGTAGTTGCATAATCATAAAACATGTTGAAGGATAGCAGTGATGCCCAAATTTTAAAAAAATGTTAATGTTGAAGGATGACTAAATATATCAAGTTGCCTGGATTTAGCCAAAATATAAAAGTTGTCCAAATATGCTAATATTTTCATAGTAAAGCTACCGTTGATATGGGAAATAGGCTATAAAATGACCTCACCAAAATTATTAGTTCTGTGATATTAAAGTATATAAAAAGCTACAATAGTTTAAGTAAGCAAAGTATAGCACAGAAATATTAAATGATCAGTAAGTCAGAATAGAATGCCCACACAGAAGTAAAACTCTTACCATTGGCAGATGATGTGATTTTATACGTAGAAAGCCCCAAAGACTTGACAAAATGTTTGTTTGCAGCAATAAAAATGATTCAACAATGTGACAGGATACAAGAGACTAAAATGGCAAAAATCAGTCTACTAACAAAGAGAAGTCTGAAGAGGAAAACAATCCTATTTGCAATAGCCACACAAAAGATGAAACATTTGGGAATAAATCTAATCAGAGACGCAAACTAAACTATACATTATTACAAGAAACCCAAAGAGCCCTACGCAAGTGGAAGAGTATTCCATATTCGTGGAATAATGTTCTCTAGTTTTCTTTGCTTCTCTGACTAGATTTATTAGATGTATTATCATGGAATGTGTCTATTTCTAAAAAGATGATCGCTCTTATATTGGGGGTTTGGAGTGATGATGGTTTGCCTTTGGGGAAAACTATTGCCATTGCTTTTATAGACCCCATCCTGCTCCCAAAGAACAGAATCCCCCCCACCGCCCCACCCAGACCATAAGGCTAATAAGTCATTTTATTTTTTGTTGTTGTTTTTGGGGGTTTTTTGGGGGGTTTTTTTGGTGGGGGGCATCACTGCTCTCCAGAGTAGGAGGCCCAGCCCCACTGTTGGAATTGAACCTCCATCCCAGTGGGCCGCAGTCCCGCACACAACCACTACACCACTGGGGCTCAGCCCTAATAAGGCATATTAAACCAAGTGTCTTTTCAGCCCTTGGTGACCCAGGTGTCATATTATAGGCCACCTGTGCTTTACATTTCGTCTTTTCCAGATGTAGAGCATACTACATAGACAACACCAGAAGAAACTGAATTAGAAAACCCACCGAGGGAACCAGGATCTATCTTAAACACACCTGTTGCAAACTAAAGGAACTGATCTACTCCTTCGCACACAAAGCTATACCATGCCTGTGAGCGGAGAAGAAAAGGACTGCTATCCCAATGATGGATTTGGATGTCAGTGAACTTCAGCTCAAAGTTCTTGCAGTTTAGGTTTATCAATAAGGTTACCATATATTTGCCACTGTCATATTTTCATACATTTTAGGACATGCCTTAGTTCTACAGACATTGTTCTACCATAGTGAATGAGTGTTGCTGAACTTGGTGTCCTCATTGTTTTCCTAAACAAGATTCAATGACTTATACATGAACATGCATTTATGTTCTCCCACATATTAATATTCTACTTATTTCCGTGATATTATAAATCCTATCTCATTGACTAGTTTAATGATACTGTTATTAAAATTACCAAAGCCCCCATGGAACTTACTTATATTATCTGGCAAAAAAAACTAATAATGCTACCACTAAAGTAGAACAGAGTTATATATCAACTTTTGACATATGAATATATTTTGAGCACACATTTCACTATAAGTCCTAATCTAAGACTAATAAATTGCCCCTGGCTCAATATTTATCCTCATGAAGGGATTACTAAAGATAAGAAGGAGTTCATAGCAAATTATGATGAAGAAATCAAATGGTACTTGGTTTTCAGAAAGAAAAGTGTCTCGGGTCTTAAGAGTTTGCTTTAAAACATCTAAGGGACCAGCTCAGCCCACATAGAAGGAGCACAGCCACCTGTGTGAAATAAAAGTAGTAAATTATTCAAAATCAGAGAAGGGGATCATATTAAAATTTTAAATGCTAAGCACCTGGTTTGCAGAAGTGTATGGATGAGAGTGAAAACCCAAAATGCATTTTTAGAGTCCCCATAGATATTAAGCCTCCTCTGAATTCCCTCAGACCAATGGCCAGAGATGTGAGCAACCTCGCCTTCAGACAAAGTGCATCAGAAAGTGAATCAATACAGATACAGTTAGGGTAAATTTTAATAACTTATAATTTGTTTTTTATTTTGACAAAGATTAAATTTGTTCTAGTTTTTATTACTTTCTGCTTTATCTTAGATTAAGGTTTTCTGTGTTTTATTTGGTTATTGTTGTTGGGGGTGAGTTTTGTATGATTTTCTTTATATAAATCTAAGATGGGTAAATTTATAAAAACAGTAACAAGATTAATAGTTTCGTAGTATTATGGCAGTGGAGGTTGGAGGGGAAAGGGGATCTAATGAGTATAAAATAAAGAATATATTCTACAATTGGGTATGATAATGATTGTACAACTCTTTTTAGTATATTCAAACCATCAAATGTTGTGGCACATGAATTCTATGCCAATGAAGCTGTTTTGAAAAAGGAATAGAATGCCCACAGATAGACCTAAATGTCACTGAAGATTGCACTGTCTGGTAAAGTTGGCATCTCAATTAGAAAGTAAAAGAGATGGAGTAATCAACAAATAACAGGTGAGAAATATGGAAATATATGAATGTAAAAGGCCTTGTAACTCACCTATCGTATGAGGATCAATTAATAAATTAATTACATATATAGAAATATAAAAATATAAAACAAAACCATGGGTCAATTTTTGTGCTCTCAGAATGGCACGTCTCTCAACGTATGAAAGAAAACACGTTATTTTCTTAAGTGTATAGAAATTAGAATTGTGATAGACCTCTCATTAATTAAGCCTTTGTTCATTATATATTCACCTTCTTTATCCTTAATCATCGTTTTGGCCTTAAATCCTACCTTTTGGGGATATTGATACTAGTTAATAGTACCATCCTTGAAGCATTGGGGATTTAGTGATAAAATTCTCATAGTCCTTTCAGGATACGCAGGTTTAATTCCCAGCCACAGTACCTCCTATGCAGCTACACCCACTTATTGGTGGAGGCTTGCGTGCTCCTATGATCCTAAAAGGTTTGAATGCAGTGTCCAAACAAAGATGAACTAAGAAGGTTGATAATATACTTTTAAAAATCAGCCAATGAGAACCATATACATCACAATAGTCTGATCCAGAACCAATCATGGACTTGGCACAGGGCTAACACCAACAACATATAGTTTTTGCCGTCTTCATCTGATAATTCTATTGTCTAGACCTGAGAGTCTACAGAATCAACATCTATCAGGCACTACTTTTGCTGACTCATCTTGTTGGCTTGTTTCTGCAAGTCTTTTGCAATTTTTTTATGGTGAGCTCATAGTTGTTCTTTCCTCTAGCAAGGGTTTGTATTAACTTCTGATAGACTGCAGGAACTCCCAGCTGAGGAACTTCAGTTGATTCATATGCTTGAATGATAAAAATTTGAACATCAGAATCTAAGTAATTCCCCACTCTATAGATACACATTAATAAAAAGAGCTTTATTATAGACATCACTGTTGTCATCATCCTTAGTAACTTTAGCACATTATTTCTCACCCAGCGATCTGACTCGGTATAAAAGTTTCAGGAGCAATCATCCCCATTTTGCAGAAGTCCAAGTCTGTGTCTTAAAGTTTCCTGCACCCACTCAGCCTTGTCTATCTGCCTACCACAGTAGTGACAAGGAAATTCTGAAATTGCTGTCTGATCCACTAGTTAGCCCTCAGGGGTTTCCTTCCCTTTTTTGGGAGCTCAGCATTAAACTAAAACACATGTTATAATTTATCCAGAATCAAGATGTGCTGTACCAACAAGACTTTTTAAAGCCTATAGATGCTACAAAATGTTGCCTATGCCAACTGAATGGGTAGAGGTTAGCATCCATGAAAAAGTACTTCTGAAGGAACCTCTGGCAATCTACATCCAACACGCCAGCTGTTGACAACCCAAGAGAGCACAATTCTTGTCTAACACACATGTGCTTGCCATCACTCACCGTCAATTCAAAAATGGCTGGTTCGCTTGTTTTTGTTTGGGAAAAACCCCATCACTAGAAAAGGGTATCACATTTGGTGAGTGAAAATGAGGTAGATGAACACGATAGGTGCGACAATAGACTCCAACATACCAACAATCATGAAGATGGTCTAAGACAGGGCAATGCTTCCCTCTGTTGTGCACAAAGTGTCTCTGAGTAGGAGCCAAACTTATCAGCAACTAACAACACAGCCCTTAAATAAAGCACAATATTCAATATATTCATTCACAATATCTCCTTTTGGGAGATGAGAAAGGGTTTTCTTTAGGGAGGTATTGAAGGGGGCACTTTTAAACTTTTTATTGTTAATTGGGTGAAGGTTTACAGGGCAGATAATCAGTTTTACATTCAACAATTCATCCACATGTTGTCTAAACTCATCCATTGCAAGTCCCACAGTGTGTTATCCCTCATCCTACTGCCTCCTTTTTTCCTGTTTCTATTCCTCCTTCCTAACCCTCTGAACTTTGTCCTGGGGTAATGCTGCCCTTTTATCACATATGGTTAATGGTTCCAACACAGGAGTAAGTTCAGTTGCAGACCTGTATAATGATCAAAGGACCATTGCCTTGGGGGTTCCTTCAGTCTCTATCTCACCAGGAAACCTTATCTTTTATAATTTTGAATTTGATTCTACATAAAGTAGAAAGTTTTAAAATAGTAGTATAATGTAATATTTGTTATCTTTTCAATGGTATAGAATCATATATATGCATATCATATATATAATGCTTAATTGTGTTGCCTCTAACTTATTTTTAAAAAGAAATACTTATCAAACATTCACTTGAATATCCCTGAAATATATTTGGGAATCACACATAAAAAATTCTGTCCAGGTTGAGAAATAAGGCACTTGGAGAAGGAAGGTGAAAAGGAGACCTGCCACCATAAATCTTTTTATACTTTTTTTCCTTTTCTTTTCATACTTTTTAAGGCAAAATGCTATGAATATATTACCTATTTTTAAAATGCTTTGACAGGTTGTGGTTGACCCCAGGAGAAAGTTTCAGGGAATACTGAAGACAAACTGCTTTCTTTTCAGTTTTGCCTAAGGCTGGTCATACCACAAGTGGAGAAAAAGTGAGGGAAATCTGTGAGCCAGGTTGTCCAAGAAAGAGTCATTTTCTTTATGCACCCATGTTGTATTTACTTCTTCCCTCTATTTTCTTTTACTTTCCTGTTGTTCCATTATCATGTTTGACATTCATTCAAGTTTCAGTAATTCCTTTTGCCTATATTGCCTTTGATCAAGCCATACTACGCATCCTATACCCTCCTCCTCACCAATTTTAGATCACTTGTTGTTCCCTTGTCCCTGGGTTGTTTGCCAGTCCCCTTCCTTTCCCATGCCTCCCCCTCTCTTGTGTGACCCCCTACACTATCAGCCCCATTGTTTTCTCCTCCAGATTGCTTATCCTCCCTATCTTATCTAGATAGACGTGCAGACACAATAATAAGCACAAAAACAAGACAGAGAAAAAGAAAACAAACAAAACAACAAAAAACAGTGACAAAAAAGAAAAGCCTGTGAATAGTTCCAGGTCTGTTTGCTGACTTTTAGGAGTGTTTTATGGTCAAGTTTGGTGGGGTGCCATGGCCTGCCTCCACGGGATCCGAGTCTTAAAGAACAATTGTCTTTCAATTGCATCATCCCCATGCCTCACGTTTGGTGCTACTGGTCAAGAATTTCAACTTGAGAAAATACCACCAGTTAAGATTCCCTGGTGCCTTACTGGCCTAATGCCATTTTGTGGTGCAAAACCTTGAGAAGGGAAAGAAAGCCAGGAGGCTGGCTATGAATATGATCACACCACTAGCATCACTTTGGAACGCAGACTGAAAGCATAAATAATCAAAATTCTAACTCTAGAATTCATAAATTCCAATTGAGAAATTAAAAGTGAAATCCCATTGTAGGGGAAAAATCTAAATTACATTTGTGGGGAAGGCGAGGTGGAAAAGATTCACACAGAAAAAAGACATCTTTTTCTTTGGTTTGCAGATATTAGGGTCTGAATTAAGGAGGCGGAGGTCATGGGGAATCATCTTAGAGACAGACCACCATGGAACTGCTTAGAATAATGCAATTACTATATGCATGTGTTATCATTTTATTTTTCTCATAAGAACAACTGCAGTGGAATGTTGGTCATCAAGAAAAGAATGGATTCTATTAAAACATAAGTTTCAAGCAACAACCTACTCTTGCTCGGCGTTGCATTGTTTACAATCGCCCTGGGAAACTTGTATTTTTAAAAATTAACTGAGGGCAATAACAGTGAACATGGGGACAGATATAGACAATGGTACCCTGGAGCAAAGTGCTCTCGGTATCTGGCATTCCCTGCTGAGATTAATTTAGAATAAGAACATAAGTGTAAGCCTATACTAGAGGATAACAGCCTATGATAATTTGACATAAACTAGTTTATATCTTTGGGCATCAATTGGAAGTGTTAGCACTTTACTTGGACTGGAGACAATGTTTTTGATGATCCTTTTCTGATTCCCTCTCACTCTCGTCGTCAGAAGAAACCCTGGGTCCAAGAATGGGCTGGTGCACTTATTGAAGGGCTAATCACTGCTCCATGAGCAGGATAAGAGAAGTGAATAGTAAGACAATCTCAGCATCAATTGGCCAAGACAGTCAGGATGTGCGCAATAAGCAAGGGAGAGTCATTTGACAGCTTTCCTGCTTCAGAACCATGAGGGTTTGAGGTTGAGGAAGTTGTGCAAGAGAGGGCTGAGGCTCTCCAAAAGGCAGGTGTAGAGCAGGTTAGCAAGGATGCTGCCAGACTCACTTTCAGTTCCCTTGTGCCAGACCCCAACAAATCCTCCTCAGACAGGAGATGGCTAGCAAAGGATGGTGCCAACAGTAAGGGTAACCATCTGTTCTTGAGGGAATCACTGAAGCTCAGATGGGAAGCTCATTTACCTCAGCACTGAGTAAACCACCCACCCAGAGGAGGTGACTAACAAACAACAGAACAGGGGCAACAATCCATTCCGGGCAAGACACTGGAGTCCTGTGCTCTCACTGGCACCGCAAATCAAGTATGCATGATTTGGGTAGATGGTGGGGTGCAGTCACGGTTCTACACACTGCAATGAACACAGACAACTTCTCGGGGTGGAGGCTACTAGCCCCTCGGGCAGAATCTCAGTGAGTCAGAATAATTTCATTCATGTGCTGATCCTCTTGCGTTAACTATAGGTTTTTCATACATTTTAACCAGAGGATACTCTTCGATCTCTGCCATCGAACCTGTTCTGACTCATAGTGACCCCGGTGGGTTTCTGGGGCTGTAGCTCTTGACAGGAGTATAAAGCTCCATCTTTCTCCCTTGAAACTGTTGGTGGTTTTGACCTGCTGATTCTGTGGCTCCCAGCCCAATGTGTAACCACTGCACCATCATAGCAATGTTCAAGGCTGCTCTGTCAGCTTGCTGTGACAGTGAACACAGGAGGAATCAGAGCCATGGATGACGCACAGTGACAACATAGTGTGAACCAGAATGAAATCTTTCTGATCGTCTTAGGGACTGTTTGTTCCAGCAGCACAAGTGATCCTTGTGACTCAGTCATTTCCAGACATGATTCTGATACACAGCTGTCTTGTTTTCCAGGGCTACTCTAACCAAAATACCATAAATAGTTGGATTTAAAGAATAGAGATCTATTTTCTCACAGGATAAAAGTGCAAGTCAGATTTCTGGAGATCTCGGGGGGCACCCTGGGCACTCCTTGGTTCTTGGACTGAGAGACATTTCTCATACGGTGTCTGTTCTCCTAGTGTGTGTGTGTGTGTGTGTGTGTGTGTATCTATGCTTTTCATATTTATCACTCAAAAGTGACAAGGTTTGAGATCCATCCCACCACTAATTAATTTGTTGCCTCAGATTGCATTATGGAGAGTCATCACATTAGCTTGCATCCACAGAGACTTTGTTGTTGGTTGCTCTCAAGTTCATTTCAGTTCATGGTTCCCCAGTGGGTTACTCCAGTTGGCTTTTCTTGACTGTAACCTTAACAGAAGCAGATCACCAGGGCTTTGCCTATCAGTCCTTAAAGTAATAGGCATTAAGATTCCAAACATATTTTACTCTAAACCAGTCTCACCACCATCAAGTTAAGTCCAACTCATAGACTCCCTAAAGGCAGAGTAGAACTGCTCCCGTGGGGCTCCAAGACTGCAAATCTTTACCAGTATAGAAAGTGTCATGTTTTACCCCCAGAGTTGCTGGTGGTTTTGAACAGTTGACCTTGCAGTTAGCAGCCTAATGCATAACCTGTGAGTCCACGAAAGCTCCTCTATACATATGTGGGGGGACACAATTGATTTCTTAACAACAACCATGATTAAGAACCACTGATGTAAATATAATCAAAGATTACAAATATATACATGTCTATAGGGGGGTGTTCTTAAGATAAAACACCTGAGTCGTGACATAGTCATCTTTCTGCAGGTGTCAGAATTCCTGGGCATATATGAAATTCTGCTGAAGGAACTTTCAATGTAAATTTCTACTCATTCCTGATTCTAAACAGTCCCCTCTCTCCAAAGAACAATCTGTGAAAACATGGTGGCTAGGGGTGGGGGGAGAAAAAGAAAGAAAACATGGTGGCTTTCTCTAAGGCTTTGTTCAGCTCTCTTTGACTATGAATTAATTCCACATGATTTTATGAGAACATTTTTAATGAATGAAACTAATTATTAGCTGCATTCTCTTCATCCCACCCCTGCAAATGAGGGCCTTTCCTTGATTTCAAATTCCATGGAGAGGGGGAGACGGTAGAATTCAGCCCCTCTATGTGACTACTACCTTGAGTGTAGAATCAGGCTGAAAATTGTCAGAAAAGCTAATTGCCTTCAGCTATTTCATAAATGTCTTCTAATAAACTAATGCTTCCTTAGAGTCCTTGAAAAGCAGAATTGTCCTTGGAGAATTTAAGCACAGACTTGAATCTCTTTAGCAAAGGGAAGACATGTTGCTTTGCAGTCATTTAGGGGCAGATTTTATTGATAAAAATTAACCAGAACCCTTGAAAATCTGTTATTCTAGAGCCACCCCATGATCGTGGTCTCATAGGAAGATTGTCAGAGTGGAACTGGACAAAACAGACTGCCCTTTGAGATTCTGAGGTTGTAAATCTTTACACAAAGAGAAAAATCTCATCTCCTGTGAAGCATTGAGTGCTTTCAAACCGCTGACCTTTTGGGTTTAGGAGCCTGGAGCTCTGTATGGGAGTCCAGAGCTTCATCTGTCTCCCATGGAGCAGCTGGTGGTTTTCAACTGCAGACCTTGCCATGGTCAGCCCATTGTGTAGCCACTACACTACCTGGGCTAATAGGAAAAATATAACTAAGGTTAGCATGAAAATGACTCTCGTACAAGTTTCTGTTCTCCATCTGCCCTCCCAACCTGGAATCTGACTCTGTGGACTCTCTTTTACTCTAGGGAGAACTCCAGGCCACATTCAGACCTGTGGCCAATCACTTTAGCAGTTTCTGTTCCGAGGTATTCAAAGCTGTCCTAAGCTTACAACTGCAAAAAAGAATCCAAGACAGAGACACGGAACCCCACAAGGAACGGTCATGCTGCTTCAAACCACCTAGAACTGCCATAGGGTCAGGTCTGGGGAGGGTCGCTGTGAGTAAAGATTAATTCATGGGTACAGAGAAGAGTCCCCTATGGAATCCTTGATTCTGGCAAATCCTTAAAAAGACAACAAATGATAGAGGGGACCCTAAGTGGACTTAGGTTGTATGGCACGTTACAAAGAGTACTTTTATTGCAGATCAAACAATGTCTCTGCTCTCTCAGAGGATGACATTTCCCTTTAATAGTGACATTTTCAAATGCTACAGATGGTGCTACATATGCCTTTTCTTAGAGTTCACTAAAAAGTGGCCATTTCTATACATAGTCAGCATCAACTTAATCCACATTCCTTCATCTCCCATATCCCAGACCTTTTGTGTCGTGAGGTTCAAACTACATTTTATGTCAGCCTGCTACAGCCCATTCCTAAATCTCATTGATTACACTGAGCAGGTATAGAAGAATTTTGTATGAATATTATACATGACTCAGACTAAAGAGTCAACTCAAAACAATGCTAACGTGTTCCAAGTTCAGCAATTCGCTTCCTCCTCCTCCAACTTAGGTGGATAAATTGCCTCTGGCATGCTTGAGATAAAAATCAAATATAAATTGGTTTATTTGGGCTTTTGGTTGAGCTTCAGTTAACACAGTAAAAACTATTTCAACTTTCAAAGGTCAGAGACTCCCTGGCCACTTAAGCAGAGAGAAGATCATCATAAATTCATTATTTGGTGCTTTCATCAACAAATGCATGCTTCCAGGTCCACTTAAGCACAACTTAAATATTAACGAGAAAAAAGAAAGCGGGAAAAGGAATGAAAAGGCCAATCATTCTCTTGTGCAAAAAAAAAAAAATGTGTGTTTCTTGGAGTAGAATCTACTTGTAAAAAGAGATTCTAAATGGCTGGGCAAAATGGAATTGTTTTTCTTCCCTTCAGAGACAATTTGTATGGATCTCCACTCAAAGAATGTCTGATGCTGTACCTCATTGCTCTTTTCTCTCAGATCAAAGGCTGGTAACTTTAAAACGAACATTACGCATTTAATTTTATTAAGATTCCTTCCAGGTGCTTTGTGAACTGGCTGCACATCATATTAGTGGCAAGGCAATGGGTCTTTCTCTTTTTCTTTTTGATGGCACTGTAGGGAAAGCATCAGACTGCTAACCAAAAGGTTGGCAGTTCAAACTCACCAACTGCTCAGTAGAAGAAAGATGAGGCTCTCTAGGCTCACTATGATTTGGAAGTGACTCAGTGGCAAGAGTTTCTTTGGAACCAGTATCCAGGCTGAAATAATCCTGATGCTGTTTCTGGACATGTCCTATTTCCAAGGATGATCGAAGCATAAAGAGAAGAAGAAAAATATCAGTGCCATTCAGTTTCAAAGAAGCCTATGAGATCATCATTAAATGAAATGGAAACCCATATAAAATGCAGAGGTTGTTGAGTTTTTGTTGCTACCTTTTCTTGAACTAAAGTTTCTTGGTAATGAGGTCAAAGCTATCAGCATCATGGAGTGCTTCCATCATGCAATGCTAAGACAGACACTTTCCCCACCACCTCCATTTGTGTGGCTGTCCTGGGATATGGATCGTCACCAAACCTGAAGAGACATAGCCAACTCACAAAGGGAGAAACCGTGTGCACTGCCATTTGCATGTTAAAACTTGAAAGAACTCAGAGTTCTGAGTTTCAAGTCTTACATCAGGAAAATGATAGGTGGAGGGGAATAGGGTCTGAGTCATTTTGTCAAGTGTTGCCTCTCCTCATTATAACTTAGTGCCAGGTATCATGAGCAGCACCACAACTCAGGCGTTGTGTTTAGAAAGCTAATCATCATGGGCATTGCACACTAAACACATAATCTTTTGAGCTCCTCTACTATAATACATCAGACAAAATACATCAATTAAAATAATGTAAGAACACTCAGTGGAAAAATAGCAAAGCGAAATTGCTTGTGGGACTTCAAATGTACCACATGGGGCGAGTTCCCCCCACAGGATTTCCTGTAGGACCAACATGAATGCGAGCCAACCTGCTTCCCAGCTGCAAGGCTCAAATGCAGAGCCTGATTAAGAGGGCTCAGGTTCTAGCTCTTTAAATAAAACACCAGGTGTTTACCTCAAACATTGCCTGGAAGAGACAAGTACAATTGGATGCTCAGGAATGAGACTAAAAAGCTTGCACATAGATGAAAAATCTTCAATCCCAAATAAACTTTAGATCACAGCACATGGGGATGCAAATTTGAATTTGGGTCTCCAGCACCAGTTTACCATGAGAAAGGATCCCCAGAACTTCTAGCCTTTGTCTGTGCCAAGGGGAAAAAGGCACCCCACCTCACCCTACCCTGTATCTCCAAACTTATGCTTGAAAATTCAGTTATGCATATTGCAGAACAAAAGAGACTCTGGTCACATTTGACGGTGATGAAATTTCTCTTCCACTGAAGTAACTTGTCTCAGTGTGTTATTAATTTAAGGGGCAACTAGCCAAACCATTTATAAAATGCAACCCCAAAAAGAAAGGGGAGAAGGAAAAAATTACCCAATGTATCGAACTTGTGTATTAAAGAAAATGTTTATTTGCTGGAAAAGGTCAGGATGTAAATGCCTGATTTCTGCTTGTTTCTGAAGTGTATCCAAAGGAATGTGCTAAGAAGGCCACAAATGTTGAGCCTTATTAAAGGTATGGAAGTAAAGCTTGCAATAACTGGCTTTTCACACTTTGCCTAGGAATACTGTACTTTTACCAAATAAGTAAAGGTCTATGGCTATAGAACCAAAATAGCATGGATGTGTGTGCTATTTCATTTTATAAGTGGGCGAGTTAATATAAGGTTGGGATTGCTGCTGAGTGAGGCAACTAGCGAGTGAAAATGAGCCCTTATTATTTGCACAGCTGACTAAGTCTTTGTCAACTATTGACTCCATTGCAGACAATAATATTGGGACCAGTTCATATTTGAAGCTATCCATCGATTTCAAAGGAAAAGCCAACTTTGTTTCTGATAGGTGAAGATAGTCCAGATCATAAATCAGTCCTTCTAAATTCCAAGAGGAATGCAATAGGAGATATGCTGATGGGATTTCCAGAGGGATCTAGTACAATGATTAGGTTCAAGTCTAGAGTTTGATGAAGTGAATGTTGAAGAGTTCTAAAAATTCTCCTTTCTTCTTCTAAACACGTGGTTCTTTGTGCTGCATTGAGTCTCATTCATAAAATGTTAGATAATTATTTGGGTAGTTAGTTTCTTTTTGCCTGGCTTTCCCCCACCCCCACTCAGGTCTTCATTTTAAGGTAGTCCTAGGCATAGCTAGCAGACATTGCTCGAGCTCTTGTGAACTAGCCCCTACTCTGAAGATATTTATAATCCTAAAGAATTTTTATAGTTCTGAATTCTCCAGTAAACACCACCCCCCACATGAAACCGGTTGCCATTGAATCAATTCGAACTCATGCAACCCTTGGGGACAAGATAGAACTGCCCTATAGGCTTTCCAAGGCTGAGATCTGTCTGGAAAGTGACTGCCACTTCATTCTCCTGGGAAACAGATGGTGGACTGAAGCTTTAGGTTAGTTGCCAAGTGCTTAACCACTGCATCACCAGGACTTTTGCTCTTAGGTGCCATCAAGTCAGTGCCAATTCATAGGAAGCCTAGGTACAACAGCACAAAGCACTGCCCAATTCTGCACCATCCTCACAATCCTTGTTATATATTTGAACTCATTGCTGCAGCCACTGTGTCAGCCCATTATTCAGTCTTCCTCTTTTTCACTGATTCTCTACTTTACCAAACGAGCTCTGGTGGCTCTGTACATTAGGTGTTGAATTGCTAAGTGTAAGGTTGGGGATTCAAATCTACCAGCCACTCCTCAAGAGAAAGATGATGCTATCTACTCCATAAACATTTACAGTCTCAGAAACCCTATTTCACTATGAGTTGAAGTCGACTTCATGGCAGAGTGTTTGGTTTGGGTTTTTTGCTTTAGAGAGCATGGTGTTGCTTTCCAGGGATTCAAAGTCACTACCATGGAACCAATTCCAATTGAACTCATTGAGTACATTCATTAAGAAAGTAGAAAACCTCATCTTTCTCCTACTGAGTGGCTGATGACTTCCAACTGCTGACCTTGTGGTCAGCAGCCCAGCACATAACGAATCCACAGTTGTGGTAGTTAGATAAGCTGGTGTCAGTTTGGGACTTGAGAGGATTAAGAGTGAAGGCATGGAATCTAGCCTGTCAATCCAGTCATAACAAACATAACATAACATAACATAACATAACATAACATAACAAACATAACAGAGGTGTGGCCATGTCCTTCTCCTGAGGATTCAGGGAACTCCTGTATCCCTCCTTGGAGATTAGAGACTCTCTCTCTCTCTTCATTCCCTGAAAGCCTCTCTACTGACAAGACACATGAAACTATGCTGATGATAGCAAGAGCCCTGGACCTGGAGAAGGCAAGTGGGGACCCCTTCCAGTGCCGAGATGCTGCCCATGCCACTGGATCCACAAGATTTCCAACTCATTGGATTGTGATATTCGTGCATTCAGCATCATTGTATGTATTTAATGAGTCTGATGAGGACTTTATTGCTTGACATCAGACATATGACTTAATATCTTGGACTGTACTGAGATGTTTTCTCCATATTCAACTGCTCTTGCATATAAAGCTCTTTCTAATACACATATGAATGTCCATGAATTTATTTCTCCATTCTACCCAGACTAACACAATAGTATATTCATTATTCTTTGCCAGCACCATAATTTAAATGCACCAGCACTCCTCAGAAAGACCAAAGAAGCACTGCTTAATAGAGTGTAAAATGTTTAGGGCAGGGACATAATTGTTTCAAGAAAGAAAAAAATGTTCCACCAACATATAATTGAATATTAAGTGAAAAATTTTGGAACTGTTCTTTTCACAATTTAGTCTCTCTTACTCAAAATTTGTAAGACATTTTTAAACATGACCAAGACAAAGGAACAAATTTTCTATTTTCTTATAAGAGCAATCAGGATGTTATTATTATTTAAAATGATATTTGTTGACTTTAATCCATGGTGTTAAATTTGAAAAATTAAAAATTCAGCTAACTCCACATCCTAAAGGACGATAGAAGTGGCCTTGTCTACTGGGAAATGATGTTAAATATGTAAATGAAGTCCCTTGCCCAGCCTTCTTTCCCTATGGTGACCACTGCAGACAAGTAAAAAAAAAGAACAGATAAGCTGAGAACACAGCAGAAAAGAAACCAGTTCGATGGCACCATAGGGAGCTAGTCAGAAAACATGATGTGGTTACCCTGGGCCAGTAGCCATTATAGGCAAACATAGCCTCTCTTCATGTTGCTGAGATGCCCTGTGCCTTGTGACTCTACTCAGGGTATTCCACAAGACTCCCAAATTGTGTTGCATCTTTGATAGCTTCGGTTCCTATTCTAATCAACCAGTTAGCTGCCTTTGAATTGACTCATGGCAACTTCGTGTGTCAGACAACCAGTCCTCCATAGGGTTGTTTGAATGTTTATTTTTCAAAAGTAGGTCTCCAGATGCCTCTGGTAGACAATATTTCCATTAGCAGCCAAGCACATTAACCCCTTTCCCACACATGGATTCCCTTTCTATTAAAGCCATTCTGAAATACATGGAGACAGTGAACACACACACACAAATATGTAGCAAATCTCCGCCACTACTCCCTAAGATTTGTAGCTACGAAAATCCATTAAGAGCACCACTTCATGGATGTCTTTTGGGTATTAATTGGCTTGGGCTGAAACAAACACAGGGCTTTGGCTGATTGTGCTCCACCCCTTCACTTCATCCAATGGATAAAGCCTTGTTTTGTTCTATTTTCCTAAATTCATCTGTGATCTTAGCATTACAAGGAGACAAAAATCTAAATATTTAACTTGGTGCAGGGGGTGGGTGGAATAGAACAGATTTATCCACAGCAACTTAAGGCAAAAATATCAAAGAAGGCTAAGAGGAAGAATGAAGGAAAGGACTGCGAAAAAGGCAAAGAGGGAGAGTGAAAGTTGGAAAAAGGAAGAAAGAAACAGTACATCATTTTATCTACTTTTATTCACAGGAAGCACTCTGGTTTGAAGAAATTCTTAAGGAAAATACACGCAAGTAATTGCTATAATTTATGAAGCCACAGAACTTAGAAGCTGATTTAAAACACATCTCTACTGTCAAAAGAATACACTATAAAATCTGGAAGAGTAGAGTACATGTAAAAATTCACATTCTAGTCTGCTCAGTCAAATAAAGCCACCGGATCTCAACTTTGGCCTTCCTGAAGTCATACACACATATGTGTTGTGTGTGCAGATATTGAGACTGTGATGTCACCAAGTCTCTAAGTTTGCCTCTATTTGGGGGGAGAACATATGAGAATCTGATGGGAAAAAGGAGAGACCATGGTCAAAATGGCAGTATTTATACACTGGAATACAGAGGATTCCATCTGGCTAATCTTTCACTGCTATTATTTCTGGCTGTGAACATAGATGAAGCTGATGATATCTTGTCAACCTCTCCATCATTTCCTTCTGGAGGCAGGCAGTAGACGATCTCTTACAGTAATTGGTGGTGACTTGAGTAGTGTGCTCATCTCCCCTTTTCTTCCAGAAGCTGGTGCTCACAAACAAGCTTCTAAGACACCTGGTTTTTTAACATGACTGTAATAATAGATGATTTGGATTAAATTCTTACCTGATAGACTTTTTATTTAATTTGAACAGAGCACCAAAATCCCTAGATCTGAGGGCAGCACCTCTAAGGTGTGGTTAATTTTATGCAGAACTCCCTCTTCCAACACCTCTCCTTATTTTGGTGCTTTTGAGTTAAAGGACAAGAGTTGCTTTTTTCTGAGTGCTCCAAAACTCAGCATAGGATGGAACTATATTAAATGTCAACTGGATAGTTATGGAGTGAGTTCATTTATTGGTTGGTTAAGGATTTCGAGCTGTGCTGGGGGTAATTAGTGCCTCAACATTCTCGAGGGTGAACCTCAGGATGTCTGTCTCCTCTTGTTCACACCATTGTATAATTCCTTCTGTTTGAATGTGAGTTGGATCTGTTGTTCATAAGAGCAAAATTAATAGGATGTATAGGATTATGTATGGCTTGTATTACATTAATTTTGTATACATTACATACATCATCTCCTTCTTGCTAGACTCTTTACTATCATTAACGATGTCAGTTGGGATGGTGTGCACTGTTTACAGAGCAGGCCATGTGGTTGGGTGGTCAACAGGTAAAGAGAAACTGAAGCACATAGATTAATGACCTTGTAGGAACCGAAGGCAACCAATCAACATGACAGAGTGGGAAAAGGACCTTGAGCCTCAGATGAGAAAGTGTGTTAGTCCAGGTAGACTAGATAAACAAATTTCATAGACACACATATGGATATAAGGGTACAGTGAATAAACAAGAGGAATAGGACATTAAGAAAGCATCCCAACCCAGTCCAGTTCAAAGTTATAAGTCCAATATTAGTCCATATGCCCGATACCAATCTATAAAGTCTCCTTCTGACTCACCAAGTCACAGGCCTGTGAGTGCAGGGTCCCGGCGCTGGCAGGGGTCTCCCCAGGGCTCCTCACTTCCAGGGCTCAGGATGCATCAACAGCATCCAGTGATGGTAGAGGCAACTCAGCACTGGCAAGGCTCTCCACATGGCTTTGCCAGCTTCAGAGTTCTGGTTCCATCAGGGCAAAGCTGTGTGGCTTCTCCGGATCCTCAGACGCTGCCATCTTGTCCGTGATTCATCATCTCTGAGATTAACTCCCAACAGCTGGGGAGATAGCTTCTCATCTCCATGAAGGAAGTATCGTGAGATTTTCCAGAAGTCTCAGGAGAAAGCCGTGCCCACATGGAGGCCTCATTTGCTACTCAATGGCTATCTCCAGATTAACAGGATAGACTCCACCCCTACATCTCAATCATGAAATTAACATAAGCACATGACCACCACAGAAGGTAATTCTGGCGGGCACCTTAATGAAAGCCTTGTAGGTGACCCAGGTTCAGCTGTGCTGTGAGATAATCAACATAAGCTGTTTGAGACCAAAGCAATCGATAACCAATACAAGTGGGCAATGATGAAGTTCAACTGTGGTTTCCTGGCGATGAATCAGGAGCACAGATGGAGGGATTGCCGTTTGCCGGTCACCAAGTGCCTGCTTGGTCTTGTCTTTGCCTCAAAACTTGGAAAAGACACATCATACTAATCCACAATTGTCTTGTGTGATAACTGATCTTTAAATACAATTGAGTGGAGAACATTCTTTCAGAGGAGGAACTAGCTCTCTTATCTTTGCTTCCATCTCCATCACTAGTTTTAATCTCAGAAACAACACACACCAAAATGACCAGTTATGTCAAAATCTAAGTGAGTCATTCTGTGCCTATTGTGCTAACAGCATAATTATGCTTCAGATTTTATCCATAGACTTTATGGATACAAATTTCCCAGTTCCATATGGGTCCTGAAAATGTAAGAGAGGTGGATGAAATAATCTTCTGGGAGACAAATTTCCCTGTGATAATCATGACATGCATAATCATGGAGATGGTGGCTCTGAAACTCATTCTACAAAGTAGAAAACCAGATTAAGAGACAGGAAGAAAAAGGTTCAAAACCCCACAGGTACAAAATTCATGGACCCAAACTTTCTTAATGGTCCATTCTTTTTTTTTTTATGCCTTATTCTTTCAAACTTTCCTAATGACCCATCCTTTCAGTCTATCATATTCTGCTCCTTCAAATTCAGGGTGGGTGAAGGCAATTTTCAATTTCTATCAATTGTTGACTAAAGAATTTTCACAAGCAACATGACTAACCTGTAAAATGGAATCCTAATACCTTTTAAAATGTTTTTGGTATATCTGATCTTCCTTAATGCTACTGCAATACTGCTGAAAACGCGTGTAAGATGGAGGCAACAGTTGTTGCCTTTACCAGGGGAAGTTACCCTGAGGATCTTATTTAAAAATATGTTCCAAATGGCAGACATTTTAAACAGAACTAACATTAGCCAACACCATCTTTGATTCGGCTGTTTGGGGCTTGAACTTTGGACCCATGTTGTTCTGCTATGCCCAAAACTAGCATCAGGCATTCTCCTCCCACCACCTTCCCCGGGCCCCCAATTATTTTTTGGATCCTCTGAGATTGGACAGCTTTTCAAATTTTCATAATGGGAGTCATTACACACTTTCAAGACTTGAATACCCCCCTACCTCCTGGTTGGCTATTAAAAACACAAAGGGTTGGCAAAGTTTAGGTGAATTGTTCACATTTGGGGTCTTTATGTATAATTTTTAGACATATGAAGACAAAATAAGGTGTGAAACCCCTTTCATAAAAGGCTCCATCTGCTGTGAGGAAAAAATATTGTTATCATGTGTGAAAATTCAACTACATGGTTAAGGGGAAAATCAGAGCATAATCCAAAAGTAAAAAAAGATCACATGCCTCCCTAAATTCCATCTCTTATTCTGTCTCCTCCACTTCATTCCCATATAAGATACACATAGCAGACCTTTCGCTCTCTGCAACTGTGGCACCAAACAGAGCATTTGTTTTTAATCATGGAAAGCTAGGTTTTCATTCAGTTAAAGACAAGGGTAACCACGAACTCTTGTGACAGTTCAGACTGAGGCTAGAGATGCCCTAGGCCCACCTTCAAGAGAGTTAGATTGTTCTGGGCTTTGGGCTTCTGGTGGGATTGCTTTCACCAGCTCGGGGTTCATTAGTTGACACGGACTCATTCTGCCAGCTGACACTGGGGAGGGGGGGCACTGAAGCCAGCAAATGGTCTCCTGACCTCGGGCATTGGGGTTTCTCGGCTCACTTGAGGTTGCCAGTGCTAAAGGGTCTCCGCTCCATTGCTGGATTTACTTCTTGACTCTCACAGAGGGACCATGGAGCATTGACTTATGGCCATCAAGAAAAACGATGACTCCCACATACCAGAGGGAATAGATTTCTCCAAGTTCCACCTAGGAGGCCAACAATATGAGGAAAAATAATTCTAGATCATATATTGTATTTAAAATGTGTATGTGACTTAAGGACCTAGGTCCTAGGCTCATCTTAAGAACAGGATTCATGGGGGCTGAGCCCCAGTGGTGTAGTGGTTGTGTGGGTCCACTGGGATGGAGGTTCATTTCCAGCAGCGGTTCCACAGGAGCAAGGCTGGGCCTCCTACTCCCACCACCAGAGGGTAGTGATGCCCCAAAATCAAAAACCACACACACACACACACACACACACACACACACAGAACAGGATTCATTTTGAAGGGCTTTTTGCCAGATCAAAAATATGTGGGGGCTGGGGTACTGGGAGTCTATAGATGTTCTGGGAAGGCTGTTACCTTCAAAATAAGAAAATAAAGTGTTATCTTCGAATGCAACCACTTTCTCAATAATATTTTTTTCTTTTATTAAGAATGTATGATATTTCTGAGTTAGATATGTATTTCTAAATCTTTTGTGTCTAAATATTGGAAGAAGAAATGAGGATTGATTTGTCCACAGAATTGACAAATATTGAACCATGCAATTACACACCACTTTCCACCAGGTAGTTAATCAATTCATCAATTAACTCACTCAACAAGAATCCAGTGGACATTTCATAAAGCTGAATTTAACCCTGAGCAAGGTGTTGAAGAGTTTGTAGAGAAAAGGTGTTTGTTTGTTTAAGAAGAATAGAATGGGTAGATGAAAAAGGGAGAAGAGATATGGACATAATTTCAATAACGTTTCCATAATTTAAAACTTTAACACTATATTATTGGAGCCCTGGTGGTCCTGTTGGTTAGGGATGAAGTCAGCAGTTCTAACCCACCAGTTGCTCCTCAGGAGAAAGATGTGGCTGTCTGCTCCTATGAAGTTTACAGCCTGTGATACTCTTTATAAGGTTGTTATGAATCAGAATTGAATCAATGGTAGGGGGGCTTTCTTGGTTATTTTTATTGGGAAAATATTAATGTTTTCAAAAGTCTACTATGGGTGCGGTTTGTTTTGCTTTGTGTTGCTTTGCTTTTGCAAGAAAACAGAAACAATGGTAAATAACAACCCACTCAATGTCACAGATGAGTTAACGCTGACAGATTTTGAGATTCTATATACTTGAAATTCAATCTTGAGATTACAATCATAATGTAAGTCTTTCTCACATATCTCTTTGGCACACATGCAGTCTTGCTTCCCTTCTCAGAAGTTAGACCTCAAATTCACAATTGGCCAAATTATAGGCCAAATTAAGTGCTCAAGTATGCACTGAAAAGTTGGAGTTCAAACCCATCTAGCTGCTCCACAGGAAGAAGACCTGGTCATTTGCTCTCGTAAAGTTAACAGCCTAGAAAACTCTAGGGGGAAATTCTACTCTGTCATGTGGGGTCACTGTGAACTGAAAAATCAACTCAATGGTACATAACAGTGGCAATTGCTCATTTATTGAGTGTGTAATATGTTAAAGGAACTATACTAAACATAGCGTTATGTGCAGTCTTTGAGAATGAACTAGAAGACCTCCGCAGATATCTAACACAATACTCTGTTGTATGACCAAAGTTTCACTCAATTTTCATCTTAAGTCAGGTAAACTGGCAACACAAATAAGACAAGCCTCTGTTCTCTAAACTTCTTAACTCTGACATCAACCCCCTGACACTCTCTACTTCTCAGTTGGGTTCAATCATCCTGATGGCTACACAAAAGTCATGAGAAGAGCTCGTGAGTGTAGAGTGTATTTGGGCTAGTTGTTGTTAAGTGTCCTTGCATCAATTCTGACTCATAGTGTTCCGATGTACACCAAAACATCCATAACCTGAGCCATCCTCACAATTTATGCTTGAGTCCACTGTTGTAGTCACTGTGTCCATCCATCTTGTCCTGGGCCTTTCTATTTTTACAGCCTTTCAACTTTAAGAAACATGATGTCCTTTTCCAGGGATGTCACTCCTAACATGTCCAAACCACATGAGATGAAGTCTCCTCATCCTTGCTTCTAAAGTACGTCCTGGTTCTAACTCATTCATGAGAGATTTGCTTGTCCTTTTGGCAGTCCATGGTACTTTCAATATTCTACGCTAGCATAATCCAAATACATCAACTTTTCTTCAGTCTTCTTCATTCAATCTCTAATTCTCACATTCATATGAGGTGACTGAAAATGTACAAAAGTGCTCAGTACAATGGATATATGTGTGAATTGTGATAAGAGTTGTATGAGCCCCCAATAAAATGGGTTTTAAAAAAAGAAAAGAAATTATTATGGCTTGGTATGTAATCCACCTTAGTACTGAAAGTAACAACCTTGCTTTTTAATATGTTAAAGAAATTTTGTGCAGCAGATTTGAAGAATACAATGCATCCTTTGATCTCTTCACTACTGTTGCAATGAACATTGATTATAGATCCCAGCAACTTTAATCTTTTCCGATTGTATGATGATGTTATCTATTGATCCAGTCATGAGGATTTTGGTTTTCTTTACCTTGAGTTGTAATCCATCCTGAAGACTTCGATCGTTAGACACATCAATTGAGAACTAGAAATGAGCAAGATGCAGGTCTTTGTTCAGAACAGCCTCTTCCCCTTCATATATCAGCCATGTAGACCCTTGACCTGCTCAGACAACGCTTGGCTAGTGTTCCTGATAAATGCCCAAATTGCACATCACTCTGCCATAAGCCTCATCTAGGGATCCAAAAACCTAGTTCTTCCAATTAAAGGCCTGGAGGCACTCTACTTTGCAAGCAAGCTTCCTACTCTAAGGCACTCAGCTCTATTGACTCTATGGACTGGGAAGACCACCAATGCGCCTCATGCTTTGGCTCTTGATTCTGCTGCTGTCATTCCTTGTCACTTACCCCTCGGCCACTTCTCTGGTCTCACAGCTTTCAGTCCCTGGATGGAAGATGCTCAAGGTTATGGCTCTTCAACCACTCTATGATTCCTTGTGCCTCTATATACTGTGGTCCTGAATTCTCTTTGAGACCCTCTCCACACAAAGCACTTTTTAAAATTTTCTAAGACTTCAAAATGGCCTTCTTCCTTTGTGGTATAATAATCCTTTATTATATCTATTCATAGTATGAATTTTTTCCTCTAGGCAAGCATGGAGCCACTCCATTTTAGTTAGTGACATCACCTAGGAAGATTCTCTGTGGTCATGGTGAATTTTTTCATGAAAGCGGTTTCACTTGACCTCCTATTTTGTGATGGTCACTTTAAGGGAACAAAGTGCAACTGTGAAATTTTGTTTCCTGCTTGGGAAAGTACTACAGAAACTGCTGTGATGTCAAACACAGTTTCTAAGGACAGCTCTATGGGAAACACTCAAGGGTATATGTGGTATTCTCATTTCAAAAAAGGTCAAGTGTTGATTGATGGCAAACCTCATTCTAGACATCCTTCAATTTCCTAAATGGATTAAAATATTGACAAAATCTGTGCACTTGTGCTCAAAGACCGATGATGGTCCATTGAAGAGATATGAAAGTTAACTGGACTATCTTGGAGTTCAGTTCAGTGAATTTTAACAAAAGACTTGGGAATGAGAAGGGTTACTACAAAAGCTGTGCCTTGGGTTTTGACTGAACAGGAAACAGAATGTCACTTGGAAACATGCTGTGCTTTGAAAGACCAGCTAAGAAGCCACCCAGACTTTTTTCCAAGGTCATTACTGGTGATGAGATATGGGGTTATTCTTATGACCCCCCCCCAAATCAAACATCAACCAAGTCAGAAGAAGATGCCATTGTCACCCTGCCCCCAAAAAACTTGTCAAGTGAAATAAAAAAATCAAGACGATGCTTATTTGTTTGTTTTGATGTGAGTGGGATAATGCATTTGACTTGTTCTATGAGGTTATGCTTTCTATTTGAGGTTCTGAAAAGCTTGTGAAACAGTGTTCAGGGGAAAGGGGCTGATATATGGCAGATGGAGACTGTTTTTGCCACCACAGCAATACACCTGCTCGCGCAGCCATTTCATTGAGCTAGTTTTTGGCAAAAAATAGCATGCCTCTTGCCTCACATACCTTACTCACCTGACTTTGTTCTGTGTGACTTCTTTGTGTTCCCCTGAGTAAAGAGGGACATGAAAGAATGGCTATTTGACAACATAGAAGAGGTGAAGAATAAAACAAGGTGCTGTTAGCCATCCAAGCAGATGAGTTTGAAAACTATTTCCAAGAATGAAATCGCAGATTTGACGAATTTATTAAGTGCAGTGGTGTGTTAGACATGGTTCTCTAGAGAAACAAAACCAGAACACTAATAATTATATATATACATTTATATTTATATAGATAGATATATAGCTTAAGAAATAAACAGCTAATTAATCTATAAAGCAGTACTAATGGCTCAATGCGACTCACTTGTATGAGACTGGCAGTGCTTTGAGTCTTAATGGCTGCCAAATAGTCCTCATATTGTGTGTTGTTTTAAGGCACTAACCTTATGATAATTTCCTTTTTTCTTTTTTTGGGGGGGCATCACTGCCCTCTGGGGGGAGCAGGAGGCCCAATCTTGCTCCTTAGACCTGCTGCTGGATTTGAACCGCCAACCCACTAGGTCGCAGTCCCACACACAACCACTATGCCACCGGGCCTCAGCCCCAATAATTTCTTATAGCAGCCACAGAAAACTCATCCACTGCAGAAATCTGAAGTGACTACACATTTCTTGCTGAGAAACAGAATTGCCACACCTCATGCTTCCCCCACCAGACAAGATTTCCCATGCTGTGCACCCTTTAGGAACCTTTCAGTTAGAAAATTGTGATGATGCCTCAGGGAAAGGTCTAGCAAGCACCAACCAAGAACTATTATTTGCTGTTATTTTTTTAAACCACATTGTATGCAAATATAAGCATTTTGAAACACAGATTTCATGTAGATATAAACTGGAGTTTTTGATGCCTATCTTCCTTTGCAAAATCTCTCATCTGCAATTCAGATGAGCTAGTCAACAAAGATTTCCTCAAAATTAAAACTAATAAGAAACAGAATTGAGTCGCGTGAGCAGCTACTGACCTCTAAGGTGATGTGGAAGTGAAAGAATAACCAAAGTGGCTACTTTCCTTTCCTTTTTTTAACCTTAAATTTTAAGTCATTGGTCACATAACTCTGAATCACTCAAAGCCATTTTCTCCACTTGGACATTTTTCAAGAATGTCCACTAACTTCCATTTCTCCAGCAGCATCTTTCTCCCTTACAATTTCTCTTCAGACCGGCCTTTATTTGATAGAAAAATAACCACCTCACAAGTGAAGAGTAGAAATTGCCACACCTCATGCAAATATTTGGAACACCTTGTTGATTTCTTTGGGGGGTAAATATGATCGCTTAAAAAATCCCAGGTTTTTCTGCAAGTTTTCATGAATATTTTCTGGCAAGCAATTAATTTATTGATTCTAAGCTGTTCTGTGGGATCTTGGATGTGGGGCTACTCCAGAAAGCCAGTACATTCTCTTAGGCATGAGGCATATTCTAATGTGCTGTCACCTGATCTGTTTCCTCAACTGCTCAATCAATACAGTAATTGGCCCTGTCAATTTACTCATCTCTTACTATCCTTCCTCCCTTCCTTCCTATTTTTCTCCCTCTTTCTTCCTTCTCTTTTGTTCTGTCTCTATTACTTTGTCTCTCTTTTGTCCTGTCTACCGCTTTGCTTTTAATCAAGCCATTTGAAACAGATGGATTTTCTAATCCTCAAATCGAGAGGGTTTAGTATAATTCTTTGTTGGAGGATACAGATGTTCCAAGGGCACCTCATTGGTCATGAGGGTTGGTAGCTTTGGAAAAACCCTGGAGAATTTAGAACAGACTCTTTCTTCGGAATTAGACAGCACCATGTCATACTGCTGTAGGGCAACTCACAGATGGTGATGCTGATGGGTTTACATTCCCCTTAAGTTCATATATTAGATTGGTGGTAAGGAAATACTCTTGTGTATAGAAGAGCATACATTATTAAAGAAGGCGGTATCAAATTACTAGAATGTTTTTTTTTTGTAGTCTTGTGTTTATGAGGTCATAGTCTCTAAGCATCGAGAAAAAATCCAGAATTGCCATTCTTGGGGGCATGAAAGTCCAGTCAGTAAGGACTTGGACTTGGAGAAAATATGTGGCAATTGGCTTTCATAAAAGATTGAAGCCTTGGAAACCCTACGGGGCAGTCCTACTATAGTTTATGCTATGGGTTAAAACCCACTTGACAGCACACAACAAGTATTAGATTCAGAATCCCTGCATGGTGAGATAAGTTAAAGAAAACACTCATTGACTAACCTAAAGGTTGGAGTTGAAGTCTCCCCAGAGACACCTCAGAAAAAAGGCTTGGTGATCTACCCCTGAAAAGCCATCCAATGAAAACCCTAAGAGTATAATTTCATTTTGACATCCATAGAGTTACCAAGAATCAAAGTCAACCAGAACACAACTGATTTTTCTCATTAAGGAAGGTAAAAGGGAACTAAAAGTTTTGAGCAACCCTCCATGTCTATGTGATAGAATTGAATACCCATAGAAGCTCCATAGGGTATGTCTTATAAATTCAGAAATGCTGAAGAGACTGAGTTCTTTTTGTTCATGATAAGATGAGACACAGGAGGATTTCTGGATTAGAGAAAAAGTTTTACTACTCGAGGCAAAAACAGCATGGAAGCATCTCAGCACATTTCCCAAGCTTTAATGCCCACTGGACCGAATGTTCTTAGAATAAGAGTTCATAAATATGAAGTCTGAAGCTTATATATACTCATCCCTACCACCAAAGACAGGTATAGACAACTCACTAAGCACAGTACCTCTGATGGGAGGAGAGGGAAACACTACCTCACCACCTTAAATGCAAGCAAATGGCCCTGAGAAGTTCACTCTCTAAACCATTCTAGTTTTAGGCTTCCAAGCCTTCACGCAGAAAACGTGAACTGTGCAAACACATGAAAATAGTCAGATGGGGCCCTGCTCAATGCTTGCTCTCATGAATAGGTCACTGAAGATATGAGTGTTATAGAAAACTGTGTTGAAGAAACCAGACAATGGCAGGCCATCAGAAAGAATTGCATCTGGGGGTCTTAAAGTTTTGTCTTAAATTGTTGTCTTAGAACAAGAAGTAATTAAGTGAGGCATCAACTAAGTCCACATGGAAGAAGCACGACAGCCTGTGTGATACAAAGGTTATAAAAAATAAAATCCAAATCTGGAGACAATGGTATCCGCGCGGAAATTGTGAAGCTATGAAATGCATAAGGCAATGGATGACAGTGGAAACCCAAAATCCAATTGTAAGGCCATCATATGGATTAAGGATCCAGTGAGTCTCCTCTGACAATAGGGCAGGGATACAAAGTGCCTTGCTATCATTGTAAAGTTGATTATGGCAAGTACAGTTAAATGTAATACATTATCTATGGGACCATTTAAAAGTTGTCTCCATTTTTAATATGTTGTGTTTTCTTTTTGATGAAAATTTTTGTTTTGTTTTGTTATTGTTGTCAGTTTGCTTCCTGTTTGTGTTCTGCATGGTTTGCTGTATATCCAAGATAGATATATCTAGAGAGACAGTAACTAGATTAATTATTGCCTAGGACCATGGCAGAAGAAATCAGGGGCAATGAAGAATTAACAACAGTGAGTATGAGGAAAATGTTCTGAAATTTATTGTAGTGATCATTGCACGATTCTTCTTAATCTGATTGAATAACTTGTAATAACTTGTATGGTATGTGAATTATATGCCAATAAAACTATTTTTTTTTTAGTATTATAATATTTTAATTTTAAAACGCCGCGGGATGTTGTTAAATTGTTAAAAAGCGGGAGGTCCCAGTCACCTGGGCAGCCTCTGCAAATGAGCCATTTCCTTGAGATAATTTTGTCTCTCTTGCTCTGGTTTTGCTTCTCCAGAGAACCTAGCCAGAGACATTTGTTACAGATAAGGGTTCTAGAAAACAAATT